>CM035410.1:92927806-93012806 GCA_020310875.1 Ceratopteris richardii
ATTTTAAGTTTGAGCCTCTATTCAAAATTGAGTAAGAAAGTTCGAACTTAAGGTTGAACCTCTATTTAGCTTGAATAGAGACAATAGTTAGAGAGGCTCAAAATTAAGTTTGAGCCTCTATTCAACTTAGAGTTAGACAAGGTTGAACTTAATTTTGAGCCCTATTCAACTTGGAGTCAAAGAAGCTCGATCTGATTTTTTAGCCTCTATTCAACTTGGAGTTAGAGAGGGTCGAACTTAAGTTTCAATCCCTATTGAAGTTGGAGTCAAAGATGCTCAAACTGTCATGGACACAAAGAAAACAATCTTAAAGCTTAGATTCCATGTAAGTTTCCTATAGCTCATGTTTGGTTGAGATTTTGGAGAGACTAATGCAACCATTCAATCCTAAACGTGCCAAAAGCCCAAGATCGATTGTCTATTTTTTGAATTCGGACATTGGGAGGTCTTGTTTCAAGCCGATGACATCATGCTGACATCATCAAGTCGTAACCGCAATATAGCACCACCTTTTAACACCTATAAAAGGAGGGGTTGGGCACATTCATTCTCAGTCTTGCCAATATTAGTCTTGGGAGCTCAAGGAGTTGTGATCGCCAAGTAAGTACTCTCCAAGTTCCAATTCCAGTTCTTGTCTTGTACCTTATTCTAGTCTAGTTCTTGGACATCCTATCTTGTCCTCTTTTAATCTCGTAGTACGAGATCGTATCGAGTTCTTTCTTGTATCTAGTTCATCTCCTAGAAGGGAGTTCTTGTAATCCTGATATCTTGTGTCATACTTATGTTCCCAAATTGTGCGATCTCCTATATCATCTCTAGTCGAGTTATTCATACCTATCAGTCCCGGCTTGTGGGACATCTTGTATCAATCACGTATTCATGTATTGTTTTCCCTTCGTTGGTGTTCTTGTAATCAGAAGTGTATTTCTGAAATCTTGTCTACTATAGTCAGAGAGCACAATCTAGTGCTCCCCTGACATTTTGGCAAGAGTAGCTTCTATCCAAGACCAGGCATCATGGAGAACGCTTATGAACAGATTGTATCATCAACACAGAGTCTCCCACAACAAGTTGAAGACCTAACTCATCGACAGATACAAGTTGAGATGGGACATCTTGTGCATGTAGCTACACTCCTCCAAGAATTACAAGAATGAATCGGGAGTCTTCAGACAAATGAAGGGAGTTTGCAAGTAAATCAACAGCCTAATACATCCTTCATGAGAGAACCCAAGATATGCATGCCAAAAAAGTTTGATGGGGATCGCATGAAGTTTCACGGATTCCTCCAACAAGTTAAATTGTACATTCATATACAACCTGATAGATACCCTGACGAGGCATCCAAGGTCGGGTTTATTGGAACCTTAGTTTGTGGCCAAGCATTATCATGGTTTGCCCAATCTTGGAGAAGAACATGGCAGTACTTCAAGACTATGAGGGGTTTCTTTGAGAGCTCACCACCACATTTGGAGATGCAGACACAAATCGAGTGGTAAACTTTGGAAATTACGTAAAGGTAACCGCCCTGCCTCTACCTATGCATTAGAATTTAGGCAACTGATATGTGATCTCACATGGCATGAAGATTATTTCATGAGCCAATTTAGATGGGGTTTAAGAGATGATGTGAAGGACATTTTTCTCACGATGCGAGAGGTTAAGACATTGAATGATTAGATCATGCAAGGTATTCAATGTGATAACCCACTTTTTGAAAGGAAACAAGAAAAACAAGTAGAAGGAAGACCTCGGCAATGGAAACTTTTCTAACCCACTCCTAAAGATGAGTTTATGCCTCAACCTATGCAAATAGATGTAATTAGGTTCTAGCCCCTAACACCACAAGAGAAACAGAGAAGTAACAAGTTATGCCTCTATTGTGGAAACCCTGGGCATATTGCAGTTAATTGTCCCAACAAGAGAACAAAATCCAGAGTTGTAGCCACCCTTGTAGAGCAGGGAAACGAGGAAGTGGAGTTGTAAAAGAGATCGTACAACTGGACCATTATATAAGAAAGGCTCTCATAATTCTAGTTACACCTCTAGAAACATGTCTTGCACCTGTCAAGTTAATCATACCCAATAAGACCCTTTCCCTTATAGCCCTATTAGATTCAGGGGCCTCCTCATGTTTCATCGATGAAGGATTGATTAAGAAACATGGAATTCCTGTACTTCAAAAGGACAAACCAATAGTAGCTGAAGTAGTAGATGGACGACCTCTAGCATCTAGGAATATAACCATGGAAACCACACCATTAGGAGTAGACCTTGGTGACCATGAATCCCACGTATGTTTTGATGTAATATCGAGCCCATTACATCTAGCTATCATTGGAATGCCCTGGTTAAAGAAACATAATCTAGACATCAATTGGGAAAAGAATAAAATCACCCATCAAGATATCCAGAGGAAACCAACATATGTCAGAGCCAAGGCCTTCATACATGCAGTAAGGAAGGAACGACATATATGATCTATGCCATACCAGCTCAAGAATCCAAGAAAGATGATCCAGTGCAGCTACCAATTAGTACAAAGCGTTTGAAGATGTTTCTGAAGAGAATAATGCAGATATCCTCCCAGAGCATAGACCTTATGATTGTCCTATAGATCTTCAAGAAGGAGCACAACCACCCTTTGGACCAATCTATAGATTATCCCCAGAGGAACTTACAGAACTACGCAAGAACATTGATGAGAATCTAGCAAAGGGGTTTATCAAACACTCAAAGTCTCCCGCAGGAGCTCCTATTTTATTTGTAAAGAAGAAGGATGGGACTACTCATATGAGAGCTCTTTGAACGCCTTGGGAAAGCAAAATTCATCATGAAAATTGATCTTTGAGGAGCTTACAACCTTGTCAGGATCAAAGGAGGAGACGAATGGAAGACAACATTTCGAAAAAGGTATGGCCATTTTGAATATGTAGTTATGCCATTAGGTCTTACAAATGCTCCAGTTGTATTCCAACATATGATGAATGATATCTTTTGAGAATATTTAGATGATTTTGTTGTAATATACCTTGAGGATATCTTGATATTCTCCAAAAATCTACAGGATCATGAATGTCATGTAAAGATAGTCCTAAAGAAACTAAGAGAAAAAGGATTGTACGCAAAATTGGAGAAGTGCTCTTTCCATAAGACAGAGGTGGAATTTTTAGTGTACATTGTATCAGAAAAAGGAATTTTTATGGACCCTAAGAAGATTAAGACAATCCTTGATTGGCAACCACCTTCATGTGTTCAAGATTTACAATGTTTTCTGGGGTTTTCCAACTTCTACATGATATTCATAAGAGATTACTCCAAGATAGTGACACCTCTTACCAAGCTTAGAGGGAACTCCAAATTCTCATAGACCGAAGAAGTACAAAAAGCCTTTCAAACCTTGAAATTAGCATTCACTACCACTCCAATTCTAGTTCATCCTAATTCTAGTAAGCCCTTCTTCCTAGAGACAAATGCATCAAACTTTGCCCTCGAGGCCATTCTTTCCCAATATGGAGATGATGGACACCTACATGCAGTTGCATATCATTCAAGGAAATTTTCCTCTCCAGAAATTAATTATGAAATTCATGATAAAGAACTTCATGCCATAGTGGACGTGTTTGATACCTGGCATCACCATCTAGAAGGAGAAGCACATAAAGTTATTGTATATACAGATCACAAGAACCTAGAGTATTTTATGACCACCCACATCCTCAATAGAAGGCAATCGCGATGGAGTAACTTTATATCCAGATTCCACTTTGTCATCACGTATTATCTTCAGATGGACTTGAAAATTTAAGGCCGTCGTAGACCGCCAAGATGACGACTTATAACCTCGTCCATTCTCAGTTAGGCGTGGCATGTAAACATGACTTTTTTCATAGCTTTATAAAGGTGACTTTTTTCATAGCTTGGGTTTCCGTGCTCTCATGCGTAGTGGCACATTAACGATTTTCATGGTGTTTCTTCACGGTTTGAAGCTTTGTCCCTATCTTCTGGTTTCGTCCTGATTGGTAGCTGTGCTGAAGGGAGCCCTTCCTTCGCCCCCTTCGCGGAGGGCATGGCCCTCCATGAGGCCCTTTATAATCGATACCATGTTTCGGCCCGCGATGTAGAATCTAGTCAGCCTGCTATCATTTGCGGACATGACAAAGAAAAACGGTACGGAAGACAACAAGTAAATATGTTAACCCTTCGCATGCTGAGGGCTCAAAAGGAAAACAAAAAGTAGTTGAAGAAAAGGTTTGTGACGATTCTGACCACGATGACGTTACTCTGATTATTGATCGTAGTGCTTTATATGAATGGAATAGCCACCTCTATGAGAAGGTGGTCATAGGCCTGTATCATGGCCTTGGACCTCCAGAAGAGGTGTTAAAAATTTGGTTTCGTGTTCATTCGGAGCAGCGAGGGTTATTTGTAAAGAAAATTCAGTATTTACCTAATTGTTATATTCTTTTCTTTTTGGATGAATCCAATTCTACGCTTCAGTTTATTCTCGGGGGTCAATGGCTATCAAAAACACCCCTACTACCTTCTTTAAGTGATTTGAAGGATTTAACTTGAAAGGCCCTAAATCTTTCAAACTCCCGGTTTGAATTGAATTTTCGGATCTTCCTCTAGATTTCTCCCTTGGATCAACGATCTTGGTTCAGTTTTTAGTAAAGTTTTAGAGCAAAAGGCCCAAGGAAGCATTAGTCCCAAATAGGACCCCATATTTTCATTGAAATAGATATATAAAATGATATCAAACGGTATTTATTCATTAAATATTCTGATGTTAAACAGTTGTTTGAACAAAAGGTTTTCTACAGGAATCTTCCGAACACCTGCTTCATGTGCTATCAATAAGGACATTGGGTGAGGGATTTTACTCTAAATAATTCGGGTAAAACTGTTGACGTTAAAGTCAGCTATCTTTAATCCCTCTGCGGCGAAGAAAAGATTTACTGGAATGTATTTAATCCGTTAAATGACTCACCTCATAGATCTCGTGTTGGGTGTTTGCGACAAAATAAGGAAATCATCAATTCTAACGAAGAATCATCCAGACGAGAATGCAAGGTCTTTGAAGAAGCCAAAAGTGGATCTGAGAAGCTCACATAGGTTGATAAGGGGTGGACACAGGTATGTAGTAAGATAAAGTCATCATAGGTTGATGAGGGATGGACACAGGTATGCATGAAATTCTTGCCTATGCTAACCCTCCTTACAATGAACATGAAAAAGAAGATGAATTCTTCTCATAGTTCGAGAGACATGAAAAATCTCATGAAGATGACGTCCCAATGACTCTTGTAGAGGACTTTGTTCAGTCGGAGCTCAGTCTCCATGTTTAAACCTTCAAAAAATTATAAGAAATGATATGTGTCTCTATCATCTGACGTTGTTCTAAGTTATCTTCTAACATGATGTTTAGGGGGAAATTTAGACTTATCATTATTGATGTGTTCGAATATGGTAACTAAAAGGTTTACAATTGTTTCAGCCTTCTTTTCTCTATCAAGAATGAGATCTTTAAATTTTATATCTCTCAACGCTAAGGGTGTTACTGACAATGTTTGGTGCAATGCAATAAACTTTTGGATTAAGGACTACTCCCCATGTCCCTATTTTTGTGCCTCCAAGTGATTAAAGTTGAAGTCTATAAGCTCCGGTCTAGTCTGAATATTACCTCTAATTAGTTTGTTTGGTGCTCGAATAATCACAATTTAACTAAGGGTAGGACCACCATCGGTGTTTCTTCTAGCACATCTCGGCTTTTCCATATAGTCCCACTCATCAATGCTCTGGTGTCACTATGACCATCCCTTTGATTTTATTATTGTGAGTACTTATGCTAGAAATAAATAGTGCTATGAGAAAACAATACTGGAAAGATGGTAACAGCTCCTCCATTTCTGGTACTAAGACGACTCCCTGGTATAATCTTATTAATTCCAGAAATCTGACTTACATTTCCCAAAATACGGGTTACTTGATAGGAATATCAAAGAGGAGACTTGCTGCCAAACTTGATCATTGTTATTATGATGCTAACTACCATAATTTCTTTTTGGAAATTAAGTGTTGAGTTGAACCTTCTTTTAATTTATCGAACCATCTCCCTCTTAAGGTTTTCCTTTCAAAAGATTGTCATAGTAGGAGGTCTATTTGCCCGCATATACATATCTCTCTCCTCATTCATGTGTTATTGAAAACATGAAAAAGACCTTTATTCATCACTTTGGTTCTCATAAATCCTACTTCAATGCTTGGGAATTTGTTATTCAATACATTCAAAGTATTTTTTGCCACGAGAAGCATACTGATTAAATTCTTCGTGATAGCAAAATAGTATAATTATCCGTAAGATTCATTATATGTGTACTTCGCTCCTAGGGACCTCTCTTTCGAGGATAAGATTTTAGACCTCTCATTAAGACTCAAGTTTAAGATTATCTTTTGGATAAATGTGCTCTCTCCTCTTCAAGAGAGTTTTGGGCTGCTCAAGTTCATAAACCTAGAAAACATACGCTAAATCTATGAGACAAAAAAACATTAGGTATTTTATCCCTATGTTAAAGAAGAGTTTAGCAGGTGTGGCTATTGATTGTAAGGACAAGTTGAAGAAGACTATGTAGTTCTTTACTAGTTTTTTGTCTTGCACTGGCAAGCATGGGGAGACTACTAGGAAGCCAGAGCTGATATTGCCATAAAGAGAAAGAAAATGAACCCTCAAAGTCTGGTCTCTCTTCTCGACCTACCTAGCATTGCCATTGAGGTTGAAGAAACCATCATTAAATTGAAACCCTACAAGTCACCGGACAATGATGGTATTCCAAATAAATTCTATATTCTGCTTCAAGATCTTTTGACCCCCTTTATTCTCTTCTTCTAGAAAGAGACCTTTTCCAAGATAACTCTTCTTGATTGCCTTAACAGTGGAGTCATAAACTAGTTCATAAAAGAGGGCCCAAAGAATATCTTAATAATTGGAGACCCATCACCTGTATTACTCCTGTTTATAAAATTTTTGCTTCCTCTCGTGATCGAAGAATTAGTCCCAATATGGACCAAATTATCATTTCATTATCAAAAAGGTTTTATAAAAGGAAAATATATTCTTGATGCTATCATTTCTCTTTGGGAAGGTATGGATTATGCTAAAGATTCCAAGCACGATTATTTTTTAATTGAGTTTGTGAAGGCCTATGATAGAATTTAATGGGACTTCATTTACCAATTTGTTTTTGGGAGAAATTTCATTAGGCCTACGAAAACTCTCTTTCCTAATGCCTATTTCGGTATTTTCATTAATGCTGATCTTCCTCCCCTTTGAAAATCTAGAGATCCATTTGTCAAGGTTGCCCTTTCGACTAACTTTTATTTGTTATAGCTTTTGATGATCTTGGATGGTTAGTTAAAGATGCTTTTGATCATCACCTCATAACAAAAAGGTCCCTCTAGGACTTCAAACTTTTTCGCATGATACTAATATTAAGTCCCTTGAAAATCCTAATTTGGAAACACTAATTTTGATATTAGGGTTTTAAACCCCTAATTTAGAAACTCTAATTCAGCCTTTTGGCCATATGATTGAAGTATATGTACACATTGCATCTATTCGTCCGACCTCCTTCTAGAGAGATGTCTCTCCTCCCAGCCTTATGCCTCTATATATAGCTACTCGAACCAACGAGGATCATAATATATATAAAGCTATATACACATTATGTAGATACACAAACTATAAAAATAAAATGGAGTAGATACATTATGCATCACACATACATGCCTATATGCACACATAAATATAAATACATGCATACATATTGAGATGTGCACATTTACACATAGACACATATACATCTATGCATGTACACATCACATATACATGCCTACATGCACACATGTATACTTATACATGGATACATAATTATAAACACTTGCACATATTACATGAATACATGAATATATTACACAAATGCATATGCAAATATACACATATGCATACTAACACATGTATACATATATCACACACATGCACACACATACATATACATGAAACACTTATATATGCATACTAACACATGGATACATATAATACACATGAATATACACACATATGCATACATACATGAGAAAAAAATTGCTCCTTGAAGATAAAGCTATATATAAAATAATTAGGCATACCCCCCAGCTTTATGTTCTAACTTAAAAAAACATGATTTCATCTCTCTACTAGGATTCATCGATATTCTAGTTGAATAAATAAGAATCTATTATTTGATATCCATTCAGAAGCTTCAAGTTATTGATCGATAACTAGAGTAGAATTCACTATCTAATCTGCTCATATGTTTTCATTATTGCCAAGATTTTGGTAAGACATCAATAAGGTCTCATCTTCATTATCCTTATAGATTTCATTTATTTCTTCTATTGTTAAATCTGTATTCTCATGAGTCACATCATCTATTGATGGGTTAATATCAATTTCTATTAATTCCTCTTCATCAAAAAGATTAGTATCATTATCATGTATAATGATTCTAATTTCTCTTTCATATGTTGATGTATCAGTATCTCATAGTGAATCATCAAGAGGACTTTCTTTGATTTCTTGAGCAATAAACTCTTCAAACAATGACCTACCTCTAGGTTGACCATGAATGACTTGTAACTAGGTTTTTATTAAAAAAATTCTTGTTCAATATACCCAGGAAGAATATATGTTTCTTTAGTAGATTGCATTACCTTGGAAGAATCAATTTCCCAAAATCCTGATAATTTTTTTCTTAATGTGGAATTACTAACTTTATACTCGACTCGAAACTAGTAAATCTTCAGAATGACCTATCAAAATATATATAAAAGAAAAAACCCATTAATAGGTGCTTAAAAAAATAATAAAATCTATCATAAAAAATATAAACTTTGTTTTACCTATTTGAATGTAGGAAATGATATTTTGTAGATACCAACAACAACTCCCATGTAACTAAGTTTTCCATCTATAAGGTTCGTGTCTTTTGAGCTATCACTTGATAGTTGCTTGAAACAAGCAACAATAATACAATCCTCTGTCTTACGTAAAGAAGCAATGGCTTTGATTCTAATATACTATCCAAAAGCCCACATATTAGTAAACATTTGAGCTGGTAAAAGAAATTAAATTAGTAAATAGAAACTAATATATAGATATGAAAAACAAAAAATATTATTAAAATAAAATTACCTTTCGTTCACATTGTATCTCTGATCATCAGAGATTTCTTCATTATTTGCATTGGCGCGTTACAAATGACTATATAGCCAATCCTTCAAAGAAGATATATTTGTAATCTCATTATTATTGAGGTTACGTCTATCTCTTTTGTTTCTTCACGTTTTACTTCAGAGATTTAGAAGTTCGTGTTCGTACTCGCTAAGGAATGCTTGCATGCATTTTATATTATATACTACAAAAGTAAAAACATCATTTTTTCTTGAAGTGTAAATAAAAATGGAACTCCCTTACCTGATAATACCTCATCTTTTATTTTTGAAGAAGACTTGTTGGTCCATGCACGTGGAGCTTCATGATGAACTCTTTCAAGATACTCACTAACATAATACATACACTCTTCAAGTATCCAACCCTTTGCCATGGGACCTTTTGGTTTCGCTCTTTGTGGCACATAACCTTTTAATATTCCCATAAATTGCTCGACCCAAAACATCCACCTAGTGTTGAAAACACCTGCAATCTCTATTTCATCTACACGATGGACTAATAAATGAACCTTAATATCAAAAAATGAAGTAGGAAGCTCTTTCTCCATCAAACATAGTAGCTCTTTGCAATCAAATTCTTTTATGGGATCAAGTTTTTGTCAATCTCTTTTGATATAATCCACCTGTACATATCATAAAAAAGATTTATAAAGAAGTTAATTCAAAAATAAAAAATGTCAAATCTTCATATATATTAAATATAAAAGTATCATAATTATCTTATAAGTGATCGAAGACGATAGATCACATGTTGTACTCCTTTCGGTGTACATCCATCGATAACCAAAGGTATAATATGTTTCAAAAAGTTATGCTAGTCATGGATCTTTAATCCAGATAAGCTCTTATCATCCATAGTAAACATGTTTCCCAAAGATGCTCCATATCCTCTAGGAGTCTGAATCAATTGAATCCTATTGTTGATAATCTATATCTCTTTTGTTGTAAGTACCCAAGGAGTGGATGCAGAAGTCATTTCCTTTTGATGTCTATCAAAAACTGGCCATAACTTTGGTTTTGAGTTTTGATCTTTCAAATCATTCCTTGATGCTATGGTATCTTTTAGTCCAAGAAGATGCTACCATAGTGAATAACCAGTATTCTGGAATATGTGCATAGGATAAACAAGATGACATATTTTTAACTCTTTCCAATACTCCAAAGAGTACCATATTGATATCATCTCTACGAGTGCCAATTTTCCTTTAGCTCTCCACATACTCATTATCTTCATCATCACTCAATATTTTTTATTATCAATCCATAAGAGGTCCATCTCTTCATTTTTTATACGAATCCATAGGCCTCATAGGTTTTGGACACTGACCTGTTTCAAGCTTTTCCATTACAATGTATCGCTTCTCTTTTAGATCTTAATGGATTATCATCAGACAAGAATCATCAATGTCAAAGAAAAATATTTTTGTTGATATTCTTACGATCGATTGATCTCAAACAATCACCACAATACGGACAAGCTTTATAACCCTTAGTAGATATTCCTGCATCATGAAACCGATAAAAATATCATTTGATTAACTCACATTTATTTGTATGCATATTGAATTAAAAATTACATCAATACCTGAACAAACATATCTTGGAAAACTGTGAATACTCCAAGCCATAATACCACGAACCATAATATGGCTTTCATTAATGCTTTTTGATACATCAATGACATTAATACCTCTCCATAACTCTTGGAGATCGTCAATGAGAGGATCAAGATATATATTCATATCTTTAACTTGTCTTTTTCCTAGGATTAAAAGTGAAAGATTTAAATGTTCCTTTTTAATGCTAAGGTATGGGAGAAGATTGTAGTTTATGACTACCACTCTCCATGTTGAACATTTATTGGATTTCATGGAGAATGGATTAACCCCATCTAATGCAACTCTTAACTTTAGATTCTATGGATTTCGTGCAAATTCAAGCCATGTAGAATCAATATGCTGAAAAGAAACACTATCATGAGGAATTGTGATTATTCCATCAGTACTTTTATGATCATGTCCCCATGTCAAAAGCTTTGATAATTCAGGGCTTTGAAACATATGTCTAATCCATGGAGCCAATGGAAAATTTCTTAATACCCTTTTTGGGATTTTACCTTCTTCATCCTTATATCAAGGAGATTGACATTTTGGACATGTCAAAGAGTCTGCATATTCACCTCTATATAAAATACAATCTATACCGAGATTGTTGATTATCTTCTTCATTTCATCATGTGAGGTAGGAAGAATATTCTAACTTGGTAAAAACTTTTCAAATAATAACCAGTAAGTTCATGAAAAAAAGACATATTAATAAAAGTAAATAAATATATATATACACACACACACACACACATATATATATATATATATATATATATATATATATATATATATATATATATATATATATATATACACACACACACACACATATATATATATATATATATATATATATATATATATATATATATATATATATATATATATATATATATATATATATATATATATATGCATATAATTTTATATATGTGTACGCCTATGTTTGTGTATGTGAATGTGTATATGCATGTGCATGCATATACGTATGCGTATGTGATATATATGTATGTGTGTATATGTGTTTTATAGGTGTATATGTATGTAGATATACGTATGCATATATGTATGCATATATGTATGTGTATGTGTGCTATATGTGTATGTATGTATGTATGTGTATGTATGTATGAATATCTATGCATGTATGTATATGTATATATGCATATGTAGCTGTGTATATTTAATTTCATTTTTATTTTGTTCTTTATATTGTGGTTTATAATCTTTCATATCTAGACCATTATATGGTTTGGTTGTCTCCCATTTTATAGTCAATCTATTACCTACCTTGCTAACTAAGACTTACATATTTGTTTACATGGATTAAGTATGAGTTAAATATGGAGGTATTAGTTTGTTTCATAATAAGACAAGGAGATTTCTCTTAATGATTTTGGAAAATATATGAATAATTGTAAACTATGGGCAGAAATGAAGTGTTCATTCAATGCAAGTTCTTGTTTTTACCGTAGCTAAGGTAAAAACAGAAACTTGCATTGAATAGACGCTTTGTATTTGCCCATCCTTTAAAATTATTCTTCCATCCTTCAAATTCTTTGAGGTAAATTTACTTCTCCTATTTTTCAAATCACTTAATACCTCCATAGCTAACGCATACTTGATATTTGTATGAAAAGTTCATAAAAGAGCTAGCACTACAGGTATTAGGTCGACTAGAATAGGAGAAGCAGATGTGTTAGGAAGATTCTAAAGGTTGGGCGGACAATTCCAAACCTTACATGGACAAAATATCTTCATTCGATACAGGTATGTATAATTTGACTTTACTCTCATAACATATGTATATGTATGTTTATGTCTATATATATGTTTATGTATGTATGTATGTATGTATATATGTGTGTGTATGCATGTGTAGCTATGTATATTTAATTTCATTCCTAATTTTCTATTTATTTATTATGGTTTGTAGTCTTTCATATAGATATCTAGAACACCAAATTGTCTGAGTGTCTCCCATTTTATAGTCAATCTATTACCTGACTTACTAACTAAGGCTTACATATTTGTTTACAAATATAAAATATTAGTTAGCTATGGAGGTATTAGGTCATTTGGAAAATAGAGGGACCAAATTTATCTTGAAGATTTTGAAAGATGCATGAATAGTTTTAAAGGATGGGTGGAAAAAAGTGTCCATTCAATGCAAGTTCTTGTTCTTACCTTAGCTAAAGTAAGAGAAAAGAGCTGCATTCAATGGATCCTTTCTTTCAGCCCATCCTTTAAAATTTTTTTTCCATCCTTCAAAATCTTCGAGATAAATTTGGTCCTCCCCTTTTCCTAACGATCTAATACCTCCATAGCTAATGGATACTTAATATTTGTATGCAAAGTTCTTAAAAAAGTTAGCATCACAGGTATTAGGTGGACTAGAATAGGAGAAATTGATAATCAAGAAGATTCTAATGGTTGGGTGGACAATTCTAAAGGCTAGATTCACAAAACATCTTCATTTGATATAGGTATATATAATTTGACCTTACTCTCATAACATGTATATGTGTGTATATGTGTGTGTATGTTTATATGTGTGTATGCACTCATGTATAATTATGTGTATGTCTATATATGCATGTATTTATATGTATATATCTATGCATGTATATATATATACATATAAAATTGAAAATTATACCTTAATAGTCCTGTAACAGATACATTACTCCATCCTGAACAATTTTGAAGATTGAGAATAAGTAAGGTCGCACTTAGTCGTGTCAAACAGCTTCCTTTATATACATGCTTTAGACATTCCTCTCAAAGATAGTTCTCATGTTTAGAAATATCAATGCTCTCATTGTCATTTTGATACCAATCCTCAATAAAATTTTCAGTGCCATCATCTTCATCATTGTCCCACAAATCTTGTACTTTATCTTCTTTTAAATATAGATCTTTCAACCTTCCATATTCCACAAGATCACTTTTGCATAGCCTCCTCATAGAAGCTTCTGATAAATGAGGTCTTCCTGGAAATTGTGAATGGTGTGGAGGAATACCATCAACATCATATGTTGGAAGCTACACACGAGTAAAAATCATTAGTATTCCATAAATGAATAAAAAGTAAACTTTAAACATAAAATTAATTATATAAGTTATCAAAATATGGAAGAAAATTTTCATTCTCTCTCTAGCTAAAAGGTGCTCTTGGAGGTCTACGCCATCCATAATTCACTTATAATTCATCACCAACATGCAATGTAATAATACCATTGACAAGTATGTATCTTGATTCATCTCTACTCATGTATGGTGATTCATGGATATTTTCACGCTCCTCAAATGTGCAATTAGTCCTTGAACTATTATGTAACCCTCGACTACTATTTATTAAACCTGCTATATTTCCATATGTGTAAGGTTTTCCATCAATATATAATCTATCATTTTTTGCATGTGAAATCATTCTCCTAGTAAGGGATGCTGCATTCAAGCATATTCCATAAGTACTCATGCTTTGAACATAACATGCAAGTCAATGCCAATCTCCCTATCTAGATATGGGACCACAAAATGACATAAGAGTGACTTGGAAGTTTGGAGGGATATACAAATCCTCTACAATAAAGAGACCACGACCATCATTAGTAATAGTGGATGGAGCAATCATATAGTGATTAGCCCAAAATTTGAAAACCTCTCCCATCTAAAGGAAGTGGTTCTCTTTTCCATCCTCCATATCTTCTTCTATCATATGTTTGTACTAGAGAACGATCACGAGCTGGTAATGGATAATCTCCAACCATTTTAGTCTCTAAACCACGAGGTAGAGGATTTCTAGAAATGTCTGCTTGTAATTGATGAACAACAAGTGCATGACATGTACGATGTATATTAACATTATGAGAATTATTATGATTGCAACAAGACTACGATTACAACCACCATGTGCTAGAGAGATGACTCTCCTCCCAACCAAATGCCTCTATATATAGCTCTCTCTAAGGGACTTCCTTCTTGGGTAGGTGGATTCTAACCATCCATCTGTCAGCCATGTATCTGCATGTGTGCCAAGTGTCCCAATTAACTCGAGTTAACTCAAGTGGATGCTTCTAGAAGGCTCTAGATCTCTTTGGGCAAAATACTCTCCCCATGTCCCAAATGGGGATTGAACCTAAGACCTCCTCCTTCACATCCTTGACACTTAACCACTAAGCTAAGTGGATCACTTGTTCACAAGAGCACAAGATCTTTGGTCATATACACGGATGACCAATATGTGTCCGATTTGAGATCTGTCTGAACCCGCCACACCCTTGGATCATAGACTTACTTTATTACATTCTTCCCCCCTTGGAAAATATTTTCATCCTTGAAAATAGAGCTATATACATACTGTAGGCGACCCTCGAGCCTCATGTTCCAAAACTAGAAGAACATGGTCATGTTCTAAAACTGGAAGAACATGTCTCATCTGTGTGGTGGCGTCCCTACCCAAATGATTCAAAATACTATCTCACTTTGCACTTTGATAAAATGATCAAAGTTCAAAGTAGTGAATGAATAATAAGGGTGGATCTAAACACATCCCTGGCCAATTCATAGTTTTTAGATGTGCAATCTAGGCACAAACATGTGAACTGGGTGGATTCAAATTACTAGTCAATTTCTGGGCATGACTGGTGCATGGACTTTATAACAAAGGTGGGATTCTTATCCCTTGCAAGACTTTACGAATTCTTGATTCACTCAAATTTGTTTTGAAGAACTTGAAGTTTGGTTGTCTCAAACATCTATACAATGGTTAACTCTAATCCAACGGTTACTTAATTTTTTCACCTGACTTAGAGGTCTACTTTGTCCAAATGGGTTATAAAATCCTATATAAACTGTAGGAGAAAGTTTACCATTTCTTTTGAGTCAACCATACTAACTTGGCCAATTCAAATTCAAAATGAAAATTGTGCAACTTAGGACACTTTTCTCAAAGACTTTAACTAAAAGTTCTTGGGAATTGTCAATCTGATGAGCAATTCCTAGCTTCTCTATTCTAGAGTATATTGGACTCTAGGAAATTATTTATGCTATAACTTGAAGCAAAACTTAAATCAATAAGTCAATCTTGGACTTATCATCTTTTGAAGATTAAAAAGGTTCTTGTATAGAACATCTATCTAGAATGTTCAATTTAGTTATCTAGTTCTAACCAGCTAACCCAAGTCTTTTGCAAAAGGAATCAGATACCATGTCTGAGCCGATTCCGAAAGATTTGGAAAGTGGAAAGAAATAACTAAAACTCGGTACAACCAATTCATTCTTCGAAGACATATAATCTTGCTATGAGTCAAAGTCTAGATGACCAACGACATTAACTTCTCAAAGATTTGTTTCAACAGGGATTTGAAGCATTTTCTTTATCTTTAAGAGAAATAAGCTGGATTCTCGAAAAGCTTCAAAGAGTAACTCTAAATATCATCCAACCACAGGATACTATTGTGGAAATTACCATCAGTGTGTTGACCCACTAAGGTTCGTTTGATGAGTTGTTTACTCAAAAAATGCTTCACTTGAGACTAAGTTCAAGTCATATTCAGTTTTTATGACTCCTTAGCATGAATGCAATTCTTTGAGTCAAAAGAGTGAATTTACCAAAGTTACACTAGGAACTTGATACTTGACTTAGTCAATGAAATCCTTAGTTGAAAAGACCAACTCAAAATCAAACCCCAACTTCTTTCAGAAATTTATGAAATATTTCCGAATTATCAACACTTTAGCTTGAAATGTTCTAAGAAGATCTTGGAAGTTACTTACTTCATATCTTCTGTTTCCTTGATCTTGAAGTTATCTTGAAGTATCTTGAGATACTACTTTCATCCTTCTTGAATTAAACTCCTTCTTGGAAGTCTTAATTCCCTTGAGGATCAAACTTAACTTTCAAGATCTAATCTAGGACTAAAAGATAATTATCATCCCACGGTCCAATGTCCCATACCATCTTTCCTACATCAATCTGAGTATAGAATTTGGTGTCCCATACCATCCTATTTTATATTCACATTAATGTCTGAGGATTCTTATCCTAAAGTCTTAACATCTCTTGATAGAGAACCTTCTCGCTTCAATTCCTGACAAGAATGTTGAAGTTTCAGGCATTACCTCTAACTAGCTTTTCTAGGTTTTGATCCCTTCACATGATCGTATCACAATCATGTGCTTTTCTTTGGGAGCTTGAAAACCTTTTGATGGAATATCCATCCTTCTTTGCTAGGGTTTTCAAATGAAAACCAAATAGAATTCCAAGTACTTGAATTTTCAAAAATTCAAGTCCGATTAGTTTATCCTTGACCAATTTGTAGTGACAAGAGTTTTAACTTCTTGTCTTTAGATTCCTTCTTTATTGATGCTTTAGGTACCTATCTTGGTCGAGACTTTTACAGGAATCTCTCTATTGCTTAAGTCTAAGCATCCGCTCATGCTCTCTAGATTTATATCAAAATCCCTTTAAGGATAGGCAAACATTATGTTTTACCTTCCATAGACTTAAGTACCGTCTTCACGGTTGCAGACTACATTCTTGGAATCGCTTTTCTCTGTTCAAACTTGGAACAACTTACTCTTTTCACAATTTTCCATTGGATAGATGGAACTTGAGTGAATAATTCCCAAAAGGAATTTTTATTTCCAAAACTTGGGTCCACTTCAGAGTAGTTCCAATCGCATGTCTGGTTGACCTTGCGACTAAAATAAAGATTAAGATCTCTTAAACTAAGAAAAGTGTCTTCACTTACCCATGGGCTTTTAGAGATCTTTTCCCGTCTCAAGTCCAGGCATACACTCATGCCCCTGAGATTCCAAAGCTAAGAATCTTTTATATACCTTTAGGTTATTGGACTTAAGTACCAAGACTAGTGGTTTGGGGAATTACGAGGAACTACTTGCTATCAGACTTTGCTTGAAAGATTTCTAGTCTCACATCTAGGGAGCTATATTTCTTTCAAGAACTTTAGATTCCTACCAAAGGTTCAAGTAATACTAAGCCAATGATTCCTCTTGGAATCCTTAGTTTTACAGGAATCATCTTTTTAAAAGAAATCTTGACTATTGAACAAGAACAAGACTTAGGGCTTTATTACTTGTCCAAAAGATATTCCTTTTTTAACTACTTTTAGGAAGTAGCTTATTTCCTAAAAATTACTTTGACTTGGGTTTTTTCTTTAAGCTCCAATTAGCTTAAACAAAACCAAGCATACTTTCGTTATCCTCAAGAAAGTGCTTAATAAAAGTATTTTACTTAACCAACAATCATGCATATAAAAATATCTCTTCTTACATGCAAATGCATGTGAGTGCATGCATTGTTGACATTCTCCTTTCATGCATAAAACCTAATTCAAGCTATTCTTGAGCTTGACATGTGTGCATCCAATCATCCATGCACAAACAATATATCCTCTACTTTACAAAAGGTTATAAATTTACATGTGCACATACTTGAGTGCTTCCTATTCCATTTGCAAGCAAGAAGAAAATGTGCATGGTGCCTGAAAACATTCTTTTGAAAGGAGAGATGCACTAATAATCATTTCTTTTATAGATGCATACCAAACATTTCAATATGTTTGTGCTTTTTTCATTTCAATATGTTTATTCTCTCGTATTTAGCTTTCATTAATTTGCATTATTTTTTAATAAAATGCATCCTACATGAAAGCATGGAGAAAAAAAAATATTGAAATGAAAACATAACTTGGAAAATACTTATCTTCCAAGTAGCTACGTCCTTCCATTGACCTCTGGAAAAGCCATTCTCCTTCCTTTGATCATCAGGAAAAATCTTTCTATGCAAAGAACAGCCAACTTTCATAGCCATGCTCACATTTCTTCAAAACCTTGAAAATCAAAAGCACGATCATCCTTGTTTTGATCAAACACTGCTTGACTTTGGCTGGCTGAGAATGGCGGCGGCGATGCCTTAAATGGGTCCTCCCAGACGCCTTGTGACAGTCTCTCTATCAAGCCGAACAGCTCTCAATTTTCTTTATTTCCTTCAGCTAGAGGTGTGTTCTTCATCTCGTCTCACCTGCTTAGCTCGCTGCTGCGCCTCGTAGTAACCAAAGGTGGTGGAAGAAGAGGAGTATTGCCGGGAAGTAGCACACCTCTTCGTTCTCGATCATTTCTTACTGCAGATGAATAAAATACATGTCAGGAAACAAACGAGGCCTTGTTCGCAATCGATACTGGAGGCTCTTGTCGTGAGGCTGAAAGCACCTTTACGTCGCTCCCAAATAATAGTGTCAAATCATCACTCTCGCCGCAACTATTGCAGTAGGATGCGGAGGCATTCGTGCCTCTGATATTCAATCATTCAAACTACTGGCTATGGTCCCCGTCGCCTCAACATAACCCTCTATTATGTACCTACGAGGGAGGCGAACCATCCAAGATTGACGATGGTTGCGGTAAGACGAAGACGAAGATCTGTCGGCAAGACGAAGATCTTGAACGAAACTGCGTCGCAGTGGAAAATAGACGGAGTGTTTCTACCCGTCTGGATGATGAGGTGAGATAGCAGAATGATTCTAGAACTGCATCAGTCTACTATCACGTACTAACTCCAGAAGATATGAGGAGGTTTCGACATGCATTCAAAACCCAGTTATAGTATATATTATGAGGTCTCAGCTATGGAGGGTTATGATGCTTGTAGCTTTAGTTGGTTGCAGAAGGATTGCCAATGGAATCTAGAAGCGCATACACCATGGCTTGCATGAGGATGGCTACCATGCACGCCACACTACAGCCATAGGAAAATTTATCTGATAGCTAGATGTAGATGGACCTGGTGGCGGGGATTGTAAGCTCTATTGCTCCTGAATATCTTCAAATTTAGGATACTTAGAAGCAATCTCTCCTGGATCGGCCAGAGACGGCTCAAAACCTCTGTATAGTAGAGTAGGTCTGAGAAGATCATCCGTTACCAATTCTTTTGGTTTTCCCTACGTATCTGTTGTATACGACGAATGCCAAATCATAACGCAGCTGATACAGATTACTGTAGTGTTGCATCATGGAGGTTCCGAGTGCTCGAATTGACAAGATTCCGTAGGCCCATTTGGTCCATGCAAGAGAATCCGACAAAGCTTTATATTATCCCATCGCCGCAGATAGTAGGCGCAGGCATGGAGAAGAACAAGAACTACAAGGTTCAGTCAACAACTTTGACAGAGAAAGCTATTGCAGCAGCACAGGAGGTTTTGGAACCGAAGGCAATGGAGAATGTGTCCGCAGAACTGATCGAGAGGACACCGTTGTTATCAGCCTCTCTTGCAGCATCATCTTCCTCACCAAAGCCACCAGCCTAGAAAAGGCGTTTCCAGGAAGTCTGGTAGAGGCCGTAACTGAGATTAGGGACCCCAAAAAAGGCTGCGCGCATGTGGTTGATACGGCGAAGGAAGCAAGATCTAACCTTCCATGCAGAGCCGAACCATTCTTCTGAGTCCTCATAGCTTCATTGCTCAGCGCATGGTGTTACATAAGAAAACATCACTGTTTAGCGCAGGATGTAATTGTTAACCGTCCCGGCTATTGCAATGGATAAAATCCATCCATGGGAATTGATTGGTAGCGGGTGCGAATCCCGCAATCTACAAGTAGTGCGCATAAACATTTTTTACTAATCTAACCAATAGCAAGGAGTACTTTGACTACATACGGCGAGGAGTACTTCGACAGAGATGAAGAAGTGGTACAGTAATGCAATTTTGACGCATCTCAACAAGAGCTTACAAGCAAAGCGATGAAGATAAAAGTCTCCATAGATCTCAACCTAAGGGCTCTGATACCAATGCAACAAGACTACGATTACAACCACCATGTGCTAGAGAGATGACTCTCCTCCCAACCAAATGCCTCTATATATAGCTCTCTCCAAGGGACTGCCTTCTTGGGTAGGTGGATTCTAACCATCCATGTGTTAGCCATGTATCTGCATGTGCGCCAAGTGTCCCAATTAGCTCGAGTTAACTCAAATGGATGCTTCTAGAAGGCTCTAGATCTCTTTGGGCAAAATACTCTACCCATGTCCCTCATGGGGATTGAACTCAAGACCTGATCCTTCGCATCCTTGGGACTTAACCACTAAGCTAAGTGGATCACTTGTTCACAAGAGCACAAGACCTCCTAGTAAGTCTTAACTTGAGATCTTTGGTCATACACATGGATGACCAAACGGTGTCCGATTTCAGATCTGTCTGAACCGGCCAGACCCTTGGATCATAGACTTACTTTATTACAATGATGATCATCATCATCGAGCAAGTATTCCTCTATATGAACAGTAATTTGATTTTGTATATCGTTTTTAAATAAATAATGATATTAATTTATAGAAAACATAGATTCCCAAGCATTATCACATTGACCAGATGATGGTGCATGCTCAAAAGTACCATACTCTACCTCATGTTCAATACATTCCAATCATGGTCTTCGATATATGCCATAGCAGGAGTTACACCAACATTTAATATGCTCTTGATAGTAAATTTCATCATAATTCCTATCGGAGGACACATGTGAAGTCATTGCATGAGTAGGAGGTGGTGGAGTGCCCTTTGATTTATCAGAATCTGATTATAATAAAAAACAAAATAACATATTAGTTATGTATCTATCAAATATATTCAAAATTAAAAGTCTGATATACTTACTGTATATAGTCCTTGCACGATTAGGAGACGGTATATGAGTACTCTCTTTCCTAAAGCCTTTTTTGGTATTTCCATTTATGCTGATCTTTCCTACCCTTTGAAAATCTAGAGATCCATTTGTCAGGGTTGCTCTGTAGCCTAACTTTTATTTGCTATAGCTTTGATAATCTTGGATGATTACTTGAAGATGATTTTGATCATCACCTCATAAAAGGTATCTCCATCCCCAACAAAGGTCCCTCAATGACTTCAAACTTTTGCTCATGATATTAATATGGTTTTGAGAGCTGATGTGGGTTCTATCCAACTTTTATTAAGTTCCTTGACACTTTCTGTTTTGAGAGTGGCTTAATTTGTCTATTTTTAAGACTTGCAATGATTATATTCCCTCATGTATTCACGAACTCAATTGTATCATTATAAATAATGCAAAAATCTTTAGGCTTTTGGGGATTCCTATGGGTTTTGAGGTGTCCTTTTCTCAAAGATGGGATTGGGTTCTTAACAAGTTGAGAACAAAGGTCTTTAAATGCTATGGTTTTCAGAATTCTTTAAGTCATCATGTTTTTGTCCTTAATCATTTCGCTTTACATTGTGTTCCCTACTTTCTTGGCTATTAGAAACATTCTAAAAAGCATCTTCATCAAGCCATTGTTTTGGCCAAAAATTTCAAGCTTGGTTGGGGGGAGAGAAGTCTCACACATTTTTTCCCTCTAAAAAAATGGGGGAGGGCTGGGTATCATTTTCCCCCTCAAAGATGGCTAGGAACTAGCTGCTTAGTGAATTTAGATAGCTCTCAATTCTAATGAATTTTACGCTTACTTGGTTAAAAGGAATACTGACTCCTTTCAATTAAACAATTTCAAAACTTGGACTAACCATAGCCTTTGGGATGTTATTGTCTCTCCTCAAACCTTTAAAGCTATTGGGAGTCCCGTATAGTGGAGAATGTGGGAAACCCATATAGAGGTTAAAAAAAACTTTTCATCTTGTTCTGCCCTTACTACTATTAAATCTTTCTACATGTATGAATCGATCTGGATAGGACAGATTTCTTTATGGAATAATGGGATATTAGGAATCAAAGAACATGAATGCAATACAGAAGGCATCAAATGTTGGGCACAAATTGTTGAGGAGGTGAGTTTAATTAAAATGTATTTTGCCTCGGTATACTTGATGGGTGGGATATTCAAAAGTATTCCTTATACCCATCTGGGGTAATCTGATGTTCCTCACCTCTATTAATATATTTCTTGTTGTCTCAATACTAATAAAATAATCATGACTGGAATA
Organism: Ceratopteris richardii; assembly: GCA_020310875.1. Taxonomy (NCBI): domain Eukaryota; kingdom Viridiplantae; phylum Streptophyta; class Polypodiopsida; order Polypodiales; family Pteridaceae; genus Ceratopteris; species Ceratopteris richardii. The sequence goes on from CM035410.1 coordinate 92,950,656, forward strand.
GAACCCTAACACGTAATTTATATGGACTTCTACGTGCATTCACTCATGCATTGATGCAAACTTAAAACACAAAAACATTTATCGAACATAAGTAGTTAGTTTCAAAAAACACAAAATAAGAAAAGGTTAGATTAGTCATTCCAACAAACACAAAGCCACACTCACGCACAGATATGATGCAAACGAAAGAAAACCTCAACCCGTGCACAGTGACAAAGACTACTTATTTAAAAGTCTCCCAAAGGCCATCTTAGCATGGGCACCAGACCTCAAGATGCTTATCTAGTTATGACTTTAGTCATGATTATAGTTGGTAAATTATTATTGGTAGTTGTAGTTTTTCAGGAAATGCAAAAGAGTGGAGCTGAAAAAATCTATCTACCTGCACATCATATGCATCCTCGAATGCACAATTGACCATGCTATAGACCTTTATCCAAGAAGTGAGCCTTATTCGAGAGCACCTTATAGGTTCAATATTGACAAATTGAAAGAGTTGAAGCTCCAACTGGATGATCTATTGAAGAAGGAGTTGATAAGACCTACTATTTCACCTTGGGGTGCACCTAATTTGTTTCAGAAAAAGAAAGATGGTTCATACAGACTTTGTATCCAATATAGGGGATTGAACAAGAAAACCATTAAGGACAAGTATCCACTGCCACACAGAGATGAACTACTAAGTCAATTGAGTGGTGCCACAGTATTCACTAAAATTCACTTAAGATCATGATATCATCAAATTAGAGTAAAGTTTGAGGACATACCCAAAACCGCTTTTAGAACACGATATGGTCATTATGAGTTCACGGTTTCGCCTTTTGGATTGACAAATGCACCTACAATATTTATGTGTTTGATGAATAACGTGTTTCATGAATATCTCAATGAATTTATATTAGTTTTTCTTGAAGATATTTTTGTGTATTCTAAGGATGATGATGAACATGCATTGCATCTCAGGAAGACTTCGCAAAAACTAAGAGAGCCTAAACTATATGGTAAGATGAGTAAATGTTTTTTTGCAAAAGGGGAAGTGACTTATTTGGGGAGAGTTGTTTCTAGGGAAGGGATTCATATAGATCCTGAGAAAGTTAAAAGCATAATTGACTAGCCTACACCCAAGTGTGTGAGAGATGTGAGAACCTTCCTTGGTTTGGCACAATATGAGAGGGCACACATAAGGGAGTTTTCTCGAATTGCAAATCCTCTTATAGAATTGACAAAGAAAAATAGAGAGTTCACATGGAACGATGAGTGTCAAAATGCGTTTGACGAATTAAAACAAAAAATTATCGAAAATTGTGTGCTAAAGATACCTGAGTTAGGGAAGCCTTTTATTGTTGCATGTGATGCTAATGGAAGCCAAATCGGATGCATACTTTCACAAGAAGGGAGGGTAGTGGCTTATGAGTCAACGAAATTAAGGAAACATCAATTAAATTATACAACACATGACTTAGAAATGCTTGCAGTTGTTCATGCACTTAAATATTGGAGACACTTATTGCTTGGAGTATAGTTTGAATTGAGAACAGATCATCAGAGCCTTAAATACATATTTACTCAACCTTTACTTAACAATAGACAAAAACGATGGATCCAATTGCTAATTGATATGATTTTGATATTAAATACTTAGGAGGAAAAGAAAACAAGGTGGCCGATGCTTTGAGTGATAAACCCTTATGCAGTTCAATTTCTATTTTATCCTCTGATTTTGATATTGGAAAAAAGAATTAAAGGAAGATTTATTTTATGCAGCAATCTTGAAATTTTTGGGTATGAATCCAAGTTCTATGTTTTAGGGAAAATTTCATTTGAGAAATAATGATTTGTATTGTAATTCTCGTTTATGTATTTCTTCAGAATCTGTTTTGATAGAAAAGATCCTCCATGACTGTCATGATGCACGTTTCTCTACACACCCTAGTTTTTCTAGAACTTATGCGAAAGTGAAAGCCTAGTATTACTGGCCACGTATGAAATATGATATTAAGAGGTATGTGGAAGAATGTCTTAAATGTCAACAAGTTAAGGCCGAATTTAAAAGGAGTCGTGGCATGTTACAACCATTAGATGTGCCTGATCAAATATGGGAATCCATCTCTATGGATTTCATAACAAAGTTGCCTGTGAACAGAAGTGGGCATGATACCATCTTTGTTGTTGTAGACCGTCTTACAAAGATTGCACATTTTCTTCCCATGAGGAAAACTGATACAACTTTGCATGTTGCTAAAATTTTCATAAAAGAAATCTTTAGGTTACATGGTATACCCAAAAGTATAATTTTTGATAGGGATGCAAGGTTCACATATAATTTTTGGAAAGAAACATTTCAATCCATAGGAACAGAATTACGCATGAATACTGCATTTCATCCTCAAACCGATGGTGAGTCCGAGACGGTTAACAGGGTGCTTGAGGATATGTTACGCATGTATGTGAATGGCAAGCAAAACAATTGGACTGAATATTTGCCTTTGGTTGAGTATGCATATAATAGTGCATGGCATTCCTCTATTAAGATGAGACCTTTTGAAGCAATGTATGGTTATAATTGCTTGCTGCTGCATTCACTTTTTAAGTCACAAAATTAGGTTGAAATATCCAAAGAGATGCTTGAAAACATGGATTTGGAGCTGAATAAGGTTAAGAAAAAGATGAAAGATGCACAGAAACGTCAGAAATTATATCATGATCTCAAAAAGAGACCCTTGGAATTTAGAACAAATGATCTGGTTTTTTTGAAAGTGAGTCCTTCTAAATCAAATTTGGTTTAAGGTAAAGATCGTCAATTTTCTCCTCGTTATGCTGGTCCTTTCAAAATCTTAAACAAAGTTGGTTCTGTTGCATATTTACTTGACCTACCTAACACTTTGAAAATTCATCCAGTCTTCCATGTTGGATTACTTAAAAAGTATGTTCCTAATGCTGATCATGTTTTGCAGGACAAATCCAAGTTGAAGGAAGATGCCACTTTTGAGCTTGAACCAGAAGTTATAATGGATAGGAGAATTAGACATGTTAGGAATCGTGAAATAGTGGAAATTTTAGTAAAGTGGTTTGCATATCCTATTGAAGATTCAACATGGGTTGGTTTAGATGAGTTTATGGAACATTATCCTTCTTTCCAACTCTAAGGACAGAGTTCTTAAAAGAGGGGGAGAATCGTAAGATGCCATATTGATTTTCCACCAGATAAAAAAAGATGTGTAGGTAATAATGAAATTTTATGTTTAGGATATTTTGATCATGTCTGCAAAATTTTGTAGCAGTAAGTTTTTACATTCTCTCTCTAGAAAGTTGTCGCATGAAATTTGTATGTTAATTCCGAGCATGAAGATAAAGGAATCTGAAAAAGTGATGTATGAGAGAAAGGTAGAGTACTCTTAGTAGAAAAAGTTTACCTTGTTGAATTTTTTGTAGTTCCTATGTGTTATGTCTCATTTGGTTCCATGAACATAGGTTAGTGAAGAGATTTTTCATGTTTTTTCATCTCTCTCTAGAATTTTTTATTTTGCAGGGCCGAAAAGTGATATCTGGAAGCAGATTTGGACCAGAGGCATCTCTAACAGTATTGTACATATTTAAGAACTGAATATTTTTGTCTCTCACAAGCTCAAGCTGATTCCTCACCATTTTTGAGTTACAAGGCTTGGAAAAGTGCCGTTTTCCAACACTTAAAAAAAAAAGAAGCCTTCATTCATTCATCTTATTCATGTTCGCGGAGATAGAAAATGCACATGGGTATATAGGTTATTTTTGGGTGATTGACGTGTGTGTGTGAGTGCATTGCAGGGATCACCTCTAATTTTACAGGTACGAGTCTTGATGGTGGACATGAAAAAGTAGATGCATGGGTGGTCTGGAAGTCTTGCATGAGACATGCGAAAAGACGCTATCTTGGAGCATGCAGATTCTAAAAGCGCACGTCTAGGAAGGCGTGATTGGTCGTGCGCTAGCGAAAGGTGGAGATCCAAAAACACGAAGACTGAGAGATAGAAAAGGAGGATGGTCGTACAGCCATTACGATCGTTTTTCGGCTTCTAGAATTGCGATTGAGATTGAGATTGAGATTGAGATTGAGATTGTGATTGTGATTGAGATTGGGATTGAGATTGTGATTGTGATTGAGATTGGGATTGAGATCAGCTCGGGGGTGGTCGGGTGGATGAGGCTTCACATTGAAGCTATCTGATAGATTTTGTAACACAGATCAGTACTACTTGTATATCTGCACAGATAAAAAAATTCTCTGTCTTCTTGTTCTACATATACTCTGTTCTCCTTTTTTATATCTTGTGGTGTCGAGGCCTATTATTCTGTGTCGGATTGTGATTCAAGATTAGGAGACTTGTTTCAAGTGGTATCAGAGCAGAGTTGGATTCCGGGACAAGATGCAGGCTTTGAAGAAGAAGATAGAAGAACAAGAGGAGGTTATCCGTAGATTGAATGCAGAATTACATAAAGAAAGATCCAACAAACAAAAAGAGGGTACTGCAAATGCTTCCATGGACCTCAATGATGAAGGTGGTAATGGTGCAGGCACATCGAACGTACGTTGAGCTAGACGGCAATGTGAACCCGAAGAGAACGATGATGCAGGTGAATCTGCACTTAAGCAAGTGTTTAAAAGATCAAAATTAAATGAATTTGATCGTGAGAAGAAAACTGGAGAGGATCTTGAAGCATGGATTGAGGAACTTGAAGATTTCTTTGACCTGCGCGTATTTAGTGAGGAATCAAAAGAAAAGGTGGCAATTCTGCATCTACAAGGAGTCGCAAAATAGTGGTGGAAATCATACATACAGACAAGAAGAAGTGAAGGTCCGATCCTCTGGAAAGAGTTTCGAGAGCAAGCAAAGAATCGTTATTGTTCTCCACATTATCGGATGGAAAAGAAAATGGAATTCCACTCTTTCAAGCAGTATGAGGATGATAGGTATAACTTGTCTGTTGAAGAATATAAGGAGAAATTTTTGCATCTACACAAGTATGCACTACAAGTTTTTGGAGATGCTCTAAAAAGCAAGGTTATTGAGGGTTTGCGGGAAGAGCTTTGCTATCAAGTAAAGGGGTCCGGATGTGTAGATTTTCTTGATGCGGTTGCAAAAGCAGAGAACTTTGAGAAGATGGAGAAGTTTACCATGAAAAAGGCATCCCAATCAAGGTTTATCTCAACACGACATCGACCCCCAAGACCTATTTCAATAAATCAGAATGGACAGAGATCGACTAACTCTATTAATGGTCAAGGAGGAAAAAATAAGCCGAAGCAAATGGATACACTTAAGAAGCAAGAAGTTGTGCACTAGCAACATGATTTTGATTTCTTGGAGTGGGCTAAACGACTGGGACTTTGTTTTCGATGTGGAGAGCAAGGACATCGCACTTTTGAGTGTCCAAACAAGGCCATCAACGGTTCTATGCAAGCGAAGATAGCTCATCTACAAGAAGAAAACATGACAATTGAGGAAGCGGATGATCAAGGTAAGTGTTCTAGCCCTAGACTTCAATGCATGAAAACTTCTTCTCATTCAAGGGCATCGGTGATTAGGATTATGGGGGACATATCCTCACGTAAGGTTAGTTTCTTGATTGATTCGGGTAGTACAAATTGTTTCCCTTCACTTAAGATGCTAGAAGCTTTAGGGTTGCATATTGAGATGCAGACTAAAAGACCTGTATAGACGGCTAATGGTAGGATACACTATACTCGAGGCTGTATTGAGAATCTTGATTTTATGTTAGGAGAACATAAGTTTTTGGGTACCTTCCGTGTAATTGAAATGAGAGAATGTGATGTAATCATCGAAACGAGCTGGTTAGTTCATAACAGTGTCGTGATTGATTGTGAAAGCGGGATCCTTACTTTGAAAATAGAAGGGAAGGAACATCAACTTGAAGGCAAGTGTAATTCAAGTTTTTCTCCTATTTCTGCAATAAAGCTGATTAGGGGTATTCAACAGGGTTGTGAGACATATTTGGTTTATGTGCATGACCTTCAGGAGAAGAAGAAAGAAGAGGAAATACTTGAATATGTTAGAAAACTTTTAGATGAGTACGCAGATGTATTTCCTGATGATCTACCAGGCATGCCTCCTCCTAGGAAAATTGACCATGCTATAGACCTTTATCTAGGAAGTGAGCCTTATTCCAGAGCACCTTATAGGTTCAATATTGATGAATTGAAAGAGTTGAAGCTCCCACTGGATGATCTATTGAAGAAGGAGTTGATAAGACCTATTGGTTCACCGTGCGGAGTACCTAATTTGTTTCAGAAAAAGAAAGATGGTTCATACACACTTTGTATCGACTATAGGGGATTGAACAAGAAAACCATTAAGAACAAGTATCCACTACCACACATAGAAGAACTATTGAGTCAATTGAGTGGTGCCACAATATTGACTTAAGATTAGGATATCATCAAATTAGAGTAAAGTCTAAGGACATACCCAAAACTGCTTTTAGAACACGATATGGTCATTATGAGTTCACGGTTTTGCATTTTGGATTGACCAATGCTCCTGCAACATTTATGTGTTTGATGAATAAGGTGTTTCATGAATATCTTGATGAATTTATATTACTTTTTCTTGAAGATATTTTTTTGTATTCTAAGGATGATGATGAACATGCATTGCATCTCAGGAAGACTTTACAGAAACTAAGAGAGCATAAACGATATGGTAAGATGAGTAAATGTTTTTTTGCAAAAGGGGAAGTGACTTATTTGGGGAGAATTGTTTTTCCAAGGAAGGGATTCATATAGATCCTGAGAAAGTTAAAAGCATAATTGACTAGCCTACACCCAAATGTGTGAGAGATGTGAGAAGCTTCCTTGGTTTGGCACAATATGAGAGGGCACAAATTAGGGAGTTTTCTCGAATTGCAAATCCTCTTAGAGAATTGACAAAGAAAAATAGAGAGTTCATATGGAACAATGAGTGTCAAGATGCGTTTGACGAATTAAAATAGAAATTAGCGAAAATTATGTGCTAAAGATACCTGAGTTAGGGAAGCCTTTTATTGTTGCATGTGATGCTAATGGAAGCCAAATAAGATGCGTACTTTCACAAGAAGGGAGGGTAGTGGCTTATGAGTCAAGGAAATTAAGGAAACATAAATTAAATTATACAACACATGACTTAGAAATGCTTGCAGTTGTTCATGCACTTAAACATTGGAGACACTTATTGCTTGGAGTAAAGTTTGAATTGAGAACAGATCATCAGAGCCTTAAATACATATTTACTCAACCTTTACTTAACAATAGACAAAAACGATGGATCCAATTGCTAAGTGAATATGATTTTGATATTAAATACTTAGGAGGAAAAGAAAACAAGGTGGCTGATGCTTTGAGTCGTAAACCCTTATGCAGTTCAATTTCTATTTTATCCTCTGATTTTGATATTGGAAAAGAATTAAAAGAAGATTTATTTTATGCAGCAATCTTGAAATTTTTGGGTATGAATCCAAGTTCTATGTTTTAGGGAAAATTTCATTTGAGAAATAATGATTTGTATTGTAATTCTCGTTTATGTATTTCTTCAGAATCTGTTTTGAAAGAAAAGATCCTGCATGACTATCATGATGCACCTTTCTCTGCACACCGTGGTTTTTCTAGAACTTATGCAAAAGTGAAAGCTTTGTATTACTGGCCACGTATGAAATACGATATTAAGAGGTATGTTGAAGAATGTCTGAAATGTCAACAAGTTAAGGCCAAATTTAAAAGGAGTCATGGCATGTTACAACCATTAGATGTGCTTGATCAAAAATGGGAATCCATCTCTATGGATTTCATAACAAAGTTGCCTGCGACCAGAAGTGGGCATGATACCATCTTTGTTGTTGTAGACCATCTTACAAAGATGGCACATTTTCTTCCGATGAGGAAAACTGATACAACATTGCATGTTGCTAAACTTTTCATAAAAGAAATCTTTAGGTTACATGGTATACCCAAAAGTATAATTTATGATAGGGATGCAAGGTTCACATCTAATTTTTGGAAAGCAACATTTCAATCCATAGGAACAGAATTACGCATGAGTACTACATTTCATCCTCATGCACAGAAACATAAGAAATTATATCATGATCTCAAAAAGAGACCCTTGGAATTTAGAACAAATGATCTGGTTTTTTTGAAAGTGAGTCCTTCTAAATCAAATCTGGTTTTAGGCAAAGATCGTCGATTGTCTCCTCGTTATGCTGGTCCCTTCAAAATCTTAAAGAAAGTTGGTTCTGTTGCATATTTACTTGACCTACCTAACACTTTGAGAATTCATCCTGTCTTCCATGTTGGATTACTTAGAAAGTATGTTCCTAATGGTGATCATGTTTTGCAGGACAAATCTAAGTTGAAGGAAGATGCCACTTTTGAGCTTGAACCAGAAGTTATAATGGATAGGAGAATTAGACATCTTAGGAATCGTGAAATAGTGGAAATTTTAGTAAAGTGGTTTGCATATCCTATTGAAGATTCAACATGGGTTGGTTTAGATGATTTTATGGAACATTATCCTTCTTTTCAACTCTGAGGACAGAGTTCTTAAAAGAGGGGGAGAATTGTAAGATGCCACATTGATTTTCCACCCGAAAAAAAAAAGATGTGTAGACAATAATGAAATGTTATGTTTAGGATATTCTGATCATGTCTGCAAAATTTTGTAGCGATAATGTTTTACATTCACTCTCTAGAAAGTTGTTGCATGAAATTTGTATGTTAATTTCGAGCATGAAGATAAAGGAATATGAAGAGTGTTGTATGAGAGAAAGGTGGAGTACTCTTAGTAGAAAAAGTTTACTTGATTGAATTTTTTGTAGTTCCTATGTGTTATGTTTCATTTGGTTCCATGAAGATAGGTTAATGGAGAGATTTTTCATGTTTTTCTTCTCTCTCTAGAAGTTTTGATTTTGCAAGGCCCAAAAAGTGATATCTGGAAGTAGATTTGGACCTGAGGCATATCTAACACTATTGTATAGATTCAAGAACTGAATATTTTTGTCTCTCACAAGTTCAAGCTAATTCCTAACCGTTTTTGAGTTACACAGCTTGGAAAAGTGCCGTTTTCCAACACTTAAAAAAAAAAGAAGCCTTCATTCATTCATCTTATTCATGTTTGCGGATTTAGAAAACGCACATGGGTATATAGGTTATTTTTGGGTGATTGACGTGTGTGTGTGAGCGCATTGCAGGGATCACCTCTATTTTTGTAGGTACGATTCTTGATGGTGGACATGAAAAGTAGATGCATGGGTGGTCTGGAAGTCTTGCATGAGACATGCGAAAAGACCCTATCTTGGAGCATGCAGATTCTAAAAGTGCGGGTCTAGGAAGGCGTGATTGGTCGTGCACTGGTGAAAGGTGGAGATCCAAAAAGACGAAGACTGAGAGATAGAAAAGGAGGATGGTCCTACAGTCATTACGATCGTTTTTCGACTTGTGGAATTGCGATTGAGATTGAGATTGAGATTGTGATTGTGATTGATATTGGGATTGAGATTGTGATGTGATTGAGATTGGGATTGAGATCAGCTCGGGGGTGGTCGGGTGGATGAGGCTTCACACTGAAGTGATAGATTTTGTAACACAGATCACTACTACTTGTAAATCTACACAGATAATAAAATTGTCTCTCTTCTTGTTCTGTGTATACTCTGTTCTCCTTCTTTATATCTTGTGGTGTCGAGGCCTATTATTCTGTGTGGGATTGTGATTCAAGATTAGGTGACTTGTTTCAAGTGGTATCAGAGTAGAGTTGGATTCCGGGACAAGATGCACGCTTTGAAGAAGAAGATAGAAGAACAAGAGGATCTTATCCATAGATTGAATGCAAAATTACATAAAGAAAAATCCAACAAACAAAAAGAGGGTACTGCAAATGCTTCCACGAACATCAATGATGAAGGTGGTAATGGTGCGGGCACATCGAAGGCAGACGGCGACGTGAACCCGAAGAGAACGATGATGCAGGTGAATCTGCACTTAAGCATGTGTTTAAAAGAGCGAAATTAAATGAATTTGATGGTGAGAAAGAAACTCGAGAGGATCTTGAAGCATGGATTAAGGAACTTGTAGATTTCTTTCACCTGCGCGTATTTAGTAAGGAATCAAAAGCAAAGGTGGCAATTCTACATCTACGAGGAGTGGCAAAACTGAGGTGGAAATCATACATACAGATAAGAACACGTAAAGGTCCGATCCTCTAGAAAGAGTTTCCAGAGCAAGCAGAGAATCGTTAATGTTCTCCACATGATCAGATGGAAAAGAAAATGGAATTCTACTCTTTCAAGCAGTATGAGGATGATAGGTATAACTTGTCTGTCAAAGAATATAAGGAGAATATTTTACTATTATGTAACCCTCGACTACTATTTATTAAACCTGCTATATTTCCATGTGTGTAAGGTCTTCCATCAATATATAATCTTTCATTTTCTGCATGTAAAATCCTTCTACTAGTAAGAGATGTTGCGTTCAAGCATATTCCATAAGTACTCATGCTTTGAACATAACGTGAAAGTCGATGCCAATCTCCCCATCCATATATAGGACCACAAAATGACATAAGAGTGACTTCAGAGTTCGGAGGCACATACAAATCCTCTACAATAAAGAGACCACGACCAGCATTAGTAATAGTGGATGGAGCAATCATATAGCGATTACCCCAAAAGTTGAAAACCTCTCCATCTAAAGGAAGTGGTCCTCTATTCCATCCTCCATATCTTCTTCTATCATATGTTTGTACTAAAGAACGATCACGAGCTGGCAATGGATAATCTCCAGCCCTTTCATTCTCTAAACCAGGAGGTAGAGGATTTCTAGAAACCTCTGCTTGTAATTGATGAACAGCAAGTCCATGACGTGTACGAGGTATATTAACATTATGAGAAAAATCATCATCATCATCATCATCGAGCAAGTATTCCTGTATATCAATAATAATTTGATTTTATACATGGTTTTTAAATAAAAAAATGACATTAATATATATAGAAAATACATACCCAAGCATTATCACGTTGACTAGGTGATGGTGCATGCTCAAAAGTACCATACTCTGCCTCATGTTGAATACAATCCAATCGTGGTCTTCGATACGTGCCATAACAAGAGTTACACCAACATATAATATGCTCTTGATAGTAAAATTCATCATAATTCCTATCGGAGGACACATGTGAAGTCGTTGCATGGGTAGGAGGTGGTGGAGTACCCTCTGATTGATCAGAATCTGCACATCATAAGAAACATAAAAAATATATATAAGTTATGTATCCATCAAATATAGTTAAAATTAAATATTTCATATACTTACAGTATAAAGTCGTTGCACGATGAGGAGACGGTGGTGGAGTTCCATCTGATTGATCAGAATCTACAAATAATGGTATTTGATATTAATAATTTGATTATCTACATAAATAAAAAATTCACATATACATATTTACACATACACACATATTCACATATACACATTTATACATACACACATATTCACATATACACAACACATATTATTGTGGGATAAATGCATGTATTTTGTATGAATGAGTGTATATGCATGCATGTGTGTGTACGTATATATGTGGATATGTATATGTGTGTTTATGTTATATGTATGTATATGTGTATATATATACATATATGCATGCGTATATGTTTGCATGTATATGTGTATGTGGGTATGTGTATGTGTATGTGTATGTGTATGTGTATATGTGTGTATATATGTGTATGTATTCTGACTTTTTTTCTGTTTGAGATTAAATTAACAGGAGATATTGTATGGTCGAAAAAAATAAGAGGCGAGCTAACATACCACCTGAGTCGTGGCAGTTTTTTTCGTAGACAGCTACGTCTTCAGGAGTCATTTCCTTAGCAGAAGGTACACAAATTAATAGTTTATATTTATAATTTTTAGATATTTTAGTAAGTTTTTAATTTAATTTATGTATTTTTTTCCTTCAATAAACAGGCTGCTGCAAAGAAGAGAGTGGAGTCGGGCCACACATCGCACTTAGGCCAAATGGGCCATAATGGTTTTGTAGCTACGTTTGTAAGTATATGTGTTATTGTGAGTATATTTTTTATTTTAGTTAAAATGCAAGCAACTAATGTTTTTTATTTGTTTCATTGCAGCGAAAGGATTATGGCCAATATCCTACGAAACACGAGATCGAGTATGCTACACATTTTGGATATCGGCGTTTGAGCGAGTATATACAAGATCATCCTGATGCCTTTGTGAGTATTTTTAAATTTTATATAATTATTTTGTTGTTATGAATGTTTTAATTATTTTATTGATTTATGTTTGTTATATGTAATACAGGAGTATTATGGGGAGACAAATATGGATGAGGTGGAGAGACAGACACAAGAGGAACGATCTCGATCGTCACAAGGTGATCATGAGGATGAGGATGAGGAAGATCAGGATGATCATGATATTGCTGATGATGATGATGATCATGATGATGATGATTAGGATTTTAATTGATTATGACATTGGACTATATGTATTTACATTGATATATATATATATATATTTATCTATATATTTTTCATTTCAGTCATGTTTTGAATTGTGTGTATGGTATTAAGTAATGAAGAGTTTTGTTCTATTGATTGTTATTATTGTTTATATTAAGCATGTGTTTCAATACTTTAATTATATAATTCATTCATATGTGTGTACCTAAGTGTATATGTATGTGTGTGTATATGTATGTATGTGCATGTGTATGTGTGTGTATATGTATGTATGTGCATGTGCATGTATAAGTGTATATGTGTGTATGAGTATGTGCATGTGCATGTGTATGTGTGTATATGTATATGCATGTATATGTATAACTCTATGTGTATGTGTGTGTATGTGCATGTATATGTGTATATGTGCATGTGTATGTGTGCGTATATGTATGTATATGCATGTGCATGTATAAGTGTATATGTATGTATCAATATGTGCATGTTCTTGTGTATGTCTGTGTATATGTATAACTCTATGTGTATGTGTGTGTATGTGCATGTATATGTGTATATGTAGGTATATGCATGTGTGTGTGCTTCTTCATCATGTATAAGTGTATGAGTGCATATCAATAAGTGTGAGTATGGTATGTAATGAATATAACACAATTTAAATGATCTACAAATAATAGAAATTGTACTTACAATTGTGATCCATAGTTTTTGCTTGGTTAGCTTCTTGAATAACCTGCAATAAAGAGAGATCTAGAGAGAGAGAGAGAGAGAGATCTAGAGAGAGAGAGAGAGAGAGATCTAGAGAGAGAGAGAGTGAGATATAGAGAGAGAGAGATCTAGAGAGAGAGAGATCTAGAGAGAGAGAGAGAGAGAAAATTCAAAGAGAGAAAGATGTAGAAAGAGAGAAACAAAGACAGAGGGAGACAATAACAGAGAGCTTAAGCAAAACAACAATTCTGCATATACTTGCTTCAGCTCGTAAGCGCAGCGCAATTGCGAACGTTGGAGAGCTCTTCGATCGGATGCGTGAAAATGCCGATTGCAGAGCCTCCATTTTGTCCGTCAATACATCGTCGTATAAGCGATGCAACGCGTCGTCGTATAAGTGACATTTGCTTAGCGTCGCATATACGGCGGTTTGCACCATCGCTTATACGACGGTAAAGACCGTCGCTTATACGACGGTAATGACCGTCGCTTATGCGACGCAAAAGCATGTCGCTTATGCGACACAAAAGCGCGTCGCTTAAGCGACGCCTTTGACAAGCGTCGTTTAAGCGACGTTAGGCGGAAGCGTCACAAAAACCGTCGTTTTTTGCGTCGTATAATCGACGGTCCGCGCTCGACGGTAATTCCGACGCAAGTTGCAATTTTTATAGCGACGAAATTCTGTCACGTTAACCGTCGCTACACGCCCGTATTCCTTGTAGTGAATGTGATGTAATCATCGAAATGGGCTGGTTAGTTCATAACAATGTCGTGATTGATTGTGAAAGCGGGATCCTTACTTTGAAAATAGAAGGGAAGGAACATTGTCTTGAACACAACTGTAATTCAAGTTTTTCTCCTATTTCTGCAATAAATTTGATAAGGGGTATTCGACAGGGTTGTGACACATATTTGGTTTATGTGCATGACCTTCAGGAGAAGAAGAAAGAAGAGGAAATACCTGAATATGTTAGAAAACTTTTAGATGAGTACGTAGATGTATTTCCTGATGATCTACCAAGCATGCCTCCTCCTAGGAAAATTGACCATGCTATAGACCTTTATCCGGGAAGTGAGCCTTATTCCAAAGCACCTTATCTTGATAAATTGAAAGAGTTGAAGCTCCAGTTGGATGATCTATTGAAGAAGGAGTTGATAAGACCTAGTGTTTCAACTTGGGGAGTAGCAAATTTGTTTCAGAAAAAGAAAGATGGTTCATACAGACTTTGTATCGACTATAGGGCATTGAACAAGAAAACCATTAAGAACAAGTATCCACTGCCACACATAGATGAACTACGGAGTCAATTGAGTGGTGCCACAGTATTCACTAAAATTGACTTAAGATCAGGATATCATCAAATTAGAGTAAAGTCTGAGGACATACCCAAAACCACTTTTCGAACACGATATGGTCATTATGAGTTCACGGTGTTGCATTTTGGATTGACAAATGCTCCTGCAACATTTATTTGTTTGATGAATAAGGTGTTTCATGAATATCTCGATGAATTTATATTAGTTTGTCTTGACGATATTTTTGTGTATTCTAAGGATGATGATGAACATGCATTGCATCTCAGGAAGACTTTACAAAAACTAAGAAAGCATAAACTATATGGTAAGATGAGTAAATGTTTTTTTGCAAAAGGGGAAGTGACTTATTTGGGAAGAGTTGTTTCCAAGGATGGGATTCATATAGATCCTGAGAAAGTTAAAAGCATAGTTGACTGGCCTACACCCAAATGTGTGAGAGATGTGAGAAGCTTCCTTCATTTGGCACAATATTAGAGGGCACACATTAGGGATTTTTCTCGAATTGCAAATCCTCTTACAGAATTGACAAAGAAAAATAGAGAGTTCACATGGAACGATGAGTGTCAAAATGCGTTTGATGAATTAAAATAGAAAATTATCAAAAATTGTGTGCTAAAGATACGTGAGTTAGGGAAGCCTTTTATTTTTGCATGTGATGCTAGTGGAAGCCAAATCGGATGCGTACTTTCACAAGAAGGGAGGGTAGTGGCTTATGAATCATGGAAATTAAGGGAACATGAATTAAACTATACAACACATGACTTAGAAATGCTTGCAGTTGTTCATGCACTTAAACATCGGAGACACTTATTGCTTGGAGTAAAGTTTGAATTGAAAACAGATCATCAGAGCCTTAAATACATATTTACTCAACCTTTACTTACCAATAGACAAAAACAATGGATCCAATTGCTAAGTGAATAAGATTTTGATATTACTTAGGAGGAAAAGAAAACAAGGTTTGCCGATGCTTTGAGTCGTAAACCCTTATGCAGTTCAATTTCTATTTTATCCTTTGATTTTGATGTTGGAAAAGAATTAATAGAAAATTTATTTTATGCTGCAATCTTGAAATTTTTGGGTATGAATCCAGGTTCTATGTTTCAGGGAAAATTTCATTTGAGAAATAATGATTTGTATTCTAATTCTCATTTATGTATCTCTTCAGAATGTGTTTTGAAAGAAAAGATCCTGCATGACTGTCATGATGCACCTTTCTCTGCACAGCGAGGTTTTTCTAGAACTTATGCAAAAGTGAAAGCTTCGTATTACTGGCCACGTATAAAATATGATATTAAGAGGTATGTGGAAGAATGTCTGAAATGTCAATAGGTTAAGGCCGAATTTAAAAGGAGTCTTGGCATGTTAAATCCAGTAGATGTGCCTGATCAAAAATGGGAATCCATCTCTATGGATTTCATAACAAAGTTGCCAGTGACCAGAAGTGGGCATGATACCATCTTTGTTGTTGTAGACCATCTTACAATGATGGCACATTTTCTTCCCATGAGGAAAACTGATACAGCTTTGCATGTTGCTAAACTTGTCATAAAAGAAATCTTTAGGTTACATGGTATACCCAAAAGTATAATTTCTGATAGGGATGCAAGGTTCACATATAATTTTTGGAAAGCAAAATTTCAATAGGAACAGAATTACGCATGAGTACTGCATTTCATCCTCAAACCAATGGTGAGACCGAGAGGGTTAACAGGGTGCTTGAGGATATGTTACGCATGTATGTGAATGACAAGCAAAACAATTGGACTGAATATTTGCCTTTGGTTGAGTATGCATATAATAGTGCATGGCATTCCTCTACTAAGATTACACCTTTTGAAGCAATGTATGGTTTTAATTGCTTGCTGCCGCATTCACTTTTTAATTCACAAAATCAAGTTGAAATATCCAAAGAGATGCTTGAAAACATGGATTTGGAGCTAAATAAGGTAAGGAAAAACCTGAAAGATGCAAAGAAACGTCAGAAATTATATCATGATCTCAAAAAGAGACACTTGGAATTTAGAACAAATGATCTGGTTTTTTTGAAAGTGAGTCCTTCTAAATCAAATGTGGTTTTAGGCAAAGATCGTCGATTGTCTCCTCGTTATGCTGGTCCTTTCAAAATCTTAAAGAAAGTTGGTTCTGTTGCATATTTACTTGACCTACCTAGCACTTTGAAAATTCATCCTATCTTCCCTGTTGGATTACTTAAAAAGTATGTTCCTAATGCTGATCATGTTTTGCAGGACAAATCTAAGTTGAAGGAAGATGCCACTTTTGAGCTTGAACCAGAACTTATAATGGATAGGAGAATTAGACATGTTAGGAATCGTGAAATAGTGGAAATTTTAGTAAAGCTGTTTGCATATCCTATTGAAGATTCAACATGGGTTGGTTTAGATGAGTTTATGGAACATTATCCTTCTTTCCAACTCTGAGGACAGAGTTCTTAAAAGAGGGGAAGAATTGTAAGATGCCACATTGATTTTCCACCCGAAAAAAAAGATGTGTAGGTAATAATGAAATTTTATGTTTAGGATATTGTGATCATGACTGCAAAATTTTGTACCAATAAGTTTTTATATTCTCTCTCTAGAAAGTTATCGCATGAAATTTGTATGTTAATTTCGAGCATGAAGATAAAGGAATCTGAAAAGTGTTGTATGAGAGAAAGGTAGAGTACTCTTAGTAAGAAAAAGTTTACCTGACTGAATTTTTTGTAGTTCCTATGTTTTATGTCTCATTTGGTTCCATGAAGATAGGTTAATGAAGAGATTTTTCATGTTTTTTCATCTCTCTCTAGAATTTTTTATTTTCCAGGGCCCAAAAGTGATATCTAGAAGCAGATTTGGACCTCAGGCATCTCTAACACTATTGTACAGATTTAAGAACTGAATATTTTTGTCTCCCATAAGCTCAAGCTGATTCCTCACCGTTTTTGAGTTACAGGGCTTGGAAAAGTGCCGTTTTCCAACACTTAAAAAAAAAAGAAGCCTTCATTTATTCATCTTATTCATGTTCGCGGATTTAGAAAACGCACATGGGTATATAGGTTATTTTTGCGTGATTGACGTGTGTGTGTGAGTGCATTTTAGGGATCAACTCTATTTTTGCAGGTACGGTTCTTGATGGTGGACATGAAAAGTAGATGCGTGGGTGGTCTGGAAGTCTTGCATGAGACATGCGAAAAGACGCTATCTTGGAGCATGCAGATTCTAAAAGTGCGGGTCTAGGAAGGCGTGACCGTGTGCTGGCGAAAGGTGGAGAACCAAAAATATGAAGACTGAGAGATAGAAAAGGAGGATGGTCGTAAAGTCATTACGATTGTTTTTTGGCTTCTGGAATTGCGATTGAGATTGAGATTGAGATTGAGATTGAGATTGTTATTGTGATTGAGATTGGGATTGAGATTGTTATTGTGATTGAGATTGGGATTGAGGTCAGCTCGGGGGTGGTCGGGTGGATGAGGCTTCACATTGAAGCTATCTGATAGATTTTGTAACGCAGATCAATACTACTTGTAAATCTGCATAGATAATAAAATTCTCTCTCTTCTTGTTCTGCGTATACTCTGTTCTCCTTCTTTATATCTTGTGGTGTCGAGGCCTATTGTTCTGTGTGGGATTGTGATTCAAGATTAGTAGACTTGTTTCAAGTGGTATCACAGCAGAGTTGGATTCCGGGACAAGATGTAGGCTTTGAAGAAGAAGATAGAAGAACAAGAGGAGCTTATCCGTAGATTGAATGCATAATTACATAAACAAAGATCCAACAAACAAAAAGAGGGTACTCAAAATGCTTCCATGGACCTCAATGATGAAGGTGGTAATGGTGCGGGCACATCGAACACACGTAGAGCTAGACGGCAACGTGAACCCAAAGAGAACGATGATGCCTGTGAACATGCACTTAAGCAAGTGTTTAAAAGAGCAAAATTAAATGAATTTGATGGTGAGAAGAAAACTGGAGAGGATCTTGAAGCATGGATTGAGGAACTTGAAGATTTCTTTGACCTATGCGTATTTAGTGAGGAATCAAAAGCAAAGGTGGCAATTCTGCATCTACGAGGAGTCGTAAAATTATGGTGGAAATCATACATACAGACAAGAACACGTGAAGGCCGGATCCTCTGGAAAGAGTTTCCAGAGCAACGAGAGAATCATTATTGCTCTCCACATTATCGGATGGAAAAAAAAATGGAATTCTACTCTTTCAAGCAGTATGAGGATGATAGGTATAACTTGTCTGTTGAAGAATATAAGGAGAAATTTTTGCGTTCACACAAGTATGCACTAGAAGTTTCTGGAGATGCCCTAAAAAGCAAGTTTATTGAGGGTTTGAGGGGAGAGGTTTGCTATCAAGTAAAGGGGTCCGGATGTGTAGATTTTCTTGATGCGGTTGGAAAAGCAGAGAACTTTGAGAAGATGGAGAAGTTTACAACGAAAAAGACATCCAAATCAAGGTTTATCTCAACTAGAGATCGACCCCCAAGAACTATTTCAATAAATCATAATGGATAGAGATCGACTAACTCTATTAATGGTCAAGGAGGAAAAACTATGCCGAAGCAAACGGATACACTTAAGAAGCAAGAAGTTGTGCACTGGTAACGTGATTCTGATTTCTTGGAGCGGGCTAAAAGACTGGGACTTTGTTTTCGATGTGGAGAGCAAGGACATCACGTTTTTCAATGTCCAAACAAGGCCATCAACCGTTCTATGCAAGCGAAGATAGCTCATCTACAAGAAGAAAACATGACAATTGAGGAAGCGGATGATCAAGGTAAGTGTTCTAGCCCTAGACTTCAATGCATGAAAACTTTTTCTCATTCAAGGGCATTGTTGATTAGGATTATGGGGGACATATCCTCACGTAAGGTTAGTTTCCTGATTGATTCGGGTAGTAAAAATTGTTTTCTTTCACTTAAGATGGCAGAAGCTTTACGGTTGCATATTGAGATGCAGACTAAAAGATTTGTACAGACGGCTAATGGTAGGATACACTATACTCGAGGCTGTATTGAGAATCTTGATTTTATGTTAGGAGAACATAAGTTTTTGGGTACCTTCCATGTAATTGAAATGAGACTATGTGATGTAATCATCGGAATGGACTGGTTAGTTCATAACAGTGTCGTGATTGATTGTGAAAGCAGGATCCTTCCTTCCAAAATACAAGGGAAGGAGCATCAACTCGAAGGCAAGTGTAATTCAAGTTTTTCTCCTATTTTTGCAATGAAGTTGATTAGGGGTATTCAACAGGGTTGTGAGACATATTTGGTTTATGTGCATGACCTTCATGAGAAGAAGGAAGAAGAGGAAATACATGAATATGCTAGAAAACTTTCAGATGAGTACGCAGATGTATTTCGTGATGATCTACCAGGCATGCCTCCTCCTAGGAAAATTGACCATGCTATAGACCTTTATCCAGAAAGTGAGCCTTATTCTAGAGCACCTTATAGGTTCATTATTGATGAATTGAAAGAGTTGAAGCTCCAACTAGATGATCTATTGCAGAAGGAGTTGATAATACCTAGTGTTTCACCTTGGGGAGCACCTAATTTGTTTCAGAAAAAGAAACATGTTTCTTACACACTTTGTATCGACTATAGGGGATTGAACAAGAAAACCATTAAGAACAAGTATCCACTACCACACATAGATGAACTACTCAGTCAATTGAGTGGTGCCACAGTATTCACTAAAATTGACTTAAGATCGGGATATCATCAAATTAGAGTAAAGTCTGAGGACATACCCAAAACCGCTTTTAGAACACGATATGGTCATTATGAGTTCACGGTTTTGCCTTTTGGATTGACAAATGCTCCTCCAACATTTATGTGTTTGATGAATAACGTGTTTCATGAATATCTCGATGAATTTATATTAGTTTTTCTTGAAGATATTTTTGTGTATTCTAAGGATGATGATGAACATGCATTGCATCTCAGGAAGACTTTACAAAAACTAAGAGAGCATAAACTCTATGGTAAGATGAGTAAATGTTTTTTTGCAAAAGGTGAAGTCACTTATTTGGGGAGAGTTGTTTCTAAGGAAGGGATTCGTATAGATCCTGAGAAAATTAAAAGCATAGTTGACTGGCCTACACCCAAATGTGTGAGAGATGTGAGAAGCTTCCTTGGTTTGGCACAATATAAGAGGGCACACATTAGGGAGTTTTCTCGAATTGCAAATCCTCTTACAGAATTGACAAAGAAAAATAAAGAGCTCAAATGGAACGATGAGTGTCAAAATGCGTTTGACGAATTAAAACATAAAATTATCGAAAATTGTGTGCTAAAGATTCCTGAGTTAGGGAAGCCTTTTATTGTTGCATGTGATGATATTGGAAGTCAAATCGGATGCGTACTTTCACAAGAAGGGAGGGTAGTGGCTTATGAGTCAGGGAAATTAAGGAAACATGAAGTAAATTATACAACGCATGACTCATAAATGCTTGCAGTTGTTCATGCACTTAAACATTGGAGACACTTATTGCTTGGAGTAAAGTTTGAATTGAGAACAGATCATCAGAGCCTTAAATACATATTTACTCAACCTTTACTTAACAATAGACACAAAGGATGGATCCAATTGCTAAGTGAATATGATTTTGATATTAAATACGTAGGAGGAAAAGAAAACAAGGTGGCCGATGCTTTGAGTCGTAAACCCTTATGTAGTTCAATTTCTATTTTATCCTCTGATTTTGATATTGGAAAAGAATTAAAAGAATATTTATTTTATGCAGCAATCTTGAAATTTTTGGGTATGAATCTAGGTTCTATGTTTTAGGGAAAATTCCATTTGAGAAAAATGATTTGTATTGTAATTCTCGGTTTATGTATTTCTTCATAATCTGTTTTGAAACAAAAGATCCTGCATGGCTGTCATGATGCACCTTTCTCTGCACACCCTGGTTTTTCTAGAGCTTATGCAAAAGTGAATGCTTCGTATTACTGGACATGTATGAAATATGATATTAAGAGGTATGTGGAAGAATGTCTGAAATGTCAACACATTAAGGCCGAATTTAAAAGGAGTCCTGCCATGTTACAACCATTAGATGTGCCTGATCAGAAATGGGATTCCATCTCTATGGATCTCATAAAATAGTTGCCTGTGACCAGAAGTGGGCATGATACCATCTTTGTTGTTGTAGACCGTCTTACAAAGATGGCACATTTTTTTCCCATGAGAAAAACTGATACAGCTTTGCATGTTGCTAAACTTTTGATAAAAGAAATCTTTAGGTTACATGGTATACCCAAAAGTATAATTTCTGATAGGGATGCAAGGTTCACATCTAATTTTTGGAAAGCAACATTTCAATCCATAGGAATAGAATTACACATGAGTACTGCATTTCATCCTCAAACCAATGGTGAGACCGAGAGGGTTAACAGGGTGCTTGAGGATATGTTACGCATGTATATGAATGACAAGCAGAATAATTGGTCTGAATATTTGCCTTTGGTTGAGTATGCATATAATAGTGCATGGCATTCCTCTATTAAGACGACACCTTTTGAAGCAATGTATGGTTATAATTGCTTGCTGCCGCATTCACTTTTTAATTCACAAAATCAGGTTGAAATATCCAAAGAGATGCTTGAAAACATGGATTTGGAGCTAAATAAGGTAAGGAAAAACATGAAAGATGCACAAAAACATCAGAAATTATATCATGATCTCAAAAAGAGACCCTTGGAATTTAGAACAAATGATCTGGTTTTTTTGAAAGTGAGTCCTTCTAAATCAAATCTAGTTTTAGGCAAAGATCATCGATTGTCTCCTCGTTATGCTAGTCCTTTCAAAATCTTAAAGAAAGTTGGTTCAGTTGCATATTTACTTGACCTACCTAACACTTTGAAAATTCATCCAGTCTTCCATGTTGGATTACTTAAAAAGTATGTTCCTAATGCTGATCATGTTTTGCAGGACAAATCTAAGTTGAAGGAAGATGCCACTTTTGAGCTTGAACCAGAAGTTATAATGGATAGGAGAATCAGACATCTTAGGAATCGTGAAATAGTGGAAATTTTAGTAAAGTGTTTTGCATATCCTATTAAAGATTCAACATGGGTTGGTTTAGATGAGTTTATGGAACATTATCCTTCTTTCCAACTCTGAGGACAGAGTTCTTAAAAGAGGGGGAGAATAGTAAGATGCCACATTGATTTTCCACCCGAAAAAAAAAATGTGTAGGTAATAATGAAATTTTATGTTTAGGATATTCAGATCATGTCTGCAAAATTTCGTAGCAATACGTTTTTACATTCTCTCTCTAGAAAGTTGTTGCATGAAATTTGTATGTTAATTTCGAGCATGGAGATAAAGGAATCTGAAAAAGTGTTGTATGAGAGAAAGGTAGAGTACTCTTAGTAGAAAAAGTTTACCTGATTGAATTTTTTGTAGTTCTTATGTTTTATGTCTCATTTGGTTCCATGAAGATAGGTTAATGAAGAGATTTTTCATGTTTTTTCATCTCTCTCTAGAACTATTGATTTTGCAGGGCCCAAAAGTGATATCTGGAAGCAGATTTGGACCTGAGGCATGTCTAACACTATTGGATAGATTTAAGAACTGAATATTTTTG
The DNA here is from genome assembly GCA_020310875.1 of Ceratopteris richardii. Taxonomy (NCBI): domain Eukaryota; kingdom Viridiplantae; phylum Streptophyta; class Polypodiopsida; order Polypodiales; family Pteridaceae; genus Ceratopteris; species Ceratopteris richardii. The sequence goes on from CM035410.1 coordinate 92,973,805, forward strand.
TCTTTCACAAGCTCAAGCTGAATCCTCACCGTTTTTGCATTAGAGGGCTTGGAAAAGTGCCGTTTTCCAAGACTAAAAAAAGAAAAGAAGCCTTCATTCATTCATTTTATTCATGTTCGCGGATTTAGAAAATGCACATGGGTATATAGGTTATTTTTGGGTGATTGACGTGTGTGTGTGAGTGCACTGCAGGGATCACCTCTATTTTTGCAGGTACGATTCTTGATGGTGGACATGAAAAGTAGATGCATGGGTGGTCTGGAAGTCTTGCATGAGACATGCGAAAAGACGCTATCTTGGAGCTTGCAGATTTTAAAAGTGCACGTCTAGGAAGCTGTGATTGGTCGTGCGCTGGCGAAAGTTGGAGATCCAAAAAGACGAAGACTGAGAGATAGAAAAGGAGGATGGTCGTACAGTCATTACGATTGTTTCTCGGCTTCTGGAATTGCGATTGAGATTGAGATTGAGATTGAGATTCTGATTGTGATTGAGATTGGGATTGAGATTGTGATTGTGATTGAGATTGGGATTGAGATCAGCTCTGGGGTGGTCGGGTGGATGAGGCTTCACATTGAAGCTATCTGATAGATTTTGTAACCTAGATCAGTACTACTTGTAAATCTGCACAGATAATAAAATTCTCTCTCTTCTTGTGATGCATATACTCTGTTCTCCTTCTTTATATCTTGTGGTGTTGAGGCCTATTTTTATGTGTGGGATTGTGATTCAAGATTAGGAGACTTGTTTCAAGTGGTATCAGAGCAGAGTTGGATTCCCGGACAAGATGCAGGCTTTGAAGAAGAAGATAGAAGAACAAGAGGAGCTTATCTGTAGATTGAATGTAGAATTACATAAAGAAAGATCCAACAAACAAAAAGAGGGTATTGCAAATGCTTCCACGGACCTCAATGATGAAGGTGGTAATGGTGCGGGCACATCGAACGCACGTAGAGCTAGATGGCATCGTGAACCAAAAGAGAAGAATGATGTAGGTGAATCTACACTTAAGCAAGTGTTTAAGAGAGCAAAATTAAATGAATTTGATGGTGAGAAGAAAACTGGAGAGGATCTTGAAGCATGGATTGAGGAACTTGAAGATTTCTTTGAACTGTGCGTATTTAGTCAGGAATCAAAAGCAAAGGTGGTAATTCTACATGTACGAGGAGTGGCAAAACTATGGTGGAAATCATAGATACAGACAAGAACACGTGAAGGTGCGATCCTCTAGAAAGAGTTTCGAGAGCAAGCAGAGAATCGTTATTGTTCTCCACAATATCGGATGAAAAAGAAAATGGAGTTCTACTCTTTCAAGCAGTATGAGGATGATAGGTATAACTTGTCTGTTGAAGAAAGTAAGGAGAAATTTTTTGCGTTTACACAAGTATGCACTAGAAGTTTCTGGAGATGCCCTAAAAAGAAAGTTTATTGAGGGTTTGCGGGAAGAGCTTCGCTATCAAGTAAAGGGGTCCGGATGTGTAGATTTTCTTGATGCGGTTGCAAAAGCAGAGAGCTTTGAGAAGATGGAGAAGTTTACCACGAAAAAGGCATCCAAATCAAGGTTTATCTGAACAGGACATTGACCCCCAAGACCTATTTCAATAAATCAGAATGGATAGATATCGACTAACTCTATTAATGGTCAAGGAGGAAAAACGAAGTCGAAGCAAACAGATACACTTAAGAAGCAAGAAGTTGTGCATTGGCAAGGTGATTCTGATTTCTTGGAGCGGGCTAAAAGACTGGGACTTTATTTTCGATGTGGAGAGCAAGGACATCACACTTTTGAATGTCCAAACAAGGCCATCAACCGTTCTATGCAAGCGAAGATAGCTCATCTACAAGAAGAAAACATGACAATTGAGGAAGCAGATGATCAAGGTAAGTGTTCTAGCCCTAGACTTCAATGCATGAAAACTTCTTCTCATTCAAGGGCATCGATTATTAGGATTATGGGGGACATATCCTCACCTAAGGTTAGTTTCTTGATTGATTCGGGTAGTACAAATTGTTTCTTTTCACTTAAGATGGCAGAAGCTTTAGGGTTGCATATTGAGATGTAGACTAAAAGACCTGTATAGACGGCTAATGGTAGGATACACTATACTCGAGGGTGTATTGAGAATCTTGATTTTATGTTAGGAGAACATAAGCTTTTGGGTACCTTTCATGTAATTGAAATGAGAGAAGGTGATGTAATCATCGGAATGGACTGGTTAGTTCATTACCATGTCGTGATTGATTGCGAAAGCGGGATCCTTACTTTGAAAATAGAAGGGAAGGAACATCATCTTGAAGGCAAGTGTAATTCAAGTTTTTCTCCTATTTCTGCAATAAAGCTGATTAGGGGTATTCGACAGGGTTGTGAGACATATTTGGTTTATGTGCATGACCTTCAGGAGAAGAAGAAAGAAGAGGAAATACTTGAATATGTTAGAAAACTTTTAGATGAGTACGCAGATGTATTTCCTAATGATCTACCAGGCATGCCTCCTCCTAGGAAAATTGACCATGCTATAGACCTTTATCCAGGAAGTGAGCCTTATTCCAGAGCACCTTATAGGTTCAATATTGATGAATTGAAAGAGTTGAAGCTCCAAGTGGATGATCCATTGAAGAAGGAGTTGATAAGACCTAGTGTTTCACCTTGGGGAGCACCTAATTTGTTTCAGAAAAAGAAAGATGGTTCATACAGACTTTGTATCAACTATAGGGGATTGAACAAGAAAACCATTAAGAACAAGTATCCACTGCCACACATAGATAGACTACTGAGTCAATTGAGTGGTGCCACAGTATTCACTGAAATTGACTTAAGATCATGATATCATCAAATTAGAGTAAAGTCTGAGGACATACCCAAAAGCACTTTTAGAACACGATATGGTCATTATGAGTTCAGAGTTTTGCCTTTTGGATTGACAAATGCTCTTGCAACGACTACAAGAAATAGGGGGGCATAGCGATGGTTGTGTTTTCGAAATTTTAATTTTTAGGCGGGGTACGTTGCAAACTCAAGCTTGCGTCGCTTATGCGACACTAATCTGTGCGTCGCAAATAGAGTCGCTTGCTAGCGACGGTATGTGCGACGTGGGCAAACTTGAAAGCATCGCATATGCGTCGTCGTTTCGAGAGCGTCGCGTAAGTGAGGCTCTAGAATGTTCAAAAAAAATTTCGATTTCTCCCGGCACATTTGTGCCGAGATCTGCACGAGAGCAAGAGAACGAGAGAGGATAGAGAGCGCGCGAGAGAGAGAGAGACCAGGTATGCGCACACACACACACTTACACACACATACATATGCATACACACACACATATACACACATAGACACAGACACACATACACATATACGCACACACATACACACACAAATACACAAACATATACACACATCCACACATAATGTTGCATACACACACATAAACATACATACACTCACACATATACATGCACACACGCATATATACATACACACACATATGCATACATAATGCACATGCAAACATACACATACATAATGCATACACATGCACACACACATACACATACACATACACATACACAGACATACACACATATACACATGCATACACACACATACACACACATACACACACATATATGCATACACACACACATAGAGAGACATGCACACACATACTCATACATGCATACATATGCATATGCATATGCATACATATGCATATGTATATGCATACATATGCATATGCATATGCATACATACATACATACTTACATGCATACACACACATATGCATACACAATGCACATGCATACATACACATACATAATGCATATGCGTACATAATGCACATGAATACATACACATACATAATGCATATGCATACATAATGCACATGCATACATACACATACATAATGCATACACATACATATGTATACATAAAGCATACACACACATACACATACATATGCATACATACATGCATACACATACACACATAGACACATACACACACACACATACATGTGCATACACGCACATATACACACATAGACACACACACACATACACATATACACACACACACATACACACATACACACACATACACACATAAACACACATATATGCATACACACACACATAGAGAGACATGCACACACATACACATACACATATACATGCATACACATACACACATAGACACATACACACACACATACATATGCATACACACACATATACACACATAGACACACACAGACATAGACATATACACACACACACATACACACACAAATACACACTCATATACACACATACACACATAATGTTGCACATGCACACATATACATAGATACACACACACATATACATGGAGACATACATATATACATACACACACATATGCATACATAATGCACATGCAGACTCCACATACATCATGCATACACATGCACACACATATACACATACACACACACACACATACACACATACACACACATACACACATACACACATATACACACATACACACACATACACACACACATACACACATACACACACATACACACACATACAGACATACACACATATATGCATACACACACACATAGAGAGACATGCACACACATACACATACATGCATACATATGCATATGCATATGCATATATACATACATACTTACATGCATACACACATATGCATACATAATGCACATGCATACATACACATACGTAATGCATACACACACATATGCATACATAAAGCATACACACATATACACACACATGTGCATACATACATGCATACACACACACATAGACACGTACACACCCATAGACACATAAACACACATAAACAGATCCACACTCATAGACACACACACATACACATAGACGTGCACACACATACACACACATATACACACACACATACACACATAGACACATACACACATAATAATGCATTCACACACATACAAATGCATACACACATAATGATGCATTCACACATATACACATGCATTCACACATATACACATGCATTCACACATATACACATGCGTTCACACATATACACATGCATTCACACAAGGATACAGGTTTTAAATATGACCTTTCTCCCTGGTATAGAGTACACATATTTAGGCAGTATAGTTGTGCATGACAACGAGATAATGCAGTGTCCTATTTGCAATAAATGGTTAACAGATTGCCATACGTGTGTGTCTATGTGTCTATGTGTAAACCCACAGCCTATCTACTGACACTCAACGAGTTTCTCATGAAAAGAGATATTAGCTTATCTATGTGTATGTGTGTGTCTATGTGTAAACCCACAACCTATCTACTGACACTCAACGAGTTTCTCATGAAACGAGATATAAGCTTATCCGTCCACACATGATTTCACTCAAATAGCTTTTTCTCCTCTGAATAATTCACATAATTCGCTGCTAATGCTCCCTTGTATATGCTTCTCCTTTGTTGATGGGTCCACATTGTAAACCCACAACCTTTCTACTGACACTCAATGATTTTCTAATGAAAACAGATATAAGCTTATATGTCCACACATGATTTAACTCAAATAGGTTTTTCTCCTGTGAATAATTCACATAATTCGATGCTAATGCTCCCTTGTATATGCTTCTCCTTTGTTGATGGGCCCACATTGTAAACCCACAATCTGTCTACTGACACTCAACGAGTTTCTCATGAAAAGAGATATAAGCTTATCTGTCCGCACATGAATTAACTGATCAAATAGGTTTTTCTCCTGTGAATAATTGACATAATTCGCTGCTAATACTCCCTTGTATATTCTTCTCCTTTGTTGATGGACCCACGTTGTAAACCCACAACCTGTCTAGTGACACTCAACGAGTTTCTCATCAAAAGAGATAAACGCTTGTCTGTTTGCACATGATTTAACTCAAATAGGTTTTTCTCCTGTGAATAATTCACATAATTCGGTGCTAATGCTCCCTTGTTTATGCTTCTCCTTTGTTGATGGGCCCACCTTGTAAACCCACAACCTTTCTACTGACACTCAACGATTTTCTAATGAAAAGAGATATAAGCTTATTTGTCCACACATGAATTAACTCAAATAGGTTTTTCTCCTGTGAATAATTCACATAATTCCCTGCTGATGCTCCCTTGTATATGCTTCTCCTTTGTTGATGGGCCCACGTTGTAAACCCACAACCTGTCTACTGACACTCAACGAGTTTCTCAGGAAAAGAGATATAAGCTTATCTGTTCGCACATGAATTAACTGATCAAATAGGTTTTTCTCCTGTGAATAATTGACATAATTCGCTGCTAATGCTCCCTTGTATATTCTTCTCCTTTAATGATGGACCCACGTTGTAAACCTACAACCTCTTTATTGACACTCAACGAGCCTACATGAAAAGAGATATAAGCTTATCTGTCGCACATGAATTAACTCAAATAGGATTTTCTCTTGTGAATAATTCACATAATTCGCTGCTAATGCTCCCTTGTATATGCTTTCTGTCAATGGTGCACACTAATATCTCACCCGTTTGCGTGCCTACATGTAAACAAAACCTCATTACACCTCAGACAGTGATCTAATGTAATATCAAAGATTATTAAATCTAAGCAAAGAACCTGAGTTGAAAAACGTGTCTTCTACTTCCCATCAGTCCAAGCATATGGATTGATGTTCATCTCTCCATAGCTATCTGCCTCGGAAATACCATGCAACTTTTTATCAATGTAATTAAACAAAAATAGTGGCATCCCTGGTCGGACATTTTTTACATAGATGATATGGTTGGACTTTGCTGGCGATGAGACTTGTAAGAGTAATTTTAGAGTTTGTTGGAAAACGTTAATTACAAATTTATGTAATGAGATCATATGCTATGTGTGTATTAATTACAATAATACTTTCATAATAATATTTTTTATGAATGAAGGCATTCTATGGATAGAATATTGACACCAATGGATGAAGATATGAAAGATATTGACACCAGCATTCACGAGTTCACTGTCAAGGATGTAGTTGACAATGATGTGGATAGCAATCTGTGGAGCATGCACAAGAACAAGGCTAAGTGGTTCAGGATCTTGGGTGTTCTATCGGGTATGATCGCCATTGGGAGATGGTTTTCTGATATTTGCAGATGGAAGAACCCTATCACCACAATTCTCGTCCATTTCCTCTTCGCTGCTAATGCTCCCTTGTATATGCTTTTTATCAATGGTGCACACTGACATCTCACCCGTATGCGTGCCTACATGTAAACAAAACCTCATTATACCTCAGACAGTGATCTAATGTAATATCAAAGATTATTAAATCTAAGCAAAGAACCTGAGCTGAAAAACGTGTCTTCTACTTCCCATTAGTCCAGGCATATGGATTGATGTTCATCTCTCCATAGCTATCTGCCTCAGAAATACCATGCAACTTTTTATCAATGTAATTAAACAAAAATAGTGGCATCCCTGGTCGGACATTCTTTACATAGATGATATGAGAAGCTCAAAGGTGTTGGTGCAATTCAAGCCTTCACAATTTGGCTTGGATTACTTCATGAAGATATCATTTGAAGGAAGGATCATAGGAACTTATGCTTATAAGTTCTTACCATTTTATCTCTTGTAAAAGTCTAAATGACTTGGCATGCTTATGTAATCACTTACCAAATAGATTCGTGCAAAATTAGATGGTATAAGTTGAGAGAATATCTCCCTAATTTTTAGATGAGTGTTTATAGGGAGCCTTAGGTTTGAATTTGAAATTCAAATCAATCTTCAACTCATATAAAAGTGAGAAGAAAACTCGCGGGCAGAGAGAGAGATCCCGAGCTTCATTTCTGCTAGTATTGAGTGTGTGAGCTCTACTCCATAGCCTACACCTCTGAGTACCATTTGGCAATGTCTATCATTCCAATGGGAATGTACATCAATGTGAATTAATACATATATTTACACCTATCACTTCTCTGTTCTCTAAGTATACTACTTCAAGTCTGTCAACTTCAAAGAGGCATATCTCAGTGCCTACTGCACCAAATCAAGTAATTCAAAGGTTTGTAGATCCAACTCAAAGCATACTACAAGCATACAAATTTTGAAGCAATTTGTTTAAGCCAATTTTGAGAAATCGCCGTCGAAGTGCTCACTGGTATTTGTCTGCATACTTCCTAAATTATCGGGGGTGTTCATAATTTTGCTAAAGTGAATTCTCCCTGTATAGTTCATCATCTTGAATGATTCCACTTGCAAATGGTAGCTTACTAAGCTAATAGAATACCTCTAGAAGGAATTTTGCCAATTGTAAGTGTACTGGTCATACTGAGTGAAAGACTGAGCAGGTGTCAATACCGAAATAGCAAGTTTTCTAAGATTTGTGAGGTATCAAGTAGTCTGTTTTGATTTGATCACTACACACATCATTTGAAAAGTACATATATGATCTCTTGGTATCATTTGGAAGTTAAGGGTGTCTACTAATCATATCTGGAGTCACTGAGGGCTAGTGCAAAGCAGGATTAGCAGCACCTACTCAATCTTCTGAAGGATCCATCCATCTTTCCCAACAATGGTATCAGAGCAAATAAGGTAACATGGGAGATGGTTTTCCTTCATTCATTGACAAATTGGACAGGAACAATTATCAAGCTTGGTCTCTAAGGATTCATCTCAGGAGATGAGGAATTGCCCTCATTCAAAGCAAGGGGTCTACCCACCAAGGAAGAACAAGAAAGTCTTAATACATGGTGTGCAAAAGATGCATTGGCAAGGTCTTATCTTCTTAACTCTATATCTGATTTCCTTTTACCTCACATCAGGAATTGTAAGACTTCCCAAGAAACTTGGGAAACCTTTTCATCATATTTTTCATCTAATACAAGGGCCAGGAAGAATCAATTGTGGATTGAATTCACAACCCTTAGGAAGCAACCAAAGCAATCAGTCTCAGAATTTGTGACCAAGATCAAGGATGTGGCAGACCAATTAGCAAGCATAGGAGAGGAGATTGAAGAGGAACAAATAGTAAGGCAAGTAACCAATGGACTAAAGGCAGATGATAAGTGGGAAAGCTTCACCACTGCAATGGATCTCTACATGGACATGCATACCCCAGATCTCACAACTCTGATGGGCCAACTATTCACACATGAAGCAAAGTTCAAAAAGGTTGGAGATACATCTAAAGGTAACACTCCTTCTGCCCTATATACTGATAAAAAGGTTAAAGACAAAGGTAAAGGTAAGAAGCAAGAGGATGAAGGGTCAACCTCCCAAGCCAACTATGCAGGGAGAGGTAGATCTTCAAGAGGCAGGGGCAGAGGAGGTAAGAAAGGTAGGGGGAGACCCTACAATTCATCACCATGCAATATTTGTGGATTGTCCAACCACACCACAGATGAGTGCTACAGAAACTACAAAAATCAGAGAGGAAGAGGCTACTCAAGAGGTGGATACTCTCAAGGCAGAGGAAGGGTCAACCAACACCAAGGCTACAATGGCTACAACAATAATTACAACAACAACTACAACAACAACCATAATGGTAACTACCAAGGAGGATTCAGGAAAGACTACAACAACTACACAAAGGAGCAAGATGACTTCCTATTGATCATGAATATGACTTCCAAGTCAGGTATCAATGATGATCATCTGTTTTATATTGATTCAGGGTGTTCTAATCATGTAGCTGGCAATGTGGCACTACTCTCTGATCTTCAGGAACCCAAGGGCAAACATCAAGTACAGACAGGTGATGATACTAAGCATTCTGTAGTAAAGATTGGAAATGTAAAAACTTCTGATGGTAACCAGAACCTATTGAGCAGGGTACTTTATGTACCAACCATTACCAAAAACTTAATGAGTGTCAGATTGTGGAGAAAGGTTTGCAGGCCAGGTTCAATCAACATGGAGCATATGTGGAGGACCCAAGACATGGATTCAAAAGGATAGCCAAGGAAGAAAAATCAGGTAGATTATTCACTTTTGAGCTAGAAGACACCAAAAACATTGCTTTATACAATTACAAGGATCAAACACTTTTAGAATTAGAAATATGGCACAAGAGATTAGGTCACATAGGTGAAAGGACCTAATGTATCCAAGCAACACATGATTTACAAATGTGGTGCTTGTCAGTTTGGTAAGTCTCACAGATTGCCCTACTCAAGGAAAGGTTTTATGCATGAAGACTACCTAGACTTGGTGCACACAGATGTTTGGGGACCTAGCAAGGATCCCTCCATTTCAGGATCAAGGTACTATGTGTCCTTCATTGATGATTATAGCAGATGGAGTGTGTTATACTTTATGAAGCACAAGGATGAAGTGTTTAATTGTTTCAAAAGATATCTTGCACTAGTTGAAAATCAAACAGGTAGGAACTTGAAGAAGCTAAGGTCAGATGGAGGAGGTGAATACTTCTCCAATGAGTTTGAAGATTTCTTGCAGGAAAGAGGCATCAAAAGGGAGATAACTACAAGGTACTCACCTGAACAAAATGGGGTAGCTGAAAGAAGGAATAGGCTTATTGTTGAAACAACTAGGTCTATGCTTAATGAAAAGAAGTTGCCAAATTATCTTTGGGCAGAGAGTGTATCTACTGCCACCTATCTCATAAACAGGTTGCCATCAAAGTCATTTGATGGAATGACACCTTATGAAGCTTGGCATGGTAAGAGACCATCATTGGATCATTGCAAAATTTTTGGTTGTGTAGCATATGTGCATATTCCCTCACAGGTAAGGGGAAAGCTAGACCCTAAAGATGAAAAATGTATTTTTATTGGTTATGACTTGAATCAAAAAGGGTACACATTCTACAACCCAACCAATAAAGGGCTCAAGGTAAGTAGAGATGTCACCTTTGATGAGAATGACTCATGGTATGAGAATGATAGCAGGAAGGTTAGTCTACCTTATGATTTGGAAGAGGAGTTTCCAAAACTCTCAAAGGAAGAACCAATCCAGAAGGAAGACTCAAGTTCAGAAGATGATGACACAATCAATCTTGAAGAATTCAAGGCATGGAAGTCCATAGGAAAGATGAAGATGAAGAAGCTTGAGGATATACCAGAATCTTCAAATCAAGCAATGAGAAGATCTCTGAGAGAAAGTAAGAAGCCTATCAGATATGGGTATGATACATCTCTTGTAACTAAGTATTCAATTTATCTTGCAAAGGACTTGTTAAGTGAAGAACCAGGTTCATATGAAGAGGCAATCACCAAACCAGAATGGAAAGGTGCTATGGATGAAAAAATAGAAGCTCTCAAGGAGAGTGACACATGGGACTTGGTACCCAAGAAGGACTCTATGAAAGTGATAGGATCCAGATGGATCTACAAACTAAAGAGGAACTCTGATGGTACAATCAACAGGTACAAAGCTAGGTTGGTAGCCAAGGGCTTTGCACAAACCCAAGGCATTGATTATGAGGAGACATTTTCTCCTGTGGCTAAGATGCCAACAATCAGAGTATTGGTGAGTGTAGCTGCATCAAAAAATTGAAACATGTACCAATTAGATGTCAAGAATGCTTTCTTGAATGGATGGATATCTGAAGAAGTCTACATGTCACAACCACCTGGCTATGAAGATCCCAAGAAGGTAAATTATGTTTGTAAATTGAAGAAGGCTCTATATGGATTGAAGCAGGCACCTAGAGCATGGAACTATAGGCTGACAACATACCTTCAAGACCAAGGGTTTACTATGAGCAAGGCAGACACTTCATTATTTATCAAAAGGAGCAATTCAGAGGTAATCTATCTCTGTGTTTATGTTGATGATATCATCATTACAGGTAATGATGTCCAAGGAATCAGAAGCATCAAAAATCAGATGATGAAGGAGTTCAAGATCAATAATCTTGTATTATTGAAATACTTTCTAGGACTTGAATTGGTTTATACTAATTCAGGTATATATATCACTCAGAAGAAGTATGTGCAGGATATGTTAAAGAAGTTTGGCTTATAGGATGCAAAAATCTCAAGTACTCCAATGGAGGTCAACCTAAAGCTAAGTGCTCATGAAGGGGATGAAGTCCCAGACATTACAGGATATCAAAGTATGGTAGGTAGTTTGAATTATGCTACCTTGACCAGAATTGACAAAGCATATGGAGTTAGTGTGCTAAGTCAATTCATGCACAAACCAAGGGTACCTCACCTAGAGGCTGCAAAGAAGATCTTGAAGTACTTAAAAGGAACTGAGAACCATGGTTTGTACTTTCCTTATACATCAGATATTGATATTAAAGTATATTCAGATGCAGATTGGGCAGGATGCAAGGATGATAGGAGGAGCACATCAGGATACTTATCTTTTGCAGGTGATAAACCTATTTCTTTGTCAGCCAAGAAACAACCAACAGTGGCATTGTCATCCACTGAAGCAGAGTATAGAGGGCTAGCCAATGCCACTCAAGAAGCTATTTGGTTAAAGCTTTTGTATACAGAGTTAGGCCTATACACTAGGCCCCCAATTATCTTTGGTGACAACACAAGCTCTCTTCACCTTGCAGCTAATCCAATATATCATGCTAGGACAAAACACATAGAGGTTCATTACCACTATGTGAGAGAGAAGTTACTAAGCAAGGACATTCAGTTGACCTATGTGTCTACTAATATGCAATGTGCAGATTTACTCACTAAAGCTTTGGATGGAAACAAATTATGCAGATTCAAAAACATGATTGGATTGCAGGATGTGATTGAAGAATGAAGATGAAGACTTAAGCCAAAATGTTTGGCTTGAGGGGGAGCTGTTGGTGCAATTCAAGCCTTCACAATTTGGCTTGGATTACTTCATGAAGATATCATTTGAAGGAAGGATCGTAGGAACTTATGCTTATAAGTTCTTACCATTTTATCTCTTGTAAAAGTCTAAATGACTTGGCATTCTTATGTAATCACTTACCAAATAGATTCGTGCAAAATTAGATGGTATAAGTTGAGAGAATATCTCCCTAATTTTTAGAGGAGTGATTATAGGGAGCCTTAGATTTGAATTTGAAATTCAAATCAATCTTCAACTCATATAAAAGTGAGAGGAAAACTCGCGGGCAGAGAGAGAGATCCCGAGCTTCATTTCTGCTAGTATTGAGTCTGTGAGCTCTACTCCATAGCCTACACCTCTGAGTACCATTTGGAAATGTCTATCATGCCAATGGGAATGTACATCAATGTGAATTAATACATATATTTACACCTATCACTTCTGTGTTCTCTAAGTATACTACTTCAAGTCTGTCAACTTCAAAGAGGCATATCTCAGCGCCTACTTCACCAAATCAAGTGATTCAAAGCTTTTTAGATCCAGCTCAAAGCATACTACAAATATACAAAGTTTGAAGCAATTTGGCTCAGCCAATTTCGAGAAATCGCCATCGAAGTGCTCACTGGTATTTGTCTGCATACTTCCTAAAATGTCAGGGGTGTTCATAATTTTGCTAAAGTGAATTCTCCCTGTATAGTTCATCATCTTGAATGATTCCACTTGCAAATGGTAGCTTACTAAGCTAATAGAATACCTCTAGAAGGAATTTTGCCAATTGTAAGTGTACTGGTCATACTGAGTGAAAGACTGAGCAGGTGTCAATACCAAAATAGCAAGTTTTCTTAGATTTGTGAAGTATCAAGTAGTCTGTTTTGATTTGATCACTACACACATCATTTGCAAAGTCCATATATGATCTCTTGGTATCATTTGGAAGTTAAGGGTGTCTACTAATCATATCTAGAGTCACTGAGGGCTGGTGCAAAGCAGGATTAGCAGCACCTACTCAATCCCAACAAAAGGCCTGGACATGTAGAAAAGCTGATGATCAAGCTATTGTTCATGCATATGGTTTAAAGGGAGAGACGTATATCTATGATAGAAAGTAAGAGAATAGATAAAGTATACCAAACAGAAGTTGTGTGACGCATTCATTGTAAGTCCCATGGTCACAGCCAAAAATCACAGCAGCAAGCTCCTCCGCCGGAAGGTTCAAGAACGGGAGCGGTGATGAAGGAGAATGGCTAGCCGAAGAGGAAGGAGAATGAAGGCCTTTGTATGTTTCAATCTTATGTCCAGCTCCCATGACAGAAGCACTTTGCTGGCGATGAGACTTGTAAGAGTAATTTTAGAGTTTGTTGGAAAACGTTAATTACAAATTTATGTAATGAGATCATATGCTACATGTGTATTAATTACAATAATACTTTCATAATAATATTTTTTATGAATGAAGGCATTCTTTGGGTAGAATATTGACACCAATGGATGAAGATATGAAAGATATTGGCACCCGCATTCACGAGTTCACTGTCAAGGCTGTAGTTGACAATGATGTGGATAGCAATCTGTGGAGCATGGGCAAGAGCAAGGCTAAGTGGTTTAGGATCTTGGGTGTTCTATCGAGTATGATTGCAGTTGGGAGGTGGTTTTCTGATATTTTCAGATGGAAGAACCCTATCACCACAGTTCTTGAATATCAAACATCATATTTATACTAGCTAATGACACACAATATGTTGTTTTTTTTTATTTCAATATTTTTAAAAAATTCTCTTTGGAGTTCTCCAAATATCATGTCACCTATATCCATGTAAGCAACTACTCATGAATTATGAACCACTCTAGTAAATTGTGGATGATTGAAATCTTAACCAATAATATCGCAATAAATATACCGATGCAAAGTTGCATGTATGTAGTGTTACTTTCTCCTTTCTTTCGTTCATGTTTTATTCTTAAGATGTAGATATATAGATGTTGGCAAACTTGAACTTCTATAACATTTCAAGAACAAGAGTCAACAATTAGGAGAACAAGAGAGAGAGTCAAGAAAGCGAGAGAGAGACAGAGAGAGAGAGAGAGAATTCAAAGCGAAAAAGATGTAGAAAGAAAGAAACAGAGATCTGCATATAATGGCTTTAGCTCATAAGCGCAACGCAACTGCGAATGTTGGAGAGCTCTTTGATCAGATGCGTGAAAATTCCGATCGAAGAGCCTCCAACGTTTTAATTTTTTTCCATCAAGAGACCGTCGTGTAAGCGATGCTAGATGCATCGCATAAATGACGTCGAAACAGCGTCGCTTATGCGACATAAAAAGCATCGCTTAAGCGACGCTTTTTGGAACCCTCGTGTGCGACAGTACAGGCGAGCGTCGCAGGTCTCGTCACAATACAAGTTGCAAAACGCGTCGTTCACTTCTTCCTTTAATCGATGGTCCGCGCGCGACGCTCATTACGACGCATGTTGTAATTTTTTAGCGACGAATTTGTGTCGCCTTAACCGTCGCTATACGCCCATATTCCTTGTAGTGAACATTTATGTGCTTGATGAATAACGTGTTTCATGAATATCTCGATGAATTTATATTAGTTTTTCTTGACGATATTTTTGTGTATTCTAAGGATGATGATGAACATGCATTGCATCTCAGGAAGACTTTACAAAAACTAAGAGAGCATAAACTATATGGTAAGATGAGTAAATGTTTTTTTGCAAAAGGGGAAGTGACTTATTTGGGGGGAGTTGTTTCTAAGGAAGGGATTCATATAGATCCTGAGAAAGTTAAAAGCATAGTTGACTGGCCTACACCCAAATGTGTGAGAGATTTGAGAAGCTTCCTTGGTTTGGCACAATATGAGAGGGCACACATTAGGGAGTTTTCTCGAATTGCAAATCCTCTTACAGAGTTGACAAAGAAAAATAGAGAGTTCACATGGAACGATGAGTGTCAAAATGCGTTTGACGAATTAAAACAGAAAATTATCGAAAATTGTGTGCTGAAGATACCTAAGTTAGGGAAGCCTTTTATTGTTGCATGTGATGCTAGTGGAAGCCAAATCGGATGCATACTTTCACAAGAAGGGAGGGTAGTGGCTTATGAGTCAAGGAAATTAAGGAAACATGAATTAAATTATACAACACGACTTAGAAATGATTGCACTTGTCCATGCACTTATAACATTGGAGACACTTATTGCTTGGAGTAAAGTTTGAATTGAGAACAGATCATCAGAGCCTCAAATACATATTTACTCAACCTTTACTTAACAATAGATAAAAACGATGGATCCAATTGCTAAGTGAATATGATTTTGATATTAAATACTTAGGAGGAAAAGAAAACAAGGTGGCCGATGCTTTGAGTCGTAAACCCTTATGCAGTTCAATTTCTAGTTCATCCTCTGATTTTGATATTGGAAAAGAATTCAAAGAAGATTTATTTTATGTAGCAATCTTGAAATTTTTGTGTATGAATCCAGGTTCTATGTTTCAGGGAAAATTTCATTTGAGAAATAATGATTTGTATTGTAATTCTCGTTTATGTAGTTCTTCAGAATCTTCTTTGAAAGAAAAGATCCTACATGACTGTCATGATGCACCTTTCTCTGCACACCCTGGTTTTTCTAGAACTTATGCAAAAGTGAAAGCTTCGTATTATTGGCCACATATGAAATATGATATGAAGAGGTATGTGGAAGAATGTCTGAAATGTGAACAGGTTAAGGCGGAATTTAAAAGGAGTCGTGGCATGTTACAACCATTAGTTGTGCCTGATCAAAAATGGGAATCCATCTCTATGGATTTCATAACAAAGTTGCCTATGACCAGAAGTGGGCATGATACCATCTTTGTTGTTGTAGACCGTCTTACAAAGATGGCACATTTTCTTCCCATGAGGAAAACTGATACAGCTTTGCATGTTTCTAAACTTTTCATAAAAGAAATCTTTAGGTTACTTGGTATACCCAAAAGTATAATTTCTGATAGGGATGCAAGGTTCACATCTAATTTTTGGAAAGCAACATTTCAATCCATAGGAATAGAATTACGCATGAGTACTGCATTTCATCCTCAAACTGATGGTGAGACCGACAGGGTTAACAGGGTGCTTGAGGGTATGTTACGCATGTATGTGAATGACAAGCAAAACAATTGGACTGAATATTTGCCTTTGGTTGAGTATGCATATAATAGTGCATCGCATTCCTCTGTTAAGATGACACCTTTTGAAGCAATGTATGGTTATAATTGCTTACTGCCGCATTCACTTTTTAATTCACAAAATCAGGTTGAGATATCCAAGGAGATGCTTGAAAACATGGATTTGGAGCTAAATAAGGTAAGGAAAAACATGAAAGATGCACAGAAACGTCAGAAATTATATCATGATCTCAAAAAGAGACCCTTGGAATTTAGAACAAATGATCTGGTTTTTTTGAAAGTGAGTCCTTCTAAATCAAATCTCGTTTTAGGCAAAGATCGTGGATTGTCTCCTCGTTATGCTGATCCTTTCAAAATCTTAAAGAAAGTTGGTTGTGTTGCATATTTACTTGACCTACCTAACACTTTGAAAATTCATCCAGTCTTCCATGTTGGATTACTTAAAAAGTATGTTCCTAATGCTGATCATGTTTTGCAGGACAAATCTAAGTTGAAGGAAGATGCCACTTTTGAGCTTGAACTAGAAGTTATAATGGATAGGAGAATTAGAAATCTTAGGAATCATGAAATAGTGGAAATTTTAGTAAAGTGGTTTGCATATCCTATTGAAGATTCAACATGGGTTGGTTTAGATGAGTTTATGGAACATTATCCTTCTTTCCAACTCTGAGGACAAAGTTCTTAAAAGAGGGGGAGAATTGTAAGATGCCACGTTGATTTTCCACCTGAAAAAAAAAAGATGTCACTACAAGAAATAGGGGGGCATAGCGATGCCGTCGAACCCGAAAAAAACGGGGACCGTCGCTTATGGGATGCTAACGTTGCATAAGCGAAGGTTGTGTTTTCAAAATTTTGATTTTTAGGCGGCGTGCGTCGCAAACTCAAGTTTACGTCGCTTATGCGACGCTAATCTTTGTGTCGCAAATAGACTCGCTTGCTAGCGACGGTATGGGCGACGTGGGCAAACTGGAGAGAGTCGCATACGCGTCATCCTTTCGAGAGCGTTGCCTAAGCGACACTCTAGAATGTTCAAAAAAATTTTCGATTTCTCCCGGCACATTTGTGCCGAGATCTGGATGAGAGCAAGAGAACGAGAGACAGAGAGAGAGAGCGCGAGAGAGAGAGCACAGGTATGCGCACACACACTTACACACACATACATATGCATACACACCCACATATACACACATAGACACACACACACACATACACATATACACACACACATACACACACAAATACACACACATATACACACATACACACATAATGTTGTATACACACACATATACATACATACACTCACACATATACATGCACACACACATATATACATACACACACATATGCATACATAATGCACATGCAAACATACACATACATAATGCATACACATGCACACACATATACATATACACATACACACACATACACACATACACACACATACACATACAGACACACATACACACACATGCACACATACACACACATACACACACGCATATGCACATACACACATATATACACATACACACACACATACACACACATACACACATACACACACATATATGCATACACACACACATAGAGAGACATGCACACACGTACACATACATGCATACATATGCATATGCATATGCATACATACATACATACTCACATGCATACACACACATATGCATACATAATGCACATGCATACATACACATACATAATGCATATGCATACATAATGCACATGCATACATACACATACATAATGCATATGCATACATAATGCACATGCATACATACACATACATAATGCATACACACACATATGCATAGATAAAGCATACACACACATATGCATACATACATGCATACACATACACACATAGACACATACACACACACATACATATGCATACACACACATATACACACATATGCACACACACATACATATATACACACACACACATACACACACAAATACACACTTGTATACACACATACACACATAATGTTGCATACACACACATATACATACATACACACACACATATACATGCAGACACACGTATATACATACACACACATATGAATACATAATGCACATGCAGACATACACATACATCATGCATACACATGCAAACACATATACATATACACATACACACACATACACACATACACACACATACACATACAGACACACATACACACACATGCACACATACACACACATACACACACGCATACGCACATACACACATATACACACATACACACACATACACACACATACACACACATACACACATACACACACATATATGCATACACACACACATAGAGAGACATGCACACACATACACATACATGCATACATATGCATATGCATATGCATATGCATACATACATACATACTCACATGCATACACACACATATGCATACATAATGCACATGCATACATACACATACATAATGCATATGCATACATAATGCACATGCATACATACACATACATAATGCATATGCATACATAATGCACATACATACATACACATACATAATGCATACACACACATATGCATACATAAAGCATACACACACATATGCATACACATACATATACACACATATGCACACACACATACACATATACACACACACACATACACACACAAATACACACTCGTATACACACATACACACATAATGTTGTATACACACATATACATACATACACTCACACATATACATGCACACACACATATATACATACACACACATATGCATACATAATGCACATGCAAACATACACATACATAATGCATACACATGCACACACATATACATATACACATACACACACATACACACATACACACACATACACATACAGACACACATATACACACATGCACACATACACACACATACACACACGCATAGGCACATACACACATATACACACACACACATACACACACATACACACATACACACATACACACACATATATGCATACACACACATAGAGAGACATGCACACACATACACATACATGCATACATATGCATATGCATATGCATACATACATAGATACTCACATGCATACACACACATATGCATACATAATGCACATGCATACATAATGGACATGCATACATACACATACATAATGCATATGCATACATAATGCACATGCATACATACACATACATAATGCATATCCATACATAATGCACATGCTTACATACACATACATAATGCATACACACACATATGCATACATAAAGCATACACACACATATGCATACATACATGCATACACATACACACATAGACATATACACACACACATACATATGCATACACACACATATACACACATATGCACACACACACATACACATATGCACACACACACATACACACACAAATACACACTCGTATACACACATACACACATAATGTTGCATGCACACACATATACATACATACACACACACATATACATGCAGACACACGTATATACATACACACACATATGAATACATAATGCACATGCAGACATACACATACATCATGCATACACATGCACACACATATACACATACACATATACACACATACACACATACAGACACATACACACATACACACACATACACACACACTTACACACACATACACACATACACACACATACACACACACACATACACACATACACACATACACACACATACACACACATACACACACACATACACACATACACACACATATATGCATACACACACACACATAGAAAGACATGCACACACATGCATATACATGCATACATGTGCATATGAATATGCATACATACATACATACATACTTACATGCATACACACACATATGCATACATAATGCACATGCATACATACACATACATAATGCATATGCATACATAATGCATATGCATACATAATGCACATGCATACATACACATACATAATGCATACACACACATATGCATACATTAAGCATACACACACATACACACATATATGCATACATACATGCATACACATACACACATAGACACATACACACACACATACATATGCATACACACACATATACACACATAGACACACACACACATACGCATATACACATACACATACACACACAAATACACACTCGTATACACACATACACACATAATGTTGCATACACACACATATACATACATACACACACACATATACATGCAGACACACATATATACATACACACACATATGCATACATAATGCACATGCAGACATACACATACATCATGCATACACATGCACACACATATACACATACACATACACACACATACACACATACACACATACACACATACACACACACACACATACACACACATACACACACATACACACATACACATACATAATGCATATGCATACATAATGCACATGCATACATACACATACATATAGCATACACACACATATGCATACATAAAGCATACACACATATACACACACATATGCATACATACATGCATACACACACACATAGACACATACACACCCATAGACACATACACACACATACACAGATCCACACTCATAGACACACACACATCCACATAGACGTGCACACACATACACACACATATACACACACATACACACATAGGCACATACAACCTTAATGATGCATTCACACACATACAGATGCATACACACATACAAATGCATACACACATACACACATAATGATGCATTCACATACATACACATGCATTCACACAGGGATACAGGTCTTAAATATGACCTTTCTCCCTGGTATAGAGTACACATATTTAGGCAGTGTAGTTGTGCATGACAACGAGATAATGAAGTGTCCTGTTTGCAATAAATGGTTAACAGATTGCCATACGTGTGTGTCTATGTGTCTATGTCTAAACCCACAACCTATCTACTGACACTCAACGAGTTTCTCATGAAAAGAGATATAAGCTTATCTATGTGTATGTGTGTGTATGTGTGTGTCTATGTGTAAACCCACAACCTATGTACTGACACTCAACGAGTTTCTCATGAAAAAAGATATAAGCTTATCTCTCTGCACATGATTTAATCGAATAGAATTTTCTCCTGTGAATAATTCACATAATTCACTGCTAATGCTCCCTTGTATATGCTTCTCCTTTGTTGATGGACCCACGTTGTAAACTCACAAACTGTCTATTGACACTCAACGAGTTTCTCATGAAAAGAGATATAAGATTATTTGTCCGCACATGATTTAACTCAAATAGGTTTTTCTCTTGTGAATAATTCACATAATTCTTTGCTAATGCTCCCTTGTATATGCTTCTCCTTTGTTGATGGGCCCACGTTGTAAACCCAAAACCTTTCTACTGACACTCAATGATTTTCTAATGCAAAGAGATATAAGCTTATCTGTCCACACATGATTTAACTCAAATAGGTTTCTCTCCTCTGAATAATTCACATAATTCGCTGCTAATGCTCCCGTGTATATGCTTCTCCTTTGTTGATGGGCCCACGTTGTAAACCCACAACCTGTCTACTGACACTCAACGATTTTGTAATGAAAAGAGATACAAGCTTATCTGTCCGAACATGAATTAACTCAAATAGGTTTTTCTCCTGTGAATAATTCACATAATTCACTGCTAATGCTCCCTTGTATATTCTTCTCCTTTGTTGATGGACCCACGTTGCAAACCCACAACCTGTCTACTGACAATCAACGAGTTTCTCATGAAAAAAGATATAAGCTTATCTGTCTGCACATGATTTAACTCAACTAGGTTTTTCTCCTCTAAATAATTCACATACTTCGCTGCTAATGCTCCCTTGTATATGCTTCTCCTTTGTTGATGGGCCCATGTTGTAAACCCACAACCTTTCTAATGACAATCAACCATTTTCTAATGAAAAGAGATATAAGCTTATCTTTTCGCAGATGAATTAACTCAAATAGGTTTTTCTCCTGTGAATAATTCACATAATTCGCTGCTAATGCTCCCTTGTATATGCTTCTCCTTTGTGGATGGGCCTACATTGTAAACCCACAACCTGTCTACTGACACTCAACGAGTTTCTCATGAAAAGAGATATAAGCTTATCTGTCCGCACATGAATTAACTCATCAAATAGGTTTTTCTCCTATGAATAATTCACATAATTCGCTGCTAATGCTCCCTTGTATATGCTTCTCCTTTGTTGATGGACCCATGTTGTAAACCCACAACCTGTCTAGTGACACTCAACGAGCCTACATGAAAAGAGATATAAGCTTATCTGTCGCACATGAATTAACTCAAATAGGATTTTCTCTTGTGAATAATTCACATAATTCGCTGCTAATGCTCCCTGCAAAAAAGCTGATGATCAAGCTATTGTTCATGCATATGGTTTAAAGGGAGAGACGTATATCTGTGATAGAAAGTAAGAGGTGGTATAAAGTATACCAAACAGAAGCTGTGTGACGCATTCATTGTAAGTCGCATGGTCGCAACCAAAAATCACAGCAGTAAGCTCCCGCGTCGGAAGGTTTAAGAACGGGAGCGGTGATGGAGGAGAATGGCTAGCCCAAGAGGAAGGAGAATGAAGGCCTTTGTATGTTTTGATCTTACGTCCAGCTTCCATGACAGAAGCACTTTGCTGGCAATGAGACTTGTAAGAGTAATTTTAGAGTTTGTTGGAAAACGTTAATTACAAATTTATGTAATGAGATCATATGCTACGTGTGTTCTGTCGGGTATGATCGCCGTTGGAGGGTGGTTTTCTGATATTTACAGATGGAAGAACCCTATCACCACAGTTTTCCTCCATTTCCTCTTCGCTGCTAATGCTCCCTTGTATATGCTTTCTGTCAATAGTGCACACTGACATCTCACCCGTATGCGTACCTCCATGTAAGAAAAACCTCATTACACCTCAAACACTGATCTAATGTAATATCAAAGAGTATTAAATCTAAGCAAAGAACGTGAGCTGAAAAACGTGTCTTCTGCTTCCCATCAGTCCAGGCATATGGATTGATGTTCATCTCTCCATAGCTATCTGCCTCAGAAATACCATGCAACTTTCTATCAATGTACTTAAACAAAAATAGTGGCATCCCTGGTCGGACATTTTTTACATAGATGATATGAGAAGCTCGAAGGCCTGGACATGTAGAAAAGCTGATGATCAAGCTATTGTTCATGCATATGGTTTAAAGGGAGAGACGTATATCTAATATAGAAAGTAAGAGGATAGATAAAGTATACCAAACAGAAGTTGTGTGACGCATTCAACTTAAGTCGCATGGTCACAGCCAAAAATCACAGCAGCAAGCTCCTCCGCCGGAAGGTTCAAGAACCGGAGCGGTGATGGAGGAGAATGGCTAGCCCAAGAGGAAGGAGAATGAAGGCCTTTGTATGTTTCGATCTTACGTCCAGCTCCCATGACAGAAGCACTTTGCTGGCGATGAGACTTGTAAGAGTAATTTTAGAGTTTGTTGGAAAATGTTAATTACAAATTTATGTAATTAGATCATATGCTACGTGTGTTCTGTCGGGTATGATTGCTGTTGGGAGGTGGTTTTTTGATATTTGCAGATGGAAGAACCCTATCACCACAATTCTCGTCCATTTCCTCTTTGCTGCTAATGCTCCCTTGTATATGCTTTTTGTCAATGGTGCACACTAACATCTCACCCGTATGCGTGCCTACATGTAAACAAAACCTCATTACACCTCAAACAATGATCTAATGTAATATCAGAGATTATTAAATCTAAGCAAAGAACTTGAGCTAAAAAATGTGTCTTCTGCTTCCCATTAGTCGAGGCATATGGATTGATGTTCATCTCTCCATAGCTATCTACCTCAGAAATACCATGCAACTTTTTATCAATGTAATTAAACAAAAATAGTGGCATCCCTGGTCGGACATTCTTTACATAGATGAAATGAGAAGCTCGAAGGCCTGGACATGCAGAAAAGCTGATGATCAAGCTATTGTTCATGCATATGGTTTAAAGGGAGAGACGTATATCTGTGATAGAAAGTAAGAGGATACATAAAGTATACCAAACAGAAGTTGTGTGACGCATTCAACGTAAGTCGCATGGTCAGAGCCAAAAATCACAGCAGCAAGCTCCTCCGCCGGAAGGTTCAAGAACGGGAGCGGTGATGAAGGAGAATGGCTAGCCCAAGAGGAAGGAGAATGAAGGCCTTTGTATGTTTCGGTCTTACGTCCAGCTCCCATGACAAAAGCACTTTGCTGGCTATGAGACTTGTAAGAGTAATTTTAGAGTTTGTTGGAAAACATTAATTACAAATTTATGTAATGAGATCATATGCTACGTGTGTATTAATTACAATAATACTTTCATAATAATATTTTTTATGAATGAAGGCATTCTGTGGGTAGAATATTGACACCAATGGATGAAGATATGAAAGATACTGACACCAGTATTCACGAGTTCACTGTCAAGGATGTAGTTGACAATGATGTGGATAGCAATCTGTGGAGCATGTGCAAGAGCAAGGCTAAGTGGTTCAGGATCTTGGGTGTTCTGTCGCGTATGATCGCCGTTGGGAGGTGGTTTTCTGATATTTGCAGATGGAAGAACCCTATCACCACAGTTCTTGAATATCAAACATCATATTCATACTAGCTAATGACACCCAATATGTTGTTTTTCTTATTTCAATATTTTTAGAAATTCTCTTTGGAGTTCTCCAAATATCATGTCACCTATATCCATGTAAGCAACTACTCATGAATTATGAACCACTCTAGTAGATTGTAGATGATTGAAATCTTAACCAATAATATCGCAATAAATAAACCGATGCAAAGTTGCATGTATGTAGTGTTATTTTCTCCTTTGTTTCGTTCATGTTGTATTCTTAAGATGTAGATATATAGATGTTGGCAAACTCGAACTTCCATAACATTTCAAGAACAAGAGTCAACAATTAGGAGAACAAGAGAGAGAGTCAACAAAGCGAGAGAGAGACAGAGAGAGAGAATTCAAAGAGAATAAGATGTAGAAAGAAAGAAACAGAGACCTGCATATACTTGCTTTAGCTCGTAAGCGCAGTGCAACTGCGAACGTTGGAGAGCTCTTCGATCAGATGCGTGAAAATGCCGATCGAAGAGCCTCCAACATTTTAATTTTTTTTCGTCAACAGACCGTCCTGTAAGCGATGCTAGTTTTGTTGCATAAACGACGTCCAAACAGCGTCCTTTATGCGATGTAAAAAGCATCGCTTAAGCGACGCTTTTGGAACC
The DNA here is from genome assembly GCA_020310875.1 of Ceratopteris richardii. Taxonomy (NCBI): domain Eukaryota; kingdom Viridiplantae; phylum Streptophyta; class Polypodiopsida; order Polypodiales; family Pteridaceae; genus Ceratopteris; species Ceratopteris richardii. The sequence goes on from CM035410.1 coordinate 93,000,100, forward strand.
CACGTATAAGCGACGCTACAAGCGAGCGTCGCAGGTCCCGTCGCAGTACAAGTTGCAAATCGCGTCGTTCACTTCGTCGTTCAATCGACGGTCCACGTGCGACGCTCATTACGATGCATGTTGCAATTTTATAGCGACGAATTTGTGTCGCCTTAACCATCACTATACGCCCGTATTCCTTGTAGTGTGTGTAGGTAATAATGAAATTTTATGTTTAGGATATTCTCATCATGTCTGCAAAATTTTGTAGCAATAAGTTTTTTCATTCTCTCTCTAGAAAGTTGTCGGATGAAATTTGTATGTTAATTTCGAGCATGAAGATAAAGGAATTTGAAAAAGTGCTGTATGAGAGAAAGGTAGAATACTCTTTGTAGAAAAAGTTTACCTGATTGAAATTTTTGTAGTTACTATGTTTTATGTCTCATTTGGTTCCATGAAGATAGGTTAATGAAGAGATTTTTCATGTTTTTTCATCTCTCTCTAGAATTTTCGATTTTGGAAGGCCCAAAAGTGATATCTGGAAGCAGATTTGGACCTGAGGCATCTCTAACACTATTGTACAGATTTAGGAACTGGATATTTTTGTCTCTCACAAGCTCAAGCTGATTCCTCACCGTTTTTGAGTTACAGGGCTTGGAAAAGTGTCGTTTTCGAACACTTAAAAAAAAAAGAAGCCTTCATTCATTCATCTTATTCATGTTTGCGGATTTAGAAAACGCACATGGGTATATAGGTTATTTTTGGGTGATTGACGTGTGTGTGAGTGCGTTGCAGGGATCACCTCTATTTTTGCAGGTACGATTCTTGATGGTGGACATGAAAAGTAGATGCATGGGTGGTCTGGAAGTCTTGCATGAGACATGCGAAAAGACGCTATCTTGGAGCATGCAGATTCTAAAAGTGCGGGTTTAGGAGGGCGTGATTGGTCGTGCACTGGCGAAAGGTGGAGATCCAAAAAGAGGAAGACTAAGAGATAGAAAAGGAGGATGGTCGTACAGTCATTACGATCGTTTTTTGGCTTCTGGAATTGCCATTGAGATTGAGATTGAGATTGAGATTGAGATTGTGATTCTGATTGAGATTGGGATTGAGATTGTGATTGTGATTGAGATTGGGATTGAGATCAGCTCGAGGGTGGTCGGGTGGATGAGGCTTCACATTGACGCTATCTAATAGATTTTGTAATGTAGATCAGTACTACTTGTAAATCTGCACAGATAATAAAATTCTCTCTCTTCTTGTTCTGCGTATACTCTGTTCTCCTTCTTTATATCTTGTAGTGTCAAGGCCTATTATTCTGTGTGGGATTGTGATTCAAGATTAGGATACTTGTTACATACATAATGTCAGCCGTACATGAAATCGACATCAGCTCGTGGCTCTAACCACCCGACCAGAGTAACTCCACTCACCTATCGACCCATGGAGGCACATGACAATAGATAGTTCAGGCCTACGATGATACTAGCTACAGCTCGTGGCCTTGATCGCCTGACCAAGGTGGTTCCACCAGCCTACTAGCCGATCACAATGCACTAACAACATAAACACACATATACAGTTGCCATGAGTACAAATGTTTTTCATCAATCATGATCCATATGGAGGTAAGATCTCGCAAGAAATAAAAAGCAGGACCCAAAGAATCCCACTCACTAAGTGTTCAAATCAAGTAGCATATACATGCACTCAGTCTAAGCATGCCATCACATTGCCAAGCTTTCACTCTCAAAAGTCTCTAGTCTGCTAACTCATCTCATTCATATAATTTCTAGATGCTCATGCTTCATGCAAACCATAATAGATATTTGCTATCTTCATTCTACATGATTTTCATAAATTTATACATATCTTTATCACATACAACAATGCAATGTGTATGCTCTATTAGAAAGAAAACAAATTTCAAATCGGAAACATTTTGCCTGATTATTTTGCTTCATCTTTGTCATTGATTGATCCGACCTTTCTTCAATTTCATGGTCTATCATTCTTCATCAGCATCATTAGCATCCTCTAGAAGTTCCTGCTCAATCTTGTAATCTGCTTCATTTATTTTCTTGAACAACTTTATCCTCTTTCTTGCAATCAAATACTTCAAAGGAGTACGGTCTAATTCGTGAAGTGCATACGTTCCATTTTCAAACATAGACATCACCACATACGGCCGAAACCATCGTTTGGTCATGTTCTTCCTAGCATCGTATTGAGTATTGAATGTAGTATCGTACACTAACACCCAATCATCTACATCAATCCTATCTAGTCTGAGCCGATGAGTTTTGTCAAAATATATCTTATTCTTTAACCTTGACTCCTTAAACTTTTGGACTGCCTCTTTCAATTTTTCGCAGCCTTGCTCTAACTACTTTATTCTCAATGATAAAAGTTCTTCTCTCATCATACCATCATTCCATCGGAATGTCAACCATGTCACTACCTGAGTCTAGAATGGGAAGACTGGCTTCTGACAGGCATGAAACCTGTGGACCGAGTGTAAGTCATCCTATCAGCCCATAATGCGAATGGAAGAAACCTAGGCCACTACTTGATGTCATCGCTGCAAGCCTTAGAGATCGCCTTCAGAATGGAACCGTGACCTCTCTCGATCTTTCCATTTGCCTCTGGGCTATATGCAGTGGTGAGAGACAATTGAATTCCATGACGATCAAAGAACTCTTTTGCCTCTCTCGCATCCAACTCTCCCCTGTCCGCAACCACTTTCTCAACATAACCAAATCTCGAGATCAATTCTTCTAAAATGAATTTGCATACATTATAAGTCATCTTCATATAGAGAGCTCAACCTTCCACATCTCATCTATCCCTTTGGGCATGGTTACAAGGTTGACCACCCACTTGTAATGGATACAAGGAGGTTAAGCTGGATGTAATGGGTCTCTATGCCTAACTGATGAATGCACCTCGCATGTAGCACAGGGTGTAGATCTTGAATGAAACGAAGCTTCTCATTTTTCTTAGGCACTGTTAACCACCTATTCGAACATGGAGCCAAGGAGGGTTCCAATATCCGCATGGAAATCTTTTCCTTTAGCAACCTCATCAACTCAGGCAAGTGAGCCTTTGGGACTCGTATAGGCGGGATATTCCATGGTATATGTGGCACTGTAAAGATAATCATGGGAGGTACTTTTTTTGGGTCTGCGCAACCTATCTCATGTGGGAAAAGTGCAAATGCTTTTTCATGTTTCTTAATGACTTCAATGAACTTCTTATTCTCTTCTTCTCTTAGGAATGGTTTCTCTCCAAACTTTATCTCTTTAACAGTCTCATCAGTAAAATGATGCCCTATGAGCTCTCGTCATCTCAGCATAGGGTCATCAGAGACTCGCAGATACTTCTCATGACTATCTTCTGGCAAAGACTGAGCTATAGGTTTCACTTTCTTGTGCACAGTCCTATACTTCGTGTTTACATTTACATCATGCTCTCTCATGAACTCATCAATGATCTCATACTCTTGGATAGAACTGAGCATAACGATTTCTGATTTCTTATTTCTCTGAAATGCCTACTCAAGCTCTTCCAGAGTAGTCGAACTCCTTTCCAACTGGATCACATCCTCAATCCTCTCATTAGGTAACATGATTCCTAAATCTTTATAGTATCTTTCATGACCTTTTTTAAATTTATTTGAAACATTCTCTTTCTGTAAGCATAGCAACTTAAATGCAGATGAGTAAATGGAAAAACTCTCAAAACTATGTACAGAATCATACGAGACATCAAACCAACTCCCACTATTCTCTCAGTCAGCAGTGGATCCTAACATAAATTTTACTCAGCAGAAGCTCCATACTCTCCAACTGCCATACAGTCATCATGATCATGAGAGTTAATGGGTCTCTTTCTTATATTCTTTATGTTCCTCGAGTGATTCAGACACACTGTCATCACATGCAAAGAATGAAGACCAGATCTAGAACGGATTCGTGCATAGGCAGATCCGTTGTCCATCACCTTAGTCTCCATTCGCACTTCAGCTATAAAGGGCTACCCAAGGATAGCCTCATATGAATAGTGGTCCTAGACAAAGAAGTGGAATTCCTCGAAAATCCCTCCTATCATCACAGGTTAAAATGCGCATGCCCCAAGCAGTGCTCTAGCGCCATTATCCGCCGTCCTCATCCTCCATCCATGGTCTTTATCTATCGGTCACCTAAACTAATCATAGAGCTTCTTAGAAATAAAATTTATTTCTGATCCTGAGTCAATCAAGTCTAGAGCAAAACATGACTCTTCATTGCTTCCTAATTTCACCTTCATTTCAGGTGTCCCTCTTGCCCAAAAAGTCTTGCTAAACTCACTTTCTGTCTTTCTCATCTCATCATCTGATGTAATAGGAACCAAGGAATTCTTGTGGCACCTTGCAACCTCATCATCCTCATCATCAAAAGTATCACTCAAATTCTACTGCCTCATTTGTCACTTGGGTATCTTCAGTCGCCTCTTCCATCTCCACATCTTCAGGTAATGGAAACCTCTTTCACTTGATCAACTTAATAAAGCTGTCCTTGAATTCAGGCTTCGTTATGGAGAAGACATGTTCCAAGGACATCATTACTTGGCTCTTTAAGAGAATATCATTCACTATCTCTCTCACATCATTTTTCTTTTCCAACTCAAAAATTAGTACGACTTTCGGGGCTCTCTTCTTTTTCTTTTTTGTCTCTTTATCTTTCTCTTGAATATTTTCTCGAGTTTCATCACTCTTTTGAGCAGGATCTGTTTCTTTCTCTTTCTCTTTAGTTGGCTCTTGAATCTTAATTGGCCGAGTTGGCCTCTTTCCTTCTCTTATCTCCTTCTTCTTTGTCTCTTCCTTTGAAACAATAGGCTCTTTAAATTGCACTTTCTTTTCGGGATCTTTTGCCTTCTCTTCATTAGCCTCTTGAATTTGCTTCCTTGTAACTCTCCTCTCTGGCTCAGTCTCTTCCTGGCTCTCATCCCTCTTCCTCTTTTCTTCTACATTGGCTATATGCGAGTATACCGAGAATTGATCAACAGAAGACTTCCAGGCAGTCTTCTCCATAATCCTATCCCTGGCTTTCACTAAACGCTCAATAGAATAGTTTCTTTGAGGTCGAGGCCTAGGCTCATTTTCATCTCCCTCCTCTACTGGGTCTAACTATGCAACCGATGTGCTTGCATTATTTCTAGATAGATTTTCATAAAGTTTCTTCATCCCCCCCCCCTTTCCCAATTCACAGGTAGGGGAAGACGGGTTCTGAAGTGACAGAGCTTCTTGTCTATATCTATTACAAATTGATGCTCCTCTGCTAGCTTAAGCTCTTCACATGCGTATGAGAAATGCTCTTGTGCGTCACACCATACACATCTCTTCACCCCTCCAAACCCACTAGTCGCTTGTCTCTCAAAACGTCTAGTGTTTCTTTGAAATGTAGGTTGCACTAGTGGTGTAGTTGTCTGTTGGGCAACAGGCTGCACTGCAGGTGCAGGCTGAGGCATCACATAGCCTTACATATTCGGAATGGGCATAGTACCTCTCTGTATTGCATCTACATAACTAGTACTTGCCTGAGGAGGAGTGGGGTCTTGATATCCCATAGAATAGACTTTATTATGGATGCTATTATTTCTTTTGACATAGACGCTTGCATCGTCATAAGATTTTCTATTTGTCAGTTGAGAATCTCAAGTTGGATCTCCATTGGTGATCGTGAAGTGGATGAAACATTAGGAAAAGCTGATGGTGCAGGCATGTTGGGGATTGCTGGAAGCGGAGCTTCCCTAGGTGGTTGTGGAGCTACTACTGCAGGTCTATCATATAATACCGCTTGGCATTGGCTCATCTGGGCAACTGCTTCCACTTCTTTCTTTACTACAGCCCGGTCTTCTGTCAACCCTGACCTCTTACCAGCCTCTTCTATTCTTCTCTCAACCTCAGTCCTCTCTTTAGGAGTTAAGATCTTAAGGAAGGAAATGACTAGGTCAGGCTTCAATGCATCTAGATCGGCCTGTGGAAGTTGGGCATGTCTATTCAAGAAATGATTTAATAGACGAGTCAGGGAAGCAATGGGTTTTGGGGAGTTTACCCACCATAGGAACCCCTCTCTACTATGTTGGGAGAAATCTTCCAAATAAAACAACTTATGTAATTCTTTTTTGAATTTAGCCGAGGACTCTGCTATGTGTGTTGTAATAGATGCTAGGATAGACCCTGAAACTATCCGTGTGGAGTAATGTACAAACACTTCTTTAGGTAGATCATAGATCCGTGCTTGTTCCTCAAATACATCTAGGTATCCAATCACATTCTGACCTGTAAACTTACCTTTCTCTCTCAGAACTGCTTGGACTACATGAGCCCCCTGTTTCTCTATTACTAATCCCTTGAATATATCCTCCATTTCTCTTCTCTAGTTTGTCCTAGAGCTCAGAACAATGTCCAGTGTGAGTGGCTCTACTATTTCTCTTAGCTCAGAGTAGAGATCAGAGAAGAAACTTGATGGGTCATGAGCCAGGAGGTGAAGGTCAATCTATTGCTCTGTCTAATTCCGAAATGTGTTTTTCCCCTCTTTCTTATGATGTTTTCCTAATGTTCTGACTAAGCTATGAAATCAACAATCCCTAGTCTAAGAAATAAAAAAAATTGCACAAGCATATGGATAAAACTAATGCAGATCGTGAATGCTCAAACTCAGGCAACCAAACAATCTTTATGTTTAAAGTGTGCATGTGAAGCAATGCAAAAAATCAGAGAACCTGAAATGCTAGTACCGGGAGTATCTGATCTGGTGTCGAGGTTCGTGCCTATCTTCTCAAGGAGTGGGTGATGCGTCGAGGATCAACATGCAACCGCCTCCCTTCACGTCAAGTTCAGGTGTTAGGAAGGAAGCAGGTGAATGGGAAGAGCCGGCGCGGGGTTGGATCAAGCCCCTGGTATGTGCCGTTCCCATGTCCGGCGAGTGGCGTCTGCGCGCTTGGCACCTTGCCCTCTCTCTGGTGTGGCGATCGTCATAAGGCCCCTACCCTCTCGGAAGAGACGGGCGAACGTGCATATGTGTAAGAGCGTAGGCATCAGGAGCGAAAGAATCTAGATACCATGCTAAAATAGGGAAGTCACTGGATGGATGTGCTGACAAAGCTCAATGATACAATGTAGATGCCACTAAAGTCGTTCAATAAAATCTCAATGATACAATGACGCCCGCAACAATGCGGGTCGGTGATACAACAAATTGCTACAATGTGGTATGGTGATACAATATTCCGTTGCTACAGTGCAGATCGACCAAATATAAGGTAGGCCTCCCGCTATAGTGCAAGAAGGCACCCACAGGACTCAGCTTTGATCTTCAGTTAGCCTTCCTTTTCTTCGGCCTTCGGTCCAAGCTTTACTTCAAATGATCTCGACAATAGCTTTTCTTCTCTTTGCGTCAGTAGTCCATAGAAACCTGAAGAGGCAATGCACAGATGCCATGAGATCTGGGAGGAGCAGACAAAAAAATTAGTATTTTACAAATAAGAACACATGAAAATTATACTTTGATTTTTATTTGACTTTCTTTAGTTGTTTTGATTTTCTTCACTTTCTAACCTTTACATTTTTGAATTCGACCAATTTAAGATCATGATCAATAATCAATCAAATGTTAAAAGAAAAATGAGTCTCTTTCACTATTACTAGCCCTTCCCTTCTCTTCCTTTCTTAACCTTAACCTTCCTGCCTTTAGCCATTCTTCATGGTGGAATCCTTTGATCCTCCATTGATTCCTAGCTAAACTTTGTTATGGGTGATGTTTGATTGACAAGGATCATGGAGCAGAGTCTAGCCTTGATCATAACAATATGCCTTTTTGTGGTTATGTGACCACAGATGAGAATACCTAATCTTTCAACAAGGAGGCTCCATATTAAAATGAAATCACAAGCTATGCTTTTATGAAAGGGATAGGACATATTCTAAAATGAAAAGCACAACAAAAATCAATTCTTCCAATGCTGAGGCTAAAACAAAATCCCTTGTTATTTCCATTGAAACTTCCAAAATCTAAGCTTATGTTGGTAATCAAAATAAAGGTTCTTCCATAGGAACCATTAATTCAGATATAGCATACATTTATTCATTTCAATTAAGAAGATGATCATTCAAACGTATATTTAAATATGCTATAAAGAAAATGTTTAATCAAAACGCTCGATATAGAAATATTGTCTCAATGACCTTCACAAGCTTTCCAATGTTTTTTTTTTCTGACTCTCAAGATTCTGTGTTTAATGCCATATTTGAACACATACAGAGAACTCCATTTTAAATAGACTCCAGATTATTAAGTCATTAGTCATAACCATCTCTTTCTCTCCCCCTTCTTCTCTCTCCACTGCTCTCCATTTCCACATGTTCTCTTTAGCGCCGCCTTTCCTCTCTCCATTGTGAAGCACAGCGCACGGCGTCTCTGCTAGCCCCGGAGTGGCTCTGTCCGTGATTTCAGCAACACACGGCTGCTCATTATAGTGGGCAAAATGAGCAGCCGTGTGTTGCTGAAATCACGGACAGAGCCATTCAGAGGCGTCAGGTTCAAAAATCAACCATGCTAAAACTGCTTTGAGAGCAATCCATCGGCTTCCGTCTCCTCGGCATTCCGATGGGCTTCAACATCTCGATGGACCAACGGTGAAACTGGATTCTATCCAAACTTGAAAGCAAACTAAATCATTGGAAAGGTGTGCAAGCTAACTTGGTAGGGTGTGCAATGGTTGTCAACACATTTATGCTTTCTACGATTATTTACTATATCTCGTGTTGGAGACCTAAGGAGAAAGAATTGACCAAAGTGGAAAGGATCTGCAAAAACTTCCTATGGACTGGGGACCCCAATATATAGGAGGGGGATTCCCAAAATCAAATGGGAAACTTGTATTAGCTCAAAAGACTCGGGGGGCTTGGGTATTTTGGATATCACTGGGTTAGCTGACAAGCTGGCGGCAAAGTGGTTTATCAAGGCTTGATGCAATAGAGAGTCCTCCTGGCCTAAATTGATCTTCAGAAATTCGAAAGACCTTACCTTAGTTGGTCTTCCCGACTGGAAGGACATTGGGATCCTCACCACTACAACATATCGAGGGTATACCGAGGTTGCTACCGAGGCAAATGAACGGGCGTGAATTGTTCGCGACGTCGGTGTTGCAGTCGGTGTAGGCGTCGGAACCAAAGCGCCGATATGGGCACCGATATAAGCTTCGGTATTTCCGACGCAAATACCGACGTCCGCTGGGTGTACCGGCGCATATACCGACGACCATACTGGCCCTACCGACGCGTATACCGATGACCATACCTGCACAATTTTTTTTGGATAGAGTGTGTTGTGTTTTGCTAAAGCATGATGTTGTTTAGCAAAAGACAATACACTCTGCCCAACTGAGTACATGTGTTATGTACTCTAATGGCAACCAAAACATAAACTTATATGAACAAAAATGAACAATGATTCATGTACAGAAAGTCGTATATTCCATAAATGAAAAATGTACAAAAGTGTGGCAAAGCACTTACATATAGGAATCGAATACAAAATTATGGTACATCATTGCCACATAGGAGTGTAATACAAAATTGTGGCAATCTGACAAAACACTTCCACATAGGAATCGAATACAAAATTATGGTTCATCATTGTCGTATGCGAGTGTGATACAAAATTGTGGCATAGATCAAAATATTTAAAGCTACAATCCTTTAACAAAACATATGTATAAAATAAGACCAATTAGCATGACATTTATAAACAACAACTAGAAACACGAAACCAAGATATAACTTTACCTAATCAAGAATATTCTCCCATGAGACGATTGCACCGCCTCCATCTAAGTCTTGTAAGAGTGCAGTCAGTCCATGTCGATATCCATACGATTCTTCAGTTTGCGTTCGAGGACGACCCACTGCCAACTCCTATAGTAAATATGCAAAATGTTAGATGAATATACATAATATACTTAACACAAACAGCTTCAATAATTAACATCATACTTACAAATTGGTAGCGCATACTGTCGTATCCGCCGCTACCTAAATGCGACGTTCCAACGTATCTAACCGTGTGGCCGCCGCATCTCTTTGTTGATGATACCGATCAGGAGTATGTTGATGTTCATCCTCAATTGATTCCCGATCTTCGGCGTCTAGCCATACAGGCTTCGGTAAGCCTGCTTTGAAAGCATCGCGAGCTTCCGATCATCGATGCGACATGACCTCGCGTGTTGTATGTTGTATCCAATCGGAACTCACAACAGGATTGCCAGGTGCTGGCCGGTACTCTTCATATATGCATTGTGTGATATGATTTTTAGAGTCTCTATCCTGTTCGGCCCATTTTAGCATTAGTGAATGACCGAATTCGATAGAGTAGAGTTGTCGTATACGTTGTAGCATTGACTTCCCCGCCGCATCCATAACTGGAGCTCCATTACGGATATGATATATCTTCGATTCATCATGATCATGTGCACCCCAAGGTGTACGTGGAGATCCCATCTGATGCAATATGAAGATCTCATCTCATCCAATGTATATATATGCATGCTTAAGCTTGTATACATATGCATTCATGTATACATATGCATTCATGTATGCATATGCATTCATGTATTCATATGCTTGCTTGTATGCATATGCATGCTTAAGCTTGTATACATATGCATTCATGTATACATATGCATATGCATATGCATACATGTATACATATACATATGCATATGCTTGTTTGTATACATACATGTACATATACATGTATCTATATACATACATGTATGCATATGCATATGCATACATGTATACATATACATATACATATGCATATGCTTGCATGTATATACATATACATATGCATATGCTTGCTTGTATGCATATGCATGCTTAAGCTTGTATGCATATGCTTGCTTGTATACATACATGTACATATACATGTATGTATATGCTTGCTTGCTTACATATGCATATGCATGCTTAAGCATGTATGCATATGTAAGCATATGCTTGCTTGCTTACATATGCATATGCATGCTTGAGCATGTAAGCATATGCATATGCATGCTTAAGCATGTATGCATATGCATATGCATGCTTAAGCATGTATGCATATGCATTCATGTATGTATGCATATGCATTCATGTATCTATGCATATGCATTCATGTATGTATGCATATGCATTCATGTATGTATGCATATGCATTCATGTATGTATGCATATGCATTCATGTATGTATGCATTCATGCATGTATGCATATGCATTCATGCATGTATGCATATGCATTCATGTATGCATATGCATTCATGTATGCATAGGCATTCATGTATACATATGAATTCATGTATGCATATGTATACATGCATGCATATCCCTCATGCATATGCATTCATGTATGCATATGCATTCATGTATGCATATGCATTCATGTATGCATAGGCATTCATGTATACATATGCATTCATGTATGCATATGTATACATGCATGCATATCCCTCATGCATATGCATTCATGTATGTATGCATATGCATGCATGTATGCATATGCATGCATGTATGCATATGCATGCATGTATGCATATGCATGCATGCATGTATGCATATGCATGCATGTATGTATGCATATCCCTCATGCATATGCATACGTACATGAATGCATATGGATGCATGGATGCATGTATGTATGTATGCATATGCATGCATGCATGTATGCATATGCATGCATGCATGTATGCATATGCATGCATGCATGTATGCATATGCATGCATGTATGCATATGCATATCCCTCATGCATGCATGCATGCATATGCATGCATGCATGCATATGCATGCATGTATGCATATGCATTCATGTATACATATGCATGCATGTATGCATATGCATGCCTGCATGTATGCATATGCATGCCTGCATGTATGCATATGCATACATACATGAATACATATGGATGCATGTATGCATGTATGCATGTATGTATGTATGCATATGCACGCATGCATGTATGCATATGCATATCCCTCATGCACGCATACATACATGAATGCATATGTATACATGCATGCATATCCCTCATGCATATGCATTCATGTATGTATGCATATGCATGCATGTATGCATATGCATGCATGCAAGCATATGCATACATGCATGCATGCATATGGATACATGAATGCATATGCATACATGCATGCATGCATATGCATACATGCATGCATGCATATGCATACATGCATGCATGCATATGCATACATGCATGCATGCATATGGATACATGCATATGCATACATGCATGCATGTATATGCATACATACATGAATGAATGCATATGCATACATGAATGAATGCATATGCATACATGAATGAATGCATATGCACACATGAATGAATGCATATGCATACATGAATGAATGCATACATGAATGAATGCATACATGAATGAATGCATATGCATACATACATGAATGCATATGCATACATGAATGAATGTATACATGAATGAATGCATATGCATTCATGTATACATATGCATGCATGTATGCATGTATGCATATGCATACATACATGAATGCATATGGATGCATATATGCATATCCCTCATGCATGGATGCATATCCCTCATGCATGCATCCATACATGAATGCATATGTATACATGCATGCATATCCCTCATGCATATGCATACATACATGA
>CM035410.1:93017806-93452952 GCA_020310875.1 Ceratopteris richardii
TCGATATCCATACGATTCTTCAGTTTGCGTTCGAGGACGACCCACTGCCAACTCCTATAGTAAATATGCAAAATGTTAGATGAATATACATAATATACTTAACACAAACAGCTTCAATAATTAACATCATACTTACAAATTGGTAGCGCATACTGTCGTATCCGCCGCTACCTAAATGCGACGTTCCAACGTATCTAACCGTGTGGCCGCCGCATCTCTTTGTTGATGATACCGATCAGGAGTATGTTGATGTTCATCCTCAATTGATTCCCGATCTTCGGCGTCTAGCCATACAGGCTTCGGTAAGCCTGCTTTGAAAGCATCGCGAGCTTCCGATCATCGATGCGACATGACCTCGCGTGTTGTATGTTGTATCCAATCGGAACTCACAACAGGATTGCCAGGTGCTGGCCGGTACTCTTCATATATGCATTGTGTGATATGATTTTTAGAGTCTCTATCCTGTTCGGCCCATTTTAGCATTAGTGAATGACCGAATTCGATAGAGTAGAGTTGTCGTATACGTTGTAGCATTGACTTCCCCGCCGCATCCATAACTGGAGCTCCATTACGGATATGATATATCTTCGATTCATCATGATCATGTGCACCCCAAGGTGTACGTGGAGATCCCATCTGATGCAATATGAAGATCTCATCTCATCCAATGTATATATATGCATGCTTAAGCTTGTATACATATGCATTCATGTATACATATGCATTCATGTATGCATATGCATTCATGTATTCATATGCTTGCTTGTATGCATATGCATGCTTAAGCTTGTATACATATGCATTCATGTATACATATGCATATGCATATGCATACATGTATACATATACATATGCATATGCTTGTTTGTATACATACATGTACATATACATGTATCTATATACATACATGTATGCATATGCATATGCATACATGTATACATATACATATACATATGCATATGCTTGCATGTATATACATATACATATGCATATGCTTGCTTGTATGCATATGCATGCTTAAGCTTGTATGCATATGCTTGCTTGTATACATACATGTACATATACATGTATGTATATGCTTGCTTGCTTACATATGCATATGCATGCTTAAGCATGTATGCATATGTAAGCATATGCTTGCTTGCTTACATATGCATATGCATGCTTGAGCATGTAAGCATATGCATATGCATGCTTAAGCATGTATGCATATGCATATGCATGCTTAAGCATGTATGCATATGCATTCATGTATGTATGCATATGCATTCATGTATCTATGCATATGCATTCATGTATGTATGCATATGCATTCATGTATGTATGCATATGCATTCATGTATGTATGCATATGCATTCATGTATGTATGCATTCATGCATGTATGCATATGCATTCATGCATGTATGCATATGCATTCATGTATGCATATGCATTCATGTATGCATAGGCATTCATGTATACATATGAATTCATGTATGCATATGTATACATGCATGCATATCCCTCATGCATATGCATTCATGTATGCATATGCATTCATGTATGCATATGCATTCATGTATGCATAGGCATTCATGTATACATATGCATTCATGTATGCATATGTATACATGCATGCATATCCCTCATGCATATGCATTCATGTATGTATGCATATGCATGCATGTATGCATATGCATGCATGTATGCATATGCATGCATGTATGCATATGCATGCATGCATGTATGCATATGCATGCATGTATGTATGCATATCCCTCATGCATATGCATACGTACATGAATGCATATGGATGCATGGATGCATGTATGTATGTATGCATATGCATGCATGCATGTATGCATATGCATGCATGCATGTATGCATATGCATGCATGCATGTATGCATATGCATGCATGTATGCATATGCATGCATGTATGCATATGCATATCCCTCATGCATGCATGCATGCATATGCATGCATGCATGCATATGCATGCATGCATGCATATGCATGCATGTATGCATATGCATTCATGTATACATATGCATGCATGTATGCATATGCATGCCTGCATGTATGCATATGCATGCCTGCATGTATGCATATGCATACATACATGAATACATATGGATGCATGTATGCATGTATGCATGTATGTATGTATGCATATGCACGCATGCATGTATGCATATGCATATCCCTCATGCACGCATACATACATGAATGCATATGTATACATGCATGCATATCCCTCATGCATATGCATTCATGTATGTATGCATATGCATGCATGTATGCATATGCATGCATGCAAGCATATGCATACATGCATGCATGCATATGGATACATGAATGCATATGCATACATGCATGCATGCATATGCATACATGCATGCATGCATATGCATACATGCATGCATGCATATGCATACATGCATGCATGCATATGGATACATGCATATGCATACATGCATGCATGTATATGCATACATACATGAATGAATGCATATGCATACATGAATGAATGCATATGCATACATGAATGAATGCATATGCACACATGAATGAATGCATATGCATACATGAATGAATGCATACATGAATGAATGCATACATGAATGAATGCATATGCATACATACATGAATGCATATGCATACATGAATGAATGTATACATGAATGAATGCATATGCATTCATGTATACATATGCATGCATGTATGCATGTATGCATATGCGTACATACATGAATGCATATGGATGCATATATGCATATCCCTCATGCATGGATGCATATCCCTCATGCATGCATCCATACATGAATGCATATGTATACATGCATGCATATCCCTCATGCATATGCATACATACATGAATGCATATCCCTCATGCATATGCATACATACATGAATGCATATGTATACATGTATGCATATGTATGCATGTATGCATGTATGCATGTATGTATGTATGCATATGCATATGCATGCTTAAGCATGTATGCATATGCATTCATGTATACATATGCATTCATGTATGCATGCATGTATGCATATGCATGCATGCATGTATGCATATGCATGCATGCTTGTATGCATATGCATTCATGTATGCATATGTATGTATCCATATGCATGCATGCATGTATGCATATGCATGTATGCATGTATGCATGTATGTATGTATGCATATGCATATCCCTCATGCATGCATGCATGCATATGCATTCATGTATACATATGCATGCATGTATGCATATGCATATGCATGCATGCATGTATGCATATGCATATGCATGCATGCATGTATGCATATGCATATGCATGCATGCATGTATGCATATGCATGTATGCATATGCATGTATCCATATGCATGCATGCATGTATGCATATGCATGCATGTATGCATATGCATGCATGTATGCATATGCATGCATGCATGTATGCATATGCATGTATGCATATGCATGCATGCATGTATGCATATGCATGCATGCATGTATGCATGCAATGCATGCTTGTATGCATATGCATGCATGCATGTATGCATGCAATGCATGCTTGTATGCATATGCATGCATGCATGCAGGTATGCATATGCATGCATGCATATGCATGTATTCATGTGCATGAATGCATATGCATGTATGCATGTGCATGAATGCATATGCATGTATGCATGTGCATGCATGCATGCATGCATATGCATGCATGTATGTATATGCATATTCCTCTCTCTCTCTCTCTTGCTCTCTCTCTCTCTCTCAAACAAAAATAAAGAGAGAAGATATTAGAAAACAAAAATATAAAGAAAGATAAATGAGTGATATATGTTTTACTTACATTGATGTAATTTTTGAATCACAGTTGTCAAAATCCACTTGAAATTCTCCTTTGTTGAATTTCCAAAGATTTGATCTCAAAAATCTCTTGCAAAACTAAAGAGAGAAGATATTAGAAAAGAAAAAACATAAAGAAAGAAAACAGAGTCATACAATATGTGCGATCTACTTACCAAAGCGTCAGATCTATAAAAATAGAGGTGTGTTTGGAGAGAGAGAGAGGGAAGGAGAGGGAAAGAGAGAGAGTGAGAGAGAATTGTTTGACACGGTCGTCAAAATCCACTTGAAATTCGTCTTTGTCGAATTTCCAAAGATTTGATGCCAAAATCTCTTGCAAAACCAAACAAAGAACATATTAGTAAACAAAAAACATAGAAAAAGAAAAGAGAGAGAGAGAGAGAGGGAGAGAGGGGAGAGAGAAAGAGGGAGAGAGACGGAGAGAGACTGAGACAAAGAGAGAGAGAGAGAGAGTGAGAGAGAGGGAGGGAGAGAGAGAGAGAGAGAGGGAAGGGAGGGAGAGAGGGAGAGAGAGAGAGAGGATGACAAACAGAGTTCTGTTGTTGGCGCACGCAAACCCGAAAGTAGAAGTTCTACATTCAAAACGAGCAGAATGACGAATTTTGGGTTCGGGCCTAGTTAAAAAGAGAGTGTCAGTATAAGCGTCGGTATATGCGTCGATATTTCCAGCAAACTACCGATGCATATATCGACGCATATACCGACGCATATACGGATGCCATGATTTCGAGGCAACGTAGTGCAACGAAAGCGCTACTCAAATTCATCTGGTTTCAATAACTCGAAACAATTATAAGTATAGATTGGCCACACTAGGCCAAGTATGTCCAATAGCCCATAGGAAATGAACACACAAACTTCCACTCAAGAGGTGAGCGCCTAACCAGTTAGAGATAATTCAAAGATGAACCTACTAGCAATTCAAGACAGAAAAAAGCTGGTTTGTTTGCAAACTGGTCTAAAGAGTGGGCATCCAATGAATGGGCATCAAAGGATGGCCAACTGCCATTGGAGTAGCTTTTCTAGCGGAGCAGAAAAGTGCAGCTGAAAACCAGACGTGGAACTTGGGAGTCGCGCGTCTTGTTTGGCTGATTGAGTAGACATAGAAACTCCATAGCAAAAAATCAAAGGAAGTGGCATTCGGCCTTTGGCTTATCTTTTGGAGAAAACGTGTCATTCAAAACAGAGATACGGATAATAAAGTCTCCCCAATCCAAATGGCAAGCGGGTAGGAATTTGGAAGCTTCTAGAAGATATAGATTTTCTTCAAGTGACAGCCGACTCACAGCGCCACATATTAAAGATAGTTCAAAGATAGTTTCTCTCAATTAAAGATAGTTTGTTCTTAAAAGGAATTTTAGCGGAATCCTAATCTTCTTGGACTTGAATTGAAAGAACAGCTTCATAAGTGAAGGGCATAGTATCCATGGGACCCCTTATGTCTGAAAGCAAGGGTTAGAGTGTGAGAGCATCACAACAAAAGAGCTACTCGAATTCATTTAGTTTTAATAACTCGAAGGAATTATAAAAATAGATTGGCCACACTAGGCCAAGTAGGCATATACATACACACACATATATATATATATATATATATATATATATATATATATATATATATATATATGTATATATATATATATATATATATATATATATATATATATATATATATATATATATATATCCTTTCCTATTGTGAGTTCTCACTCTGTTTGCAATGCAAAACGATAACTTGTAAACTACATCACCAATTTTATGTGCATCAATCACGTAGTGAGGATATTCTTAGCCATGCGTAGTTATGTTAGCTTATTTTGTAGCTATTTAGAGTAGATCATTATCTTGTACACGGTATATCATAAATTGGAACATAGTCCTTTTAATCATATTTTATATACTTTATTCTCTTGTTATCTTGTTCATGTTTGTGTATACTCTCATGTGTGCTATTATCTATCTATCTGGGCAAATATATGAGACTTGCCATATACATCAAAATACATCTATCTTATCTAAACGTAGCAATTTACCTATGAAATCCCAGGTATGTAAGGATACTTTAATAATAAATACCAAACAATATAAGGTAGTAGTGAAGCTACTAAAAATAGTTTATCAACATAAATCTTGTGTATGATAGTGACATAGATCACCTTTAATGTGTGAATGTCTTCACTATGGCCTGATTGAAGTGAAAATATAGTCAAATGTGATACGTTTAATCTCTACGTTGAAGTTAGTGGGCGTTTTGCGCATACGTGTAGATCAAGTTGGAAATTTCGATCTTAGAACATAAGAGAATTTCTATGTTTAAAAAGATGCAAGTTAGAAAGCTCGTAGAAAATGAATCTCTTAAAATGTTGGAAACTAAGAATTTAATACATCATCAAAGCCATAAAACTCTCAAAACATTAGGATTACAATTTTCCAAGGCGACAAAAGATATACGGTATGCCGATTAGAGCTATTTGAATATGATGAATATGAAAAAAAAATTGTCAAATCTATTGGTGATCTTTTGTACTTCTTGAATCTTGTTGATCACTATAGAATGAGAATACGGGTTTTCTTTAGATGTTCTTGAATATTTTGTGAGAATACAGACTATGTTTTCCAGAGAAGATGGAATATACGTAAAATTCTTGAGATGGGAATATTTCAAAGGAGTTTAATAATACTCGACTAAGCATGCCATAATTAGTTAGTTGACTCAAAAAGCCAAAAAAATTATCATCGAAGACTTTTGAAAAACCATGATTGATTGATTTAATTCATATAGCTGATATCAAGAGTATTGGGATAATTTTCCTTCATAACCCTTTGGATATTTTTTGCTTCTTTACAAAAAGTAAGATAAATGTTGATCGTTTTGAAATTCTCAAGCAAAAAGTACTATAGATGATAGAAAATAAACTTAATGATCTCCTCATACACTTGTGAATGTACAAGATTAAGTACAAAACAATATATATATATACATATATATATATATATATATATATATATATATATATATATATATATATATATATATATATATATATATATATGTATATATATATATATATATATATATATATATATATATATATATATGTGTGTGTGTGTGTGTGTGTATGTAAATTTATAGGACTAGGAACTCCAGGTATTTTTCTAAGGAATATTCTTTCGCAAGTTGAACAAAGTTCAGTGTACATCTTTCTATAGATAGCAACCAATATTTTAGTTCAATCCTTTTTGAATTGTGGGAGACCCATCTTAGAGGACAATGGGGTCACTGCCACACCCTGAGCACTAATTTTATGTCATATGATATAGCAGTCTTCATAGTCCACCCTTAAAGAAGGGTTCATGCCCTTAAACATAATCCAATGTATTTTATCTTTGTTGTGTAGTTGCTTCCACTTATGAGACCCTTTGGATCAAAGATTATATCCTTTTTGTATATTCTCTTTTAGGAACTCCGTTATTTTAGTAATTTGTAACTAGATGGAGATATGTTGATGCATGTCAACAACTCATTTCAAGATCTTATTGATAGAAGGAAAATGTTTCAACTTATTCGAAGCTATTGAGACATAGTAATTAAACAAATTTGAGCCTATATGTATCACTAAGATAGGTGAGAATGAGAATGTCATGTCACATCACATGGATCTAGACAAGGATAATCCTTTTTTTTATGAGCATAAGCTTGATCTAGTCTTCCTTTTTATTACAACAAGCTTTTACCACCCATTTTCTTTCAATATTATTATCTAGAGCTCCCACATGTAGAATGCCCAAACCACCCTTATCTTTGGGGAAAGTGAAGATTTCCCGTATAATTTTAGGGAGCACTCTCATGTCTAGGTCTTTACTCTAGAGAAAATTTCTATAGTACCCATATCTTTCATTATGAAAGCATTTTTAAGATATTTAAAAAGGTAGCTTTGACGTTTTCTCTATAATCTATGTTGTATGTCAACAAACTCTTCATTTTAGAACATTCTCTAGACATTATGGTCGAGAGCCATACCCGAAAAGAGTCGAAGCGATTAATATTGTTTATAAGGTGTGTCGTAATGTAAGTGAAGCAAGGATATTTTTATGACCCTCCATCTTGTATGTTATCTGGATCCATCACTTCGAACCCATTTCAAGATCTGCAAAGAAACAAGAGAAATTTTCTCTCAATGCAAAAATATTCAAAATTTATGCAGAAACTAAAGCTACGATAAAGTGAATATCGAATTCTCAAACATGTAGAATATTCAAGAAATTAGCCTATAATTCTTACTATTGAGATGAGTCCTATTGGTATAGGCTAGGTCATAGGTCAAGACGTGATGAGGGATATAGATATATAATGTTTTTTGGTAGAGAAAACTCTATATGACAGAGAAGAAGTACCCGTAGATTAAAAGATAGTTATAGGAACTTGTGAGAACTTTGAAATATGATAATGCGTTTTTCATTGGAGTAATCGTAACTATTGAGAGTGATAACTTTCAAGTGACATAAATGATAACAAACTCATATTCTCTAAATACTGAAGTGCTCCAACTGGTATTGGCAAGACTGATTATGAATGTGGCCAACCCCTACTTATATAGGTTTTCCAAGGGCGGTTCTAGGGCAGTTACAAATTGATGATGTCATCAATTCAAAGCATGGTCTCTGGATGTCAAAATCAAGCAAGAAGAGAATCGATCTTAGGGTTTTGGTATGTTCCGAATGCAATGGACGCATTGGTTTCCCCAAATTCTCGACCAATCATGAGATGTAGGATGCACATGGAATCTAAGACTCAGGATGGTTTCCTTTGTCCATGACATTACCTCCCCCTCACGCGACGAGTTCCACGAGGAGCTCTCACATTGTCTGGTCTCGGCTTCATTGGATTTCTCTTATGGAATTCTCGAACCTTGATTGGTGCTCTTTGAAGGTTTTCTTCGGGTTCCCAAGTACGATCACTGATGTCATACCCTTTCCAATGAATAAGGTAGTCTAGTCTTCCTCGGGATATTCTCGAATCTAGGACATGCTCGACTTCAAACTCTTCATGATCATCAATCTTGATAGGTGGTGAAGGACTAGTTCTCTTCCCCCTCAATGGTGAAATCTAATATGGTTCCAACATGGATACATGGAAAACTGGATGTATTCTCATGGTACTTGGTAGCTAGAGCTTGAAGGTGACTGGATTAATCTTGGCCAAGATGGTGAATGGACCAAATCTTTGATGATCTACCTTTGCACAAGGCCTTGAAGTTTGCAAATTGCTTCTGAGCAACCATAGTTTATCTCCAATTTGATATGATGGATTCTGAACACGATGTTGATCTGCATAGTACTTATATTGTTCTTGAGCTTTACGGATCTCTTCCTTCAGTTCTTTGTGAATGTCCATTAGGTACTGGGCCTTATCTCTGGCAGCTAGGTTCTTGACATGATTTGAGAATTTTATATCCATCCTTGGATGTTGTCCATAATTTGCAAAGAAGGGAGTTTGTTTAGTAGATGCATGAACACTATTTTTATAAGCAAACTCTACAAACGGTAAAAGCTCAAACCAATCATTTTGATGATAGTTGCTGGTGCAACGAAGATATTGCTCTAGGACTTGATTCACCCGTTCTGTTTGTCCATCAGTCTGTGGATGATTTGTTGTGGATAGTTTAACTTGAACACCAAGGAGCTTGCAAAGACTGTTCTAGAAGCTGGATATGAACTGTGGACCTCGATCACTGACAATATCATCAGGCAATCCATGAAGCCTAAATACGTACTTGAGAAAAAGTCTAGCAGTGGCTGCACCTGTGATTGCCTTGGTAGTTGGAATGAAGTGTGCCATCTTTGTAAATCTATCCACAATAACAAGAATGGCATCGTACTTATCTGACTTTGGTTGATCTATGATGAAATCCATAGACAATGAAGCCCATGGCCTTTTTGGAATAGGTAGATGTTGCAAGAGGCCATGAGGTTTATGTCGCGGTACCTTAGATCTATTGCAAGTATCATAGGTTCGGATATATTCTTTGAATTCCTTCCACATCTGAGGCCACCAAAAGTCCCTTGATATGAGTTCTATTATTTTATTCACTCCAAAATGTCTTGTTGCAAGGTTGTCATGGCATTGTTGAAGTACTTGGATCCTGGGCTTTCCTGGAGGGAAATACAATAGGTTCTTATAGAGTAGTAACCCATTCTTTTCCTGAAATTTGTTTACTTCTTGAAATTTTCCGTCTTGAGATTTCTTCTTAATGTTACAAAACAATTCATCCTATGGTAGATTATCACGGATTAAATGATTCAAGGCTGAATCTTCATGATGGTTCAAGAGATAGCTGCCAACTAGAGATGCTCACGCTTGAGTAATACACTCTCTTGTTGATCAAAGGCCTCTTCACCCTTCTTTGGTGCAAGGTAAGATCTTCTAGACAAGGCATCTAACTGACATTGTTGACGTCCTGGACGGTAGGTGATGACAAAATTGAACTTGGATAGAAAGTTACTCCATCGAGATTGCCTTCTATTGAGAATGCGAGTGGTCATAAAATACTCTAGGTTCTTGTGATCTCTATAGGCAGTAACATTATGAGCTGCTCCCTCTAGATGGTGATGCCAAGTATCAAACGCATCCAATATATATGGCAAGAAGTTCTTTATCATGAATTTCATAATTAATTTCTAGAGAGGACTTAAATGATATGCAACTCGATGTAGGTGTCCATCATCTCCATATTGGGATAGAATGGCCCCTAGGGCAAAATCTGATGCATCTGTTTCTAGGAAGAAGGGTTTGCTTGAATCAGGATGAACTAGGATTGGGGCAGTAGTGAATGCGGATTTCAGGGTCTAAAAGGCTTTTTCCACTTCTTCGGTCCATGAAAATTTTGAGTTTCATGTAAGCTTGGTAAGAGGTGTCACAATCTTGGAGTAATCTCTAATGAATATACTATAAAAATTGGCAAAGCCTAGAAAACATTGTACATCTCAAACACACGAAGGTGGTTGCCAATCAATGATTGTCTTGATCTTCTTAGGGTCCATAAAGATTCCTTTCTCTGATACAATGTACCCTAAAAACTCCACTTCTGTGTGATGGAAGTAGCACTTCTCCAATTTTGCATATAACCCTTTTTCTCTTAGTTTCTCTAGGACTATCTTTACATGAGATTCATGATCTTCTAGATTTTTGGAGAATATCAAGATCTCATCAAGATATATGTTTCTCTAACCACAGCATTCCGATGATAACCATGTTTACTAGACTTGATATTACATTGAAACATATGTGTGATTCATGGCCACCAAGGTGTACTCTTAGTGGTATGGTTTCCATGGCTATATTCCCCGATGCTAGAGGTTGTCCATCTACTACTTCAACTATTACTGGCTTGTTCTTTTGAAGTACTAGAATTCCATGTTTCTTAACGAGTCTCTCATCAATGAAACATGAGGAGGCTCCTGAATCTACTAGAGCTATAAGGGAAAGGGTCTTCTTAGACATGATTAACTTGACAGGGGGAAGACATGTCTCTATGGGTGTGGCTGGAATTATGAGACCCTTTCTTATATCATGGTCTGGCTGTATGGTCTTTTTTACAACTACACTTCCTGGTTTCCCTACTCTACAAGGGTGGCTTCAACTTTGGAGTTTGTTCTCTTGTTGGGACAATTAACTGCAATATGGCCAGGGTTTCCACAATACAAGCATAACTTGTTATCCCTCCTTCTTTGTTTCTCTTGTGGTGTTAGAGGTTGGAACCTAGTTACATCTATCTACATAGATTCGTGCATAGACTCATCTCTACGAGTGGGTCGGAAGGGTTTCCATTGGCGAGGTCTTCCTACTACTTGTTTTTCTTGTTTCCTTTCAAAAAGGCAGTTATCACATTGAATAGCTTGGTTGATGAATTCATTCAATGTCTTAACCTCTAGCATTGTGAGTAGAAGGTTCTTCACATCATCTCTTAAGCCCCATCTAAATTGGCTTATGAAATAATCTTCATGCAAAGTGAGGTCGCATATCAACTGCCTAAATTCAGATGCATAGATAGAGGGAGGGCAGTTACCTTGACGTAGCTTCTGAAGTTTTGTTTCTGCCACTCGACTCGTATCTGCATCTCCAAATGTGGTGATGAGCTCTCCAAGAAATCCCTCATAGTTATGAAGTACGGTCGTATCCTTCTCCAAGATTGGGGCGAACCATGATAAAGCTTGACCATAGAGCAAGGTTCCAATAAAACCGACCTTGGATGCATCATCAGGGTATCTATGAGGCTGCATGCGGATGTACATTTTGACTTATTGCAAGAATCCTCGGAACTTTGTGCGATCACCATCAAAATTTTCTGGCATGGAGATCTTGGGTTCCTTCATAAATGATGTACTAGGCCGTTGATTCACTTGAATACTCCCTTGATTTGCTTGAAGACTCCCGATTCGTTCTTGTAATTCTTGGAGAAGTGCACCTACATGCACTGGATGTCCCATCTTGACTTGTGTCTGTCGATGACTTAGGTTTTTGGCTTGTTGTTGGAGACTCTGAAGTGATGCTACAATCTGTTCATAAGCGTTCTCCATCATGCCTAGTCTTGGATAGAAGATAGTCTTTCCAAAATGTGAGGGGAGCACTAGACTGTGCTGTTTGACTACAATAGACAAGATTTCGGAAATACACTTCCGATTACAAGATCATCCATAAAGAGAAATTTATACAAGAATACGTAGCTCATATAAGATGTCCCACAACCAGGGACTGATACGTATGAATAACTTGACTAGAGATGATACAGGAGATCGCACTACCTGGGATCGTAAGTATGAGACAAGATATCTGGATTACAAGAACTCCCGTCTAGGAGATGAACTACATACAAGAAAGAACTCGACAAGATCTCGTACTACGAGATTACAAGAGGACAAGACAAGATGTCCTAGATACAAGACTAGACTGGACGAGAACAAGGAACAAGACAAGAACAAGAGCTAGAACTTGGAGAGTACTTACTTGGTGGTCACGACTCCTTGAGCTCCCAAGACTGGTATTGGAAAGACTGATTATGAATGTGGCCAACCCCTCCTTATATAGGTTTTCCAAGGGCGGTTACGAATTGATGTTGTCATCAATTCGAAGCGTGGTCTCTAGATGTTAGAATCAAGCAAGAAGACAGTCGATCTTAGGGTTTTGGTACGTTGCGGATGCAATGGAAGCATTAGTTTCCCCAAATTCTGGACCAATCATGAGATATGGGATTCACATGGAATCTGAGACTCAGGATGGTTTCCTTTGTCCATGAAACCTATAACCCAAAATGTAATGGTAAAATGAGAGAGTTGTCCTTCAACTGTGAAGGCAATCTCAAAGGCCTGCAATGGAGACATGTAGAAATGGCCTCAATTGCATTATGGATATATACGATGATGTACACTAGGGCTACAGGTTTCATGTCTACAAAATTGATGTTTTGTCAAGAACCAATTTTCTATATCCAAACTCAAATGTTGAAATGGATGAGACTCGGAATGAAAATATGAAGAGAGGATTTAATAGCTCGATGACTACAAAACTTGAATGAGGCAAACAAAAATTTAAAAGAAGTTGTGGGGAAAATAAAGGAGTCATTATTAAAGAAAAATATATATATGGACAAAACACATAAAATCACGCCATAGTAGATAAGAATTAGTGCTTGGATATTAGTTTACAAAAGCACTTTTGATACTCAATATGATGCCAATAGAAGATAAACAAAGATATGTTTGAGGTCGAATGTGGTTGTATTCCTGTTTGACAATGGAAGGTATGAACTTCGAGAGTTTGACATAACTCTTTTCAAATATTTGATTATAGAAGATCATATAAAGTTTTTTTGTGGAGGAGGAATGCAGATGAATAAGCAGTTGATCGAGAACTACTTGTAGATGGAGAGGATACTGAAGATGATGAAGAAATATCAATGATTATGTGAATGTATTTTACTCTTTTTTGTTTATTTGTTATTATTATGTTATGAAAACTAGTAGGAATGTGTACTCTAGAGAGAGTAGTTTACATGCCTTGTAACCATCATACATACTTAGATAGGACATTTGAACTTGAAGCTCTTTGTAGAAGGAAGAATTTACTTATTATAGATATTCCTTGTGGCATTTCGAAAAAACTTAAATAGTGAAATCCTAGTTCTTGTCGTGCATGTCTCTAGATACTCAGCTCTCACTAGGGGCTAGGCCCTTCCCTTTAAACAAAAATGTTGTCAAGGTTCTTGAGTATCCACTATGACTTTTACGATTTCTTCCATCCCATAAAAGCAGAAGTAAAGAAGAAATAAAGATTGTTCAATACAATAACAATTGTTGCAAAGTGAAGACAAAGATGAAGGAACGAAAAGAAAAAGAACAACAAGAATATGTATAACCTAGATGTGGTCTCACAACCACATCTAAAAAGTTATATGTTTTTGATATGACGCGGATCCATGCAATAGGGGAGTTATACATATTTCGTAGTAGGTGCATAAGAACAATGCATGAGAGTATTTCTATGAAACGATAACTCAGCATGAAACGATCTGATAAGAATGTTTCTTTCTAGAAAATCTAAGCGATTTCTATAGGAGCTGTCAAACTTAATTTTTGTAATAGTATGCTTACCAAAAGTGTTTTCTATCATAGCTTTAGTAAGTTACAATTTTTTTTTTCCATTGAATGTTCATTTGCATAAAAACATGATAGTCAAACTTTGTAAGATTCATATTTAAAAATACAAAAGTAATTTGATGTGTCTCTATTGGATTTGCAGGTTGGCCCAGCAAGGATGATGTGCTAGTTTGGTGGGGGTGAATGTCATGATGAGATCCTCTTGCACATGGAAGTCCATAAAAATAAAGAAAATTATTTTCTTGTTAATCAATTAAATATGGATGAATGATCTATGCATGTGCATGTTTGTGTGTTTTTTTGTGTGCACATGTATGCCTATTTGTGTGTTTTATGTGCTTTTTCATGTGCCAAGCCCTAAGGATTTTTATATGCTTATATTTATATGGTTATGTGCTTATTTATGTATGCATCCTTGAGTATTTGCGATACATAAATAAATATGTCTTGTATGTATATATGTTCCTATATGTATGTGTTCTTGTGGATGCATGTTTGTGTTTCTATATGTATGAATGTGATTGTGAGTGTGTGCAAAAAGGTGTGTGTGTGTGTGTTTTCATTCGAGAATATATTAATATGTTTATGCATTTGCATTTATGTGCATCTATTTGTATGTGAATTTATTTACCATGTATGTGCATTTATGTTAATGTATTTATATGTATGATTATGCCTATATCTTCATGAATGTGTTTGTACTTTGGCGTATGTGTTTGCATGTATAACTCAATGTTGGTTTTTGTGTGAATATATGTATTCATGTTTATGGGTATGTGGGATTCTTTATGTATGTTGTGTGTGTTTTTGTGTGTGGAATTATGTATGTGCATGTGGATCTATGAGGATGCAGAATATTTAATTGACTCTATGTGTTTCTATGTATGTAAGTGCATATCCTTACGCTTCAAATTCAAATATCAAAATCTATTCAGATGTAGATTAGGTAGTAGCAAAGGATGATAGGAGAAGTACCTCTAGATACTTAGCATTTGGAGGTTAAAAATTAGTATCATGGAGTTATAAGAAGCAACCAATAGTTGCTTTATCTTCAATTGTAGTAGAATATAGAGATCTTACTATTACAACTCAAGAAGGAATATGGCTCAAGGAGTTGTACTCAGATTTGGGACTTGTAAGTTCCAAACCTCACCTACTTGGAGATAATGTGAGTTCCATGCACTTGGCTGCAAATCCAATCTTTCACGCAAGGAAAAATCACATAGAAGTCCACTAACAATTTGTGAGCAAGAAGCTTATGGCAAATGAAATTGAGATTTCATTTGTTCCTACTAAGAAGCAAACAGGAGACATGATGACAAAGGAACTTGATGTAATAAAGCTTTGTACAATCAAAGCTATGGAAGGTATTCAACCTATCAAAGAGTGAATAATCAAGCATAATTTAGCTTGATGGGAGCTTTGGGAACAACAGGCTTTAATTATGCTTGAGGTGGACATGATCTTCATCAAATTCATCATTGGAATGAAGCCACATATAATCCTTCTAGAGTTTTATTTACATTCATTTGATGTATTGAGAGTTTAATCATACGAAAACCTTCTCATGTAATTCAGAAAGTACTTATCTTTGTAAAAAGCAAGAGTAAAAGGGCTAAAAGCCAAAACTTAGAAGTGGTTGGGATTGATTCTTAATCAATCAATCAAAAGGTAGATGTGATTTCAAATTTCCCTTTTTTTTAGATTGTAGGAAATGATTCCAATCAATCTAAACTTAGAAATCCACCTAAATTCAAATTAAAATTCGTGGACAAAAGTTATGAACTTGTACGCAAGAGTCTAGATAAACAATGTACAACATTATTACACTAAGTGGCATTATTAGTTGAAGCAATACATACACTTCTTGTTCAGTGCTTGGTGCCACTACAATTTACTACTCATTCTTCCTTAGACTTAGACAACTTGCAGAGAGTGATTATTTTTCTATAGAGCTCCAAATTGAGCTTTTAAGGTGCCATTGGTATTACTCTTTAGGTTATGCCTACAAATTTGCAGATCATTTGATTCATTATTTTAAGGGATAGTGAAGATTTAGAGGCTCGAGGTCATTCTTTGCAAGTCCCTGAAATTTTGGGATGAGACGAGCTCAGTGTTAAGGTGATTGCTTCTTGTATACTTCATATAAATTAAGGATTCTATGCATTATAGAGATCTAATCCTACGTATGACACACCCTTAAGAGGAACTTTTCCAATTGTCATTGTGTTGGCTGCTCTTAGTGTTTGAAGTCACAACTTCTATCCATATTTAGAAGGTTTTCATGAGCTAGTCATGGTGCAAGTTATCTGTTTTGCATCAACTTGTCCTTGTTGATGTTCCAAAGTACCTATTGGGTTTTATTGTACTAAACACAAGCTTCCAAGGTCCACTTTACATATCTAGAGATCTAGGGCTGGTCCTATGCTTGTTTGTTGGACCAACTTCACCACTTGAATACTCTACTCTCCAAGCTTCTCCAAACTTTCTTTCAATGATAAACATAACCATATCCATAATCATAATGATAGCCATAACCATAACCATAACCACAACCATAACCACAACCATAACCATAACCATAACCATAACCATAACCATAACCATAACCATAACCATAACCATAACCATAACCTTAAGCATAACCATAACCTTAACCTTAACCATAGGCATAACCAGAACCATAACCATAACCATAACCATAACCATAACCATAACCATAACCATAACCATAACCATAACCATAACCATAACCATAACCATAACCATAACCATAACCATAACCATAACCATAACCATAACCATAACCATAACCATAACCATAACCATAACCATAACCATAACCATAACCATAACCATAACCATAACCGTAACCATAACCATAACTGGGACCATAATCATAACCATCACCATAACCATTACCATAACCATAAACATAACCATAACTGTAACCATAACCATAACCATAACCATAACCATAACCATAACCATAACCATAAACATAACAAAAACCACAATGATAACCATAACCATAACCATTGACATAACAATATAGCCATGACCATAATCATAAGAAGAAAAATAACCATACACCAAAACAATGAGACATCATAACCAAAAACATACATGATTATTGTGTGCAATAGCCATAACCATAAGCATGTGTAAGAATGAAATATATTTCATCTAGATAAAACATAAAATATTCCATATGTATGAAAAAGATATGGATGGTGGAAATAATACAATAAAGTAAAACATTGTGTGACAAGAATATAAAGTATTTAGAAGAGAAACTAAGAATTTAATGGGAATACAAAATATAGGATATATTAAATAAAATATGCATATGATGAGTTTCTCCAAATCTAGTCAAGAAAAAAGCTTTATGTCATTAAAAGGTTTAATTATTTAAATGAAAATGAAATAAAAATTGGAAGATTCTTTACGAAAAACAAATTAAATACAAATATATACTGTCAATATTATGATCTCCCTAAGAGATCAGAGTACTTATCTCACTATGTACATTAAGATCCATTAAGAACCCTTCCAAAACTTTTTGAGATGAAGATTTTCCTTTAAAGATATTGGAGCCCTTCCTACTCCATTAGTTCTACTTAAAAAAAAGGAGGATAATTCTTTGATAGAGGTTTCATATTTTTCTAAAATGACTCAAATAAATTATAAACTTGAAATTAAATATATGCATTGCTCCATAACCTAGGTGATATCTACCTATAACTTCTCATCTTTTCTTACTAGCATTTCTTTAGGATTTGAATGATTCAACATCATCCACATCTTTGCCTTTGATTTGTGATGATTTTACGTTTGAAGTTTCTCTAGGTTTTAAACAAAGGGATTGCATGCCTTAGGTGTGGTATCACATTTGTCTTTAAGTATATCAACAAGCAAAATAGATATCAATTTTGTGGATGCCTTAGAAGAATGTGCAGCTAGCTGATACTATAAATGAATCTATCGAACAATATAGTTGTTTAGTTTTATCTAGGCTATCAAATAAACAAGAGATTCATATATGATTATTAATCATATAGCTATTTGAATTTGTATATATAACTCCATCATAATGTACAAAGTATTACTTAGAAGCATCATGCTTTTGTTTGCCCAAGGTGCGTTACATATACTTAATGGATTCCCTTGATGATTAAGATACAAAATCTCATGCTACATAGGAAAAGAAGATCATTGCGTTTATGTGATATCTAGGACATCTAGAAAACCATTACTCCCAAGAAGGCTACCACCACATTATCTACATGATAGAAACCTATGTTGGGTAGGTGAAGATGGTGATATTCAAGCCTTTAAGCTATTGAATATATGATATATGGGCAGTATATGGTGGAAGTCTTGGACTAGTGTTTTGAAATCAATCACACCCATCATGTGCAAAAAGGTCATAGCCTGCAATGCAGATTTATGCTTGTTTCCATTAAATCCCTACGATTATTCAGCTTATTCTTAACCTAAAGCTTCATTTACTTTCTTGGATGGCCTGAAGTCTTGAACATGAGATATCCAGGAATTTTTTATATGGTGTAATAGAAGACATAGGAATCCCTTACCTCTTTTCCAATATTCTGTTGTTGCCATCCTTCCTCGATTAATGGGAATCTTTTGAAATAAAAAGTAAGGTCTCACTTTCCATCCGTATCGCTAGATCCTGAATTCTTTTGCACATAAAGAGATTACTGATCCTACATATTTCATGGTTGATAGTTATCTTTCTCGAGTTCGTCAATCTATGCATTAACACGTGACATTTTTCTTTTCTAAGCTGCTTTGAGCTTATAGATCCTTAAATCTACTCCATTTTTAGTATCACCAAGTTATTTATGACTTGATCTAGCATAAAATATTGCCTTCATAGTTAAGTCTAAAGGATGTAAAGGAAAAGGTTTTGCCCAAGGACCTTCTTGATGACTTCACTTCTATCAAAAAATCCTCTTTATGAGAGAAACTCCGTGGAAGTACCTAATATCGAATTTTAGGCATGGCCTGAAGTTCTCCTCGTTGGTTACATGGAACTCTATGCAATGCTCTCCGTTAATGAAACAACGTTGTTCCACATTCGATAATTTCCAAAAATCACCAGAACTATTTTTTTAAATGAGGTCCTACATGCGTCTACTCCTTGGCTTTAACTTTGCAATTGTAAAAGTGAATGGGTATACTACCCAAAAATCAAATCATGTGAACCTTCTTCCAGCTTTACCAACTCTTGTAGTATTATTATTATTGTTATTATTATTATTATTATTATTATTATTATTATTATTATTATTATTATTGAATTTGTAATGAGGTTGCTTTTTTTTTTGTCTTCTGCCTTGAAATGCCAATCGGTTCATCTTTGAGGTATCTCTGATTTGGAAAAGCCTGTGGGTCGACTATCATTGGAAGAAAATCTTTGTCTTTGTAAAGCTTCGTAGCTGGTTGTCATTGACTCATTGGGCCTGTTTTATCCGTTCATGTGTTTTGAATGAGACTTTTGATCCAAAAGATAAGTCCCAGAGGTGTGGAGCTTCTATGTCCATTCAAATCTGTCTGTTAACAGATCGTCTTTGGTGCTGGATTACTGTTAACCGGTCGTCTTTTCTGTTCCGCTAAAGAAGACAATCAAAACGAGAAAGATCGTCATGCGAAAAGCCTCCTTCTACGTCCCAACTTCCAAGCCTGCCTGTATCTTTGGTAGCACTTTACTTGTCTGCTTCGAAAGCTTCATCTATCTCTGATATAAAAGAGGAAGGATACAAAATAAGTTCTTTTAATAGTCTTTGAAAGTACTTGTTTGAAGAGACGATAGGACTTTATCTTTCGTCTTTCAAGTGCATACCATTCAAATCTGTATTCTTTATTTTCAATCTAATTCTTTTTTAGTCGTTCTGCCTTCATAGTTCTATATTCGTTCATCTTCAAAAAAAGAGCATTTTTACGTTTGCAGTTTTGTTCTATAAATACATTTCATGTCACATATTCTCGACATGAAGGTAAATATTTTTATTTGTTTCAAAGTAGAATGAATTCAAAATAGGTAGCTACACGAAATTATGAAGAAATTTGTAACTTCCAAGCGAGCTT
Source organism: Ceratopteris richardii (assembly GCA_020310875.1). Lineage (NCBI taxonomy): Eukaryota > Viridiplantae > Streptophyta > Polypodiopsida > Polypodiales > Pteridaceae > Ceratopteris > Ceratopteris richardii. The sequence goes on from CM035410.1 coordinate 93,038,416, forward strand.
GCAACATCATAACTCTAATTTTTTATAATTCAATTAGCACTCAATTTTGTGGAAGAAAGGGATGGATAAGACCCTTTCGTCTATGTATATTTGTTTTTTACATGTTGCATAAGAGTTACTCATCAAAACATTTGAGAATGGATCCCTTATTACTTTTGATGGTCAAAAGCACTCTTTTTGATCCAAAATTTAAAATCTCTGCAAGTTTTGAGCTCTAAAAAATTATTTTTTTTGAATATGTAAAAAAATAGTTACTTCGCTTTTAAATCCCACATTTTGAAACCCAAGTCCTAGAAATTCATATTTTTCCACTACCTTCTCTCTATAGTACATCATCAAAGCTGTTTTTTCTACCTTCCAACCTATCTGTATGTCCAACTTTGAGTTAATGATGTACTTTGAAAACCTTTAACTTGAATTGCAACATTTGAAGCTTCTAGATAACCAAAAGTTGAAGTCCTCACATTAGCATGTCACAATATCAAAGCTATAGATGGAAAATGGCTATAATAGGTGTAGAGGTGCACATGAAACCCTCTAGAGTTAGGCCTCATTGCGTTAGAGATTAGGCAAACTTGTATCTTCATTGGAATTGAAAGATGGAAGGTTCAAGACAAAAGGTCTATGAGAAAGAGAAGCTTATTGAAAAGCTTCTTGGAGAATTGCGCAAAGAATGAGGTGGAAAGAAACTAGAAGGTAGAATAAATTTGTTTCTCGAGCCAAATAATGAAGTGGGTGAAGGTCCATGAACATCTAGGTGTGCATTGAAGAAGAAAGAAATGCAATTATGAATATATGAAGGTAGAGAAGTTTGCGCTCAACCAAGCCCTCAAGAAGGAAAAATGAATGATTTTGATGGTGAAAAGGTGAGAAGTAAAGATATGGAGGCATGGATTGAAGAGCTAGTGGGTTTCATTGACCTTTGACAATTCAATTAGGAGTCCAAGAAAAAGTTTGGGATCCTACACCTTCATGGTATCACAAAGATATGGAGAAATGGATGCATTTTGGTCCGATTCTAGGGAAGGAATTTAGAGAACCAACAAAAAAAACGTTAATTTGCTCCACACTACAATATAGAGAAGAATATGGAGTTCTATAATTTTTAACAACTCAAGAGTGACAAGCATATCTTGTCTATTAATGAGTACAAAGGAAAGTTTCTACACATTGACAAATATACATTAGAGGATAGTGGTGATGCTCTAAAGAGCAAGTTTATTGAAGGCCTTCATGAGGAGATCCATTATCAATTCAATGGATCTCGATGTGTCGATTTTTTGGATGTTGTTGTGATGGTCAAGAATCTTGATAAGATATACAAGTTCAATATGTAAAAGGCTACTAGAACAAAATTGATTGTGACTTGACATAGGGCAGAGAGACTTGCAACAAAAAACATGAAGAATTCAAAGAAGACTTCAACTTCTAATAATCAAGCTCAAAATCCTGTTCACGTGGAAAACCAAAGGAGGCATCAACCCATCCATTGGAAGGAGGACCTTGATTTTATTAAGTGGACAAACAGACTTAGTTTATGTTTTTATTGTGGGGAGGAACGGCATTGGATATATGAATGCACGAGCAAGAATATCTTTTAGTCTGCAGGATGGAAGGTGATAATTATCTTTGAGTTAGGTGCAACACCTGAAAAAGGAGATTATGGGACAAGTGCCCTAACTTTAATTTATGTTGCATGGTGGCTAGTTCTTTCCCAAGGTCTTCTATAATAACAATTTCCAGTATGACTTCTATGCATAGAATCAAGTTTTTGATCGATTCGAGTACTATGCATTGTTTTTTATCTTTGAAATTGATATTACGGATACCCCTAAACATGTAGATAACAAAAACTATAGAGATGTTCAATGGATGACTACACTATACTAAAGGATACATTGAAAATCTTGCATTTACGTTTTTTGATAGGAATGGACTAGTTACTTCAAAATTCTGCAACAATAGATTACGCACAAGGAACAATAACTTCAATGCTAGATGGTGAGTCTATCCACATTCTAGGTGATGCACATAATCCTAAACCTACTGTGATTTTTTCTATGTAGATAATTAGAGGCATACTTGGTAGTTTTAGAACATTTGTGGGTTATGTCAACAATCTCCATAAGGAGGAAAATGATGAAAATCTTCTAAATTATGTAGAAAATCGCTTGAAAAGATATGTAGATGTATCTCGGGAAGACTTGCATGGTATACCTCCACCTAGGAAAACTGACCACACCATTGACTTGTATCATGAAGGCAAACCATATTCTAGAGCACCTTCTGGATTTAATATTGATGAATTAAAGGAGCCTAAGATTCGACTAGATGATCATTAAGCATAAAATATTACCTTCATAGTTAAGTCTAAAGGATGTGAAGGAAAAGGTTTTTCCCAAGGACCTTCTTGATGACTTCACTTCTATGAAGAAATCCTCTTGATGAGAGAAGCTCCGTGGAAGTACCTAATAACCGAATTTTTGGCATGCATTGAAGTTCCCCTTGTTCGTTATGTGGCATTCTATACAATGCTCTCCATTAATCAAAGAAGGTTGTCCCACATTCGCTAATTTTGAAAAATCACGTGACCTATTTCTTTAAAGGAGGTCCTAGAGGCATCTACTCCTTGGCTTTAACTTTGAAACTACAATTGTACAAGTGAATGTGTATACTACCCAAAAATCAAATCATGTGAACTTCCTTCCAGCTTTAGCAACTCTTTTACTATTATTATTATTATTATTATTATTATTATTATTATTATTCAATAATTTCCAAAAATCACGTGAATTGTTTTCTTAAAGGAGGTTCTATAGGCGTCTATTCCTTGGGTTTAACTTTGAAAATGCAATTGTACAAGTGAATGAGTATAGTACCCAGAAATCAAATCATGTGAACTTTCTTGAAAGTACCTATTTGAAGAGACGATAGTACTTTATCTTTACTCTTCCAAGTGCATACCATTCAAATCTCTATTCATTATTTTCAATCTAATTCTTTTTAATCGTTGTGCCTTCATAGTTCTATATTCGTTCATCTTCAAAAAAAGAGCATTTCACTATTGCAATTTTGTTCTATAAATGCGTTTCATATCACATATTCTCGACATGAAGGTAAATATTTTTATTTTTTTCATAGTACAATGAATTCATAATAGGTAGCTATACGGAGTTATGAAGAAATTTGAAACTTCCAAGCGAGCGTGCAACATCATAACTCTAAATTTTTATAGCTCAATTCGCACTCAATGGTTTGGGAAGAAAGGGATGGATAAAACCCTTCCATTTATGTATATTTGTTTTTTACATGTTGCATAAGTGTATTTAGTATACATTGTTGCATAAGAGTTTCTAGTATACAATGTTTTTTACATGTTGCATAAGAGTTTCTAGTATACATTGTATTCTTCTCATGTGTAGAAGTTGATTGTAAAGATTTCCCCATAGTTCCTCCATATTTCTCATTTTCTGAGTTATTGGTCACGTTTTGAAATTTTGATTGCTTGATCATGTACGTGATCATAGTAACTCTTTCTCTCTCTGGGAAACCAAATTTTCCCATCAATTATCCTACCAAAATCTCCTATTCTATGTGTCTTAGTAAATTTTTACTTCTCCAACAAAAATCTTCCAAGCACCTCCATTTTTGGAAAGGAAATCTATGTTTTCATGCTCTCTCTCTTTCTGTTGTTCTAATCAAAAGAAAAATGTGTAAAATATTATATAATATCTTCAATGTTGCAAGTTATGTTCCTTACATCGAATGATTTATCACATAAAGTTATATTGTACTTTGGATAAGATTTTTAGCTCTCCTTCCCCTTTTTGCTTCGATGTTTTAACTTTTTATTGGGAGAAAAAATGAACCTTGCATGGGCCTTTCAGATTAAGGAGTGATTATTTATGGAAGAATAATAATAAGAGGATGATAGCCACATTGTATACCCTATAAGATACTATGCTAAAGGGGGGGGGGGGGGGGGGGGGGGGGGGAGATGAGACAAGTTTGTCCCTTATTCATTAATTGCCCATAGAGAGAAAAGGAATCTAGTAACTTGGCTAGTCCCAACAGTTTAATTTTTTTAGAAAGTAAAGAAACTCATCATAACACTTGATGATTGGACCCCTCATTACTTTAGAATCATAAGTACTCTTTTTTATCCCAAATTGAAAATCCATACATGTTTTGAGCTAAAGAAATCACTTTCTTCTAAAAGAGTAAAAAATGAATTAATTCCCTCCTAGATCTCATATTTTGATACCCAAGTCCCAAGAAGTCATCTTTTTCCACTACTTTCTCACTACAGAACACCATTGTAGCTCATCTTTCTATCTTCCAACCTATTTCTATCTTTAACCTCAAACTATTGATATATCTTTAAGACCTTCAACTTCATTGGCATCATCTCAATCTTCTAGTTGACCAGACGATGAAGTCCCCACATTAAGATGTCATAGTTTCCAGGCTACAGGTGGAAAACCGCTATAACATGTCTAGTCCAAAGGTCTATGGGTGTACATGAAACCCTCTAGAGTTAGACCTAATAGAGTTAGAGATTGTGGAAACATGGATCTCCATTGGAAGGGCAAGATGGAACCTTTGAAACAAAAGCTTATTCAAAATCTTCTTAAAGAAGTGTGCAAAGATCCAGGTGGAAGGCAATCAGAAGGCACAAAAAATTTGTTTGTGGATTTGAGATGGATGAAGGTGTAGGAACATCTAGGTTGGCATAGGGGAAGATAGAAATGCACTTATGAAGATATGGAGGTAGATGAGTTTTCCCACTGCCAAGGCTTCAAGAAAGAAAACTTTAATGATTTTGATGGTGAGAAGAAAATTTCTAAAGATCTAGAGGCATCAATTGAAGAGCTAGAGGATTACTTTGAATTTTTGACACTTTAGGTATGAGTCTAAGGGAAATTTTGGGATGCTACGCCTACATGGAATTGTAAAGATATTATGGAAGTCCTATACACAAAATTGAACACGTTGTAGTCTTGTTCTCGAGAAGGAATTTAGAGACCAACATAAAAAGGTTATTTTTCTTCACTCACCATATGGAGAAGAAGATGGAGTACAAGGGAAAGTTTTAACACCTTCAAACATATGCATTGAAGGTCTGGTGAGGCTCTGAAGAGCAAGTTTATTAAAGGCACTCATGAGGAGCTTTGTTATCAAGTGAAGGAATCTAGATGTTCTAATTTCTTGGATGTTATTGTGATGGTTGCAAATATTGATAAGATAGAGAAGTTCATTATGTAGGAGGCAAATAGAACTAGATAAATTGTGACTCAACATAGGGCATAGAGACCTCCCATAAAAAACATGTAGAATTCATAGAAGTCTTAAAACTTTAATCATCAGGGTAAGAATTCTATTCAGTTTGAAAACCAAAGGCCTTTTCGATTAAAGATTGATAAGTGATAGTCCAATGAAAAGAGAGGGGTAGCCACAGCCTATACTCTATAAAACACTATGTTGAGGGGGGAAATGCATACAGATTTCTCTATCATTTAATGAATTTCCTTTAGAGAGAAGGTAATCTTGTAACTTGGTTGAGCCCAAACCTTTAAGTTTTTAAAAGGAAAAAACACTCATCAAAACATTTGAGAATGGACCCCTTATTACTTTTCAGGTTCAAAAGCACTCTGTTTTATCCGAAACTTAAAATATGTGCAAGTTTTAAGCTCAAAAAAGAATATTTTTTTCCAATAAGTAAAAAAAAAGGTTACTTGGCTCCTACATCTCACATTTTGATACCCAAGTCCCAAAAATTCATATTTTTCCACTACTTTCTCTCTATAGTACACCATTAGAGGTGTTTTTTCTACCTTCCAACCTATCTCTATCTCCAACTTTGAGCTAATGATGTACTTTGAAAACCTTTAACTTGAATTGCAACATTTGAAGCTTCTAGATAACCAAAAGTTGAAGTCCTTACATTAACATGTCACAATATCAAAGCTATAGATGGAAAATGGTTATGACATGAGTACTCCAAAGTTGTACAAGTGTACATGAAACCCTCTAGGGTTAGGCCCCATTGTGTTAGAGATCATGGAAAAAGATGGAAGGTTCAAGACAAAAGTTCTATGAGAGAGAGAGAAGCTTATTCAAAATCCTCTTGGAGAACTACGCAAAGAACGAGGTGGAAAGAAACTAGAAGGCAGAATAAATTTGTTTGTGGAGCTACATGATGAAGTGGGTGAAGGTCCATGAACATCTAGGTATGCATTGAAGAAGAAAGAAATGCAATTATGAATATATGGAGGTAGAGAAGTTTGCGCTCAACCAAGCCCTCAAGAAGGAAAAATGAATGATTTTGATGGTGAAAAGATGAGAAGTTAAGATATGGAGGCATGGATTGAAGAGCTAGAGGACTTCCTTGATCTTTGACAATTCAATTAGAAGTCCAAGGAAACGTTTGGGATCCTACACCTTCCTAGCATCACAAAGATATGGTGAAAGTCCTATATGCAAAACTGGAAGCATTTTGCTTTGATTCTAGGGAAGGAACTTAGAGAACCAACAAAACAACTGTTACTTTTCTCCACACTACATTATAGAGAAGAATATGGAGTTCTATAATTTTTAACAACTCAAAAGTGACAAGCATAGCTTGTCTATTAATGAGTACAAAGGAAAATTTCTACACGTTGACAAATATGCATTAGAGGATAGTGGTGATGCTCTAAAGAGCAAGTTTATTGAATGGCTTCGTGAGTAGATCCCTTATCAATTCAATGGATCTGGATGTGTTGATTTATTGGATGTTTTGGGATGATCATTTCGCATTAAAAATGCACCTATCCCTAAACTGCTAGCATCAGTAACAACATGAAAGCGTTAATGTGAAAAATAAGGTAATTGTAAAACAGGTGCATGTGAAAGTGCATGTTTGAGTTTTTCAAAGGATTGTTGTTGGGTAAGTCCCCATGCAAATTTTATTCTATTTTTTAATAACAAGGTAAGGGGCAATGCTAAATAAGAAAAATTTTGAACAAACTTCCTATAGAAACTAGCCAACCCACGAAAAGAATGAACATCATTGACTGATTGTGGTGTAGGCCATTCTACTATAACTTTAATTTTTTTATGATCCACATGCACACCTTCACTTGAAATAATATCTCCTAGATATTCTAGCTTATGTTGAAAGAAGTAACTCTTTTCAAGATTAGCGTAGAGTGTGTTCTCTCGTAGTAAATGGAAAACTGTCTTAAGATGCTTCTCATGCTCACTATCATTCTTATTATAAACAAGTATATCCTCGAAAAATACAAGAACAAAAGCTTGGAAATCAAGAAAATGTTATTCGTCATTTGTGGAAATGTAGCAGGAGCATTAGTGAGTCCAAAGGCCATTACCATAAATTCATAATGGCCTGTTTGAGTTCTAAATGCACTCTTAAAAATATAACTTTGAATCATACGAATATGATGGTATCCTGATTTTAGATCAATTTTACTAAAGACACCAGCTCCTCATAATTTATCTAAAAGATCATTGATACGGGGAATAGGGTATCTATTCTTTATTGTGATCTTGTTAAGGGCTCTATAATCAATGCACATTCGATAAGTTTTATTCTTCTTCTCTGCTAAAAGAACTTGTGCTCCAAATGGGAAAGAACTAGGCCTTATAACTCCTTTCTGTAGATGGTCTTTTACTTGGTTTTCTATTTCCTTTTGGTGTAGTGGACCATGTCTATAAGGTGCTTTATGAGGAGGAGAACTACTAGGGACTAAGTCTATGCTATGGTCAACAGATCCTCAAGATGGTCGTAGTTCAGAGGGATACTCAGACATAAAACAATCCTTATAAGTAGTCATGAAAGGTTTATGTGCATCAGGAAGTGTGTGAGTATAATCATTGATGACATTGACAAAAACAATGCATGAATTGAATCCTTTCCTAAATGCACGTTTTACTTGAGTATGACTAATAAAAAATGGCTAAAAATCATGCCGTGCAGACAAAGTAACAATTTGACCTTTAAATTCAAATTTAAAGGTATGTGTATGGTAGTCAATGTGTGGGTTATAATGATGATGGAAAGGCTTACCTAGTATAACATCGTAAGATTGCAAAGGTGCAATTAAAAATGTTCCTGAATCAACATATGGGCCTATGCTAATCGTAACATTTTTCACTTCTTGTGTTACATTATAACCATTACCTTGAAATGTAGCTTTTACTTTATACAAAGAAGGAAACATTTTTAATCTAAAGCTCTTGTACTAATAAATGTAAAATGAAGTCATGTGAACTACCATCATCATGTAGAATTTTAACGAATTTGTTGTTTATAGTACCCTGCATGCAAAGTAGAGAATGAAGAGAGATATCGTTACCCAAGGTACTTAAGTCCTTCTTCAATGATTCCTCTGTCCAAAGAGGAGGAATTTCTTCATTATGGGCCTCCATGTTATGTAATTGAGTAGCGGCTGGTTTCATGTTAAGAGGTCCCAATCGGCACTTCATTTTTGTATGTCTAGGTTTGCCACAATTCCAGCAAGTGATTCATGGTCGCTTCTATTGGGCATCCATCGTTGAAGTTTGTAGGGTAGGTGGTTTGGTAGGTTGGAGAGATGAAGCAACAGGTGCAATTGAGTAATTGGATTGCGGTGGATGACAAAAACTAGGGTAAGATGGGGCATTAAAAGTACGTTTCATGGGAAGACATTAGGGCGAAAAACGGCCAAAAAAGGGCCGTGTAAGGATTTCAATTAGTTGTGCTTAATCTGGATTAAAGTTGTCAACTCATTTTAAAAAAATCCGTGTAAGCGCATTTAAAACGTATCTTGTGCAAATTTTGAAGAGAGAGAAACTCGTGTGATAATCATGAAAAGTATGTGTGATATCTTATGCCTCAAAGTTTGTGCTCATCGGGCGTTCATGAAAATTTGAATTTTCCTCTTGTTCACGGACCTATATAATGTGTGCTTATGCTGTTTTGCACTTTTTTTACTCTACTTTCGATAGCAGGCTTGTTTCTCTCTTTCATGTCATTTTAGACACTTTCGCGTCACTCTTCGAAGTAGACCATGGAGAACCTCAACCCAAACACTCTCACTCACCTTTCAACCAGCCAAAATCATTGTGATAAGTTCCATATCAACATTGCAGTTAGTCATGAGTATGCAACGACAAGAAAGGTATGCCGAAGGGCTCTTCAACATTCTAAAGTGGTTGGATTGCAGAAAGAAGGCAAAAAACATATCGACATATGGGCAGATGGATTTGTTTAGCCAATTGATCCACAAACTGGAAGGTATACCACTTTTCATAATCTTCATGATCTAATTAGACTTTTAGGAGAAACATGGGCATCCCTTCTTATGTAGAAGAAATATCGCAGGCAGTGGAAGCTACATTTCAGGATGGCGACTAACTTGCGTACACTACTCCTACCACTTTTTTTCGGAGCCGTTATGTGGAGAGCTACGCAAGCGACTGTTCTATTTCATAACACCAGAACTGTCATGAGCTGGGACTCCATCAATCAGGTAATCATACTTCCTCTGCTTCGTCCACTCCCGTGATGATGATAGCGGCATCCGTTGAAGTAGTGCCCATCTATCTATGTATGTGCAGGAGCACTATGGCACCGTGCAGGAAGTGACCAATGTCGTCTACAAGGGTAGCACTACAATCAAGTGCACGCAAGTCTACGTTCACAAGGCTATCGTTCACCTTTTCATTAAAAAATGTGAATCTCTACTTTCAGAAATGGGATTTCTTGGTGGTGATGTTCATCTAAGAAAAGATCCAAAGCTTCTACAAAATACAGGTAATGGACAAAAGAGCTTGGACTTTGGATAGCTTGGACTCAGAGGAGAGCTATCCAGAAGTACTGATTCATCCAGATTTTCAATCTAGGAAAATAACTGTCACAACAAATTGGAAATTTAGAAATGTAAGGGAGCTCCTAGAATACCTTAATGAGGCATCATCATAGTTCATATTCTCAATTGATGATGCAATAGTTAACATTGGATCAGAGAAAACATTATCTTGCATAACTTGCCTGCCACCCAAGGTGGTCAAGTTCCAACCCTTTAGATTGTAACAAGTCTCCTTCTTTAAGAAGATATTTTTCAAACTTCCATTGATTTTTCTTTGCAAGATGGTGACTAAGAATGTGACTGATTACATCACTTCAATTATGTCTTTTTATGGACTATATTCATCTTGGCATTTTTTTGTTTATTTTCAAGATTGTGAGGAGGTTTCAATGGTGCAATGATTATACAGGAACTTGCATATGACAAAATGGATGGTATGACAAAATGGAAAAGATTGGATGACACGACCGATACAAGCGATATGGACCATCCAAAATTATCTGATTGCCCATATCGCTTGCATCGGTCGTGTCATAAAAACTTCTCTATCCTCTTCACATTTAACTTTTCTATAGGATGGTGACTAGGAATGTGACTGATTACATCACTTCAATTATGTCTTTTTATGGACTACATTCATATTGGCATTTTTTTGTTTAATTTCAAGATTCTAATGAGGTTTCTATTGTGCAATGATTATAAAGGAACTTACATGAGTAAATTCTAGGTGATTCAAGAATATAAACCAAGAAATTCTTACATACTATATCTCCCCTTTTAGAACCTTTTTCCATACTTCCATTGATTTTGCTTTTGCAGGATTGTAAGTAAGAATGTGACTCATTACATCACTTCAATTATGGCTTTTTATGGACTATATTCATATTGACAATTTTTTTTTTTCAACATTTTGATGAGGTTTCAATGGTGCAATGATTATACAGGAACTTGCATATGACAAAATGGATGGTATGACAAAATGGATGGTATGAGAAAATGGAAAAGATTGGATGACATGACCGATACAAGCGATATGAGCCATCCAAAATTCTCTGATTACCCATATCGCTTGCATCGGTCGTGTCATAAAAACTTCTCTATCCTCTTCACATTTAACTTTTCAACATGAATAAAGCAAAAAGCACCCAAAATAGACATTTTGATGATAGAACCAATTCAATTTTTCTGGAACCATGCAATGAAGTCACTTTTACTTAGTTCTCAAGAGGATCAATTCAACATTACATTACTCAAGGCATATAAATATAGTTACAATGACCATCTTCCAAATGAAGACTGGCATAATTACATACAATTTGTACATCAATAAATCTTCCAACATATGTTGGTTACACATTAGATTACAATCTTACATTCCAAAAATATGAGGGCATATTGCATGTTCCATAATGGCATTTATTGCTCTCTCCTTGATCAAGATGACCCAAGCATATGGATAGTCTGACAAGTTCAACTCAAGGTTGTAAAACCTTCTTTCCAAGAACCTTACTGCATTTGCAATCACTCTCCAGTCACACGAGGTGTTGTATTTCTGTAATGGCACATGTATTTGAATGTATCCAAACCTTTTTTCTTCTTTCAATGAAGGAATTCCTAGAATGTTTTGATCAATATGCATTTTGAGAAGCTTAGCAGCACTGCAAGGTAAAGTTAAATTTAGAATGGATGGCAAGGCTTCAAAATAGAACACAACAAAACGTATGGCGAGGCTTACACTTTGGAGTTTCCATGTTGTGATTGGAGAGAATTCCTTGCTGTCTTCTTTGTCCTAGCCATAACCTACAAAAAAAAGATTATTATCATCAGATAAATAGGACTTTTACTAGAGAAAAACAAATCATGGATCAGTAAGGATTAATATTAGGACATGGATCAATTACACAAAAAAAGATTACATCCTTCATATTTGCGATGTCTTGTACCCCTTTGGGAAATAATTATGTGTATCTATGTACATTTCATGAGTAATAAGCTTTGAAAAGAAATATATTTAATAGAAATAACTCGAAACACAAGCATAAACAAAGCATGAGACACGACCAATCCAAGCGATTAGGGTCATCAAAGAATATCGGATGGGTCTAATCGCTTGCATTGGTCCTAGTTGCTTGAATTGGTCATGTCCAAAGGAGGTCATCTTGAAGCTTAGATTGCATGTGAACTTTTGTATCTTATTATTGGTTAAGAATTTTAAGAAAATAATGCAACCATTGCGTCCGGAACGTGCCAAAACCCTAAGATTGACTGTCTATTTGCATGATTTTGATACCCGGAGGTCTTGATAAGCCTTTTTGTATTGATTTCCAGACACGACCGATGCAAGCGATTAGGCCCATCCAACATTTTCAGATGAGCCTAATCGCTTGCATTGGTCGTGTCCTACATTCATGCACAAATAGGCTCATCAAGACCTCTCAATATCAGAATCATGCAAATAGACAGTCAATCTTAGGGTTTTGGCACGTTTCGGATGCAATGGTATCATTAGTTTCTTGAAATTCTGAGCCAATAGTAAGATAGGGAAATTCATGACTGATGCAAGCGAAATAAGCCAACTTGCACAAAAAAGAGTTTAAAAGCTTGGAACAAATTTTAAACGCAGAAAAACTAATTAAAAAAGCTTTCACAAAGCACTCAAGAAACATGACCGATACAAGCGATTAGGGTCATCGGGAAATCCTCGAATGTCCTTAATCGCTTGTATCGGTCATGTTGTAAAATAATTGATCATGATGACCCTAAACCCTCACACAAAATGTGGTCTATGGAAAGTTTTGAAAAGCATGTAAAAACGCGAAGACAACTGCAAGTTGATGGTAGCAAGGAGTTTCACAAAAAATGAAAAAAGTGAATAGAAGAGCTTAAATAGGTCTCTGGGATGATTTGACCGTTGGTGACACGTGGCAATGTGTGATTGGTCCATGTCATCTAGCCGTTGCAAATCCCAACGTTACAATGCCACGTGGCATCATTTGAGTGGGCCACGTCATCTAGCCGTTGTGATTCCCAACGTCTTTTGCCACGTGGCACTCAGTTATTGGTCCACGTCATGTGACCGTTACCCGGTCCTTCTCCACTATAAATACGGGTCCCGTTCACCATTTCACATTTTCAACCTTCATAGAATTTCTCTCTTCATCACCCATGCATACTTGTGCTATATACCCGATACGACTGATACGAGCGATTACACGCGTTTGACCTACCTTTGACTAGCTTATTTCAATTGCATCGGTCATGAACTTCCCTATCTTACTATTGGCTCGGAATCAAGAACCTAATGCTACCATTGCATCCGGAGGAACATGCCAAAACCCTAAGATTGACTGTCTATTTGTATGATTCTGATATGGAAAGGTCTTGATGAGCCTATTTGTGCATGAATCTAGGACATGACCAATGCAAGCGATTAGGCTCATCTGGAAATGTTGGATGGGCCTAATCGCTTGCATCGGTCGTGTCTGGAAATCAATACAAAAAGGCTTATCAAGACCTCTAGGTATCGAAATCATGCAAATTCTGATATGGAAAGGTCTTGATGAGCCTATTTGTGCATGAATCTAGGACATGACCAATGCAAGCGATTAGGCTCATCTGGAAATGTTGGATGGGCCTAATCGCTTGCATCGGTCGTGTCTAGAAATCAATACAAAAAGGCTTATCAAGACCTCTGGGTATCGAAATCATGCAAATAGACAGTCAATCTTAGGGTTTTGACACGTTCCGGACGCAATGGTAGCATTATCTTCTCCAAATTCTTAACCAATAATAAGATACAAAAGTTCACATGCAATCTAAGCTTCAAGATGACCTCCTTTGGAGACAACCAATTCAAGCGATTAGGACCATCCAAGCTTCCTTGATGGGCCTAGTCGCTTGAATTGGTTGTGTCCAATTAAGTATCATATTTATAGCTATATGAATGAATGCTCCATATAGAACAACTAAATGTGTTTATAAATATTATTTTCAACATTAATTATATGTTTCTATAAAGTTAAGGATGATAAATCAAACATGACTGATGCAAGCGATTATGCCCATCGAATATTCTCTGATGACCCTAATCGCTTGGATCGGTCGTATCTCATGCTTTGTTTCTACTTCTGTTTTCAGTTATTTCTATGACTTTAAAAGACCTTTTACTTTTTCTAACCTAGATTTTCAATTTTTTCCACAGATATCTATATTGGATGAAGACAACTACATTGGGAGGGGGAAGGGAACAAGGAAAACCATAGAGATGAAAGGAAAGACAAAGATGGATATTCATTCAGTGATCCACTATCTTCCAAAACTGAATCCAAAATTATTTTGTGTTATTCATAAGCAGTATAGTGAAGAGGCAGATTTTTCACTATTCTCCTTGAGGGCTCTTTCAAGATACATGGGTTTTACTTCAATACCCTTTAATGCATACAGAGTTTTTCTACTTGAAAGAACAGGTGCATTAAGAATTTTTGGATATGCCCCAGGATTCAATGCTTCAAGGGTAGGCTACTTCCTTTGTTACTCAAGCTATGCAATGGTTGTAGGGGTGTCATATGGTCAAAGTATTATTGTCTACAGGAGAAAAGAGTACCTCAAATATAGAAGAGATTTGCTAGAGACAAGTTCATTCACCATCCTGCAGAAAAGTTAAATGTGAGGAGGATAGAGAAGTTTTTATGACACGACCGATGCAAGCGATATGGGCAATCGGAGAATTTCGGATGGCCCGTATCGCTTGTATCGTTCGTGTCATCCAATCTTTTCCATTTTTTCATATGCAAGTTCCTGTATAGTCATTGCACCATTGAAACCTCCTCAGAATCTTGAAATTAAACAAAAAAATGCCAATATGAATATAGTCCATAAAAAGACATAATTGAAGTGATGTAATCAGTCACATTCTTAGTCACCATTCTGCAAAGAAAAATCAATGGAAGTTTGAAAAAAAGCTTCTTAAAGAAGGAGACTTATTACAATCTAAAGGGTTGCAACTTGATCACCCTGGGTGGCAGGCAAGTTATGCAAGATAATGTTTTTTCTCTAATCTAATGTTAACTATTGCATCATCAATTGAGAATTTGAATTGTGATGATGCCTCATCAAGGTATTCTAGAGCTCCCTTACATTTTTGAATTTCCAATTTGCAGTGACAATTATCTTTCTAGATTGAAAATCTGGATGAATCAGTACTTCTGGACAACTCTCCTCTGAGTCCAAGGCTATCCAAAGTCCAAGCTTTCTTTTCCACCTTTTGTTGAATGATCAGGAGCATCCCAATCTAATGAAGAGATGCAAGGACCAGGCAAATGTATAAGATTTCCATAAGAGCTCCTCCCTAATGGCACCTGATTATATGCAAAATGGACAAATAACTCTATGCTATTGAAAACTTGAGCGGATTTGTCTGCATACATAAGCTTTGCATATTCCTTATGAAGAACTCTGAATGTTCGTGTTAAACATTCAAGAGGTTGCCACTCTAAAATATTGGAAGGAAAAATATCTGCAATACAAAAACATCTATGTTGTTATACAAAACCAACTGAAATGATAGACGATCATTGTAAAACTTCACTTACAGTACAAAGGGAATTGCATATGCTTTTCGAGAACAAGATCCTTAGCGTTGTACACATGTTGTACTCTTGCAAACCAACCGCATCTCTTCAGTTTGAAACTAAGAATACGTCCCCTGCAATGGTTTCTTGTGTCGTCTCTTTTAGCATGCTTGACTTTATAGGCACCTCTATAGCTAGGAAGCATAGTTACTCATTCATTTGACTTCACAGAAAGAGGTTTCCATAAAGAATCCTCTCTTCTGTTGTAAACCTCACATGAGGTTACACGATTGGAAGGACGACAAGAAGAAGAAGCCATTAGAATCGAGAAGAAGAAGAATGCTCAAAGCGAGAAACCGACATTCACAAACTTTGCCAACATTTATAGATAAAAGGGCTTTGTACACGTGGAAACTTTTGATTTGATGTAAACCCTGTCGCCGAATGACCATGGAATTTCGTGAACCCAAAAATATTTCGTATCTTCAAAAATCATTTCCTTCTTGGAACTTTAAAGATATGCATTGTGTGATGTGCAAAAATATCTTTTTTTGCATCAAACCAAGAAATTGTACACTGAATACAAGAATCTTCATCACTTTCGCGGCGCTTTTAGATCATATTCTCTTAAAAAAAGAATTTCTTCATACGGTTAAAGGAGACAACAATGTTATATTCTTGTACACGTGGAAAGACTCTATTTGTCAATTTCCTTAATCTCTCATTAGCAAACAGCCCCTTTTCGGCCGTTTTTCGCCCTAATGTTTCGTTTAGCAAAAAATGGTTGTTGACGTGGTTGTTGTAGATGAAGTGACTTGGTTATGGACTAGAAATCTTTCTCTGCATCATAGGTGAAGGATATAGCCTTGTTGAGGGTTCTAGGTCGTAAGGTGTCAATCTTAGCTTGGATTCCCACCTCTAAACCATCGTCATATTTCTGCTACAAGCTATCCTCTGGTACATCTTCAACCATTCGAACCAATAGTAAATTTTGCCAGAACCGCTTCGTGTAGGTAGTAACTGTATCACCCTCCTTCCATGTAAGGATCGTCCATGCACGTCGAACATGCAAATGGTATTGAGGAGGAAGAAAAGAATCCTTCACTTTCTCTTGGAAAGCCTTCCACGTTGTTGGATGCTCATTACTCTTCTGTAGGACATTCCACCACTGTTGAGCTTTTCCTACTAAATAGTTAGTGGTAATTTTAACTTTTTCACTTTCAGCATAGGTTTCATCAGTAGAAAAATCATCAAACTGTGAAAGCCATAAAAGGATTAAAGGATTAATATTATTAGTGCTTGCTTCTACATCTAAGTCCTTTTTTGCTCTCTTTTGTCCACGAGAGGTTACTGGTGCAATGTCATTTGGGTCCATCTGCTCACCTGGGGGACCATGTGAATGATAGCGTAGGTTTTCCAGTCGACTCCTATCAAAGGATCCATACTCTCTAACATGTGCAGTACAAATCCCCACTGTGTGCAAGGACATGCCATTCTCTCTTCAGGATGCAAAGAAGCCATCTCCTACAATATGGACATTTTAGAACATTTTAGAATATTTTTTTTATTAAACCTAAAAATCTAACTCTTAAAGACCTAAATACTTAAATACCTAAAAAAACTTAAAATCCTAGTTTTAAAACCCTAATCTATATAGCTATCCTATTTTATCTATATATTCAGATTTTTTCTTGATTGATCCTATTTTATATATATATATTTATTTATTTATTCAGATTTTTCTCCTCTTAATTAAGTTATATGTATGCCTAAACCCTAAAACCCTAATTTTAAAGATCTAGAACTAAATTATGTATATTTCTATACACGTGTATATACATGTATATATGTATTATATGTGTATGTGTATGTGTGTATATATGTTATGTACGTGTTAAAACCCTATAACCCTAATCCAAATGACCTAGAACTAAAACATGTATATATATGTATGCATGTGTATATATATGTGTATATATATATATATATATATGTGAATATAGATAGGTATATAAGTATGTGTGTTTGTGTATTGTATATACATTCACTCTATTTAAAATGATATATATATATATTTATTTATATATTCATATTTTTTCTTTACTTAATTATATTTAATTATATATATTTAATTAAATAATTTAAAACACTAGTTCTTTTTATATTTATTTATGTATATAATTATCTTATTTTATATATATATTTATTTATATATTCAGATTTTTTTCTTAGGTAATCCTATTTTTATATATTTAATTTTATATATTTAATTAAATTATTTAAAAACACTAGTTCTTTTTATATTTATTTATGTATATAATTATCTTATTTTATATATATATTTATTTTTATATTCAGATTTTTTTTCCTTACGTAATCCTATTTTTATATATTTAATTTTATATATTTAATTATATATATTTAATTAAATTATTTAAAACACTAGTTCTTTTTATATATATTTATGTATATAATTATCTTATTTTATATATATATTTATTTATATATTCATATTTTTTTTCCTTACGTAATCCTATTTTTATATATTTAATTTTATATATTTAATTATATATATTTAATTAAATTATTTAAAACACTAGTTTGTTTTATATTTATTTATGTATATAATTATCTTATTATATATCTATATATTTATTTATATATTCAGATTTTTTTCCTTACATAATCCTATTTTTATATATAAAATTTTATATATTTAATTATAAATATTTAATCAACTTATTTAAAACACTAGTTCTTTTTATATTTATTTATGTATATAATTATCTTATTTTATATATATATATATATATATATATATTTATATATTCAGATTTTTTTTCCTTATGTAATCCTATTTTTATATATTTAATTTTATATATTTAATTATATATATTTAATTAAAACCCTAATCTTAAAATTCTAGATCTGAAATACTAAACCCTAAAACCCTAATCTTAAATACGTAGACCTAAAATATGTATATTTCTGTATACATGTGTATATACATGTATATATGTATTACATGTGCATGTGTATGTGTGTATATATCTTATGTAGGTGTTATAACCCTAAAACCCTAATCTTAAAGATTTAAATCTAAAATATGTATATTTTTGTATGCATGTGTATCTACATGTATGTATGTATTATATGTATATGTGTGCTTGTGTATATATGTAATCTACGTATTAAAATCCTAAAACCCTAATGAGAAAGACTTAGACTTAAATCTGAAATACTAAACCCTAAAACCCTAATCTTAAATATGTAGACCTAAAATATGTATATTTCTGTATACATGTGTATATACATGTATATATGTATTACATGTGCATGTGTATGTGTGCATATATCTTATGTAGGTGTTATAACCCTAAAACCCTAATCTTAAAGATTTAAATCTAAAATATGTATATTTTTGTATGCATGTGTATCTACATGTATGTATGTATTATATGTATATGTGTGCTTGTGTATATATGTTATCTACGTATTAAAATCCTAAAACCCGAATTAGAAAGACTTATATTTAAATCTCAAATACTAAAGCCTAAAACCCTAATCTTAAATAGACCTAAAATATGTATATTTCTGTATACATGTGTATATACATGTATATATGTATTACATGTGTATGTGTATGTGTGCATATATGTTATGTAGGTGTTATAACCCTAAAACCCTAATCTTAAAGATTTAAATCTAAAATATGTATATTTTTGTATGCATGTGTATCTACATGTATGTATGTATTATATGTATATGTGTGTTTGTGTATATATGTTATCTACGTATTAAAATCCTAAAACACTAATCAGAAAGACTTAGACTTAAATCTGAAATACTAAACCCTAAAACCCTAATCTTAAATATCTAGACCTAAAATATGTATATTTTTGTATACATGTGTATATACATGTATATATGTATTATATGTGCATGTGTATGTGTGCATATATGTTATGTAGGTGTTAAAACCCTAAAACCCTAATCTTAAATATTTAACCCTAAAACCCTAATCCTATTTTTATATATTTGATGTAAAAAAAAACTTCAAAATAAAAATAGGATTATATGTGTGTATATATGTGTGTGTATATATGTGTGTGTATGTATGCATGTGTACATGTGTGTGTGTATGTATACATGTGTATACATGTGTGTGTATGTGTATGTGTGTGTATGTAGGCATGCATGTGTGTGCATGTGTGTGTACGTGTGTGTATGTATGGATGCATGTATGTATATGTGTGTGTATGTGTATGCATGTGTATACATGTGTGTGTATGTATACATGCATGTGTGTATATGTGTGTATGTATGCATGTGTGTATATATGTGTGTATGCATGCATGCCGGTATATGTGTGTGTATATTTGTGTATATATGCGTGTGTGTATGTATGTGTGTATATATGTGTGTGTATGTGTATGTATGCATATGTGTATATATGTGTGTGTATGTATGTGTGTATGCATGTGTGTATGTATGCATGTGTGTAAATTTATGTGTGTGTGTATGCATGCATATGTGTATGTGTGTGTGTGTATGTAAGCATGCATGTGTGTATAGGTGTGTGTATGTAAGCATGCATCTGTGTACATGTATGTGTGTATGTATGCATGTGTGTAAATTTATGTGTGTGTGTATGCATGCATATGTGTATATGTGTGTGTGTATGTAGGCATGCATGTGTGTACTATAGGTGTGTGTATGTAAGCATGCATGTGTGTACATGTATGTGTGTATGTATGCATGTGTAAATTAATGTGTATCTTCCTTTCTCTTCTCTCTCTCTTTCTTTCTCTCTCTCTCTCTCTTTCTCTCTCTTTCTCTCTCTCTCTCTCTCTCTCTCTCTCTCTCTCTCTCTCTCTCTCTCTCTCTCTCTCTCTCTCTCTCTCTCCTTCTCTCTCTATCAATAGCGAATAAAAGAATCACTTACAAGTATGTCCCTCTTTGAATCGTTGTTGTCAAAGCGTAATGTAGGTCGTCTCTCATCGAATTCCAAACAATCGACGCCAACGAACTTCTGCAAAATCAACAAAAAGAGAAATTAGAAACCCTAAAGCATAGAGAAACACAAATGCTAACAGTACGCGCATCACTTACCAAGATGTGAGATCTAAGCCGAGGGAGAGTGTGTGTGTGTAGAGAGAGAGATCCGTGTGTGTGTGTGCACACAAGACAATGCAGGTTCGCACGCGCAAGTTCGACACTAGACCGATAGTACTCAAACACGCGCAAAAATGTGAAGTTTTGATCTCGGGTTGGCGGTATGTTTAAAATTCGCCGCCGGTGTAGGCGCCGATATGGGTGTCGGTATACGCGTCGGTAGTTGCCAGTAAATTACCGACGCTTATACCGACGCTCATACCGATGCCTATACCGACGCCTATATTGACGCTTATACCGGCGGCTACGGGCCACACCGAGGATCCGTTTAAAACGGTCATACCGACGGTCACTTGACCCTTGGTATCTCTTAGTGAGATTTTCTAAGGGCTTTATCGACGCCGACTATGACCGTCGGTATATGTAGTGTCGGTATGCCCCTCATATGTTGTAGTGTTTAGTTTTCCCTCTTCTTGAATGCAAAACACAACAAAGAGTTAGCTGAGGCTCAAAGGGCTGAAAAAATCCAGCAAAATAGAGTTGAAAATGCAAAGAATTTCCAACCAATCATGGCTGAAGTTTTTTAGCCAAAAAATGTCGAAACTCATGGAAATTTCCAACCACAAATAACTTAACATTTGCATCAAAATATGGCTAATGAGCATGAAATTCAGCCCATGCATGATATAAATGTTGATGATGTATTATATAATGAATGCATGTCTATCAAGAGTGTAAAAAGTATGCGAAAAGACTCAGATCAGATGGTGGAGGAGAATACTTCTCTTCTGAATTTGATGCCTTCTTGTATGAAAGAGGCATTAAAAGGGAAGTCACTACAAGGTATACACCCGAACTCAATAGTGTAGCAGAGAGGAGGAACAGAGCTATTGTCGAAGCTGCAAGGTCCATGCTCAACGAAAAGGGATTGCCGAACTACCTATGGGTAGAGGCTGTGTCGACAGCCACATATCTCATAAATAGACTTCCATCTAAGTCACTAGATGGAACCACTCCATATGAAGTGTGGAATGGAAGAAGACCTAGTCTAGAGCATTGCAAAGTCTTTGGATGCTTAGCCTATGCTCACATTCCTTCTCAAGTAAGAGGGAAATTGGATCCCAAGGCAAAGAAGTGCGTATTTATTGGTTATGACCAAAAGCAAAAAGGATATAGATTGTACAATCCAACCAATAAAGGATTTTCTGTGAGTAGAGATGTAATTTTTTATGAAAACAAATCATGGTTTGATGATGACAGGAAAGTGAAGCTGCCGTATGACTTGGATGAAGACTTTCCATCACTTCAACCAAAGGAGCCAAAGCAGATTGAAGAAAGTGATTCGGAGATTGACCTAGAAGACTTGGAAAGACTAAAGCTATGGAAGAGCAAAGGTAAAGCAAAGATGCAGGATGCTACATATGGACCGAAGAGCTCACATCAACCACTTAGAAGGTCTTCAAGGGAGAAGAAGAAACCAAAAAGGTTTGGTTATGATACTTCTTTGGTCACCAAGCACTCAATCTACATTGCAAAGGATTCAACCAATGAAGAACCTACCACATTCGAAGAAGCACAAAGCAAGAAAGCTTGGAGAGATGCAATGGATGAAGAAATGGAAGCCTTGAAGGAGAATGACACTTGGGAGCTTGTACCTAACAAGCCATCTATGAAGATAATCGGATCTCGATGGATATACAAAATCAAGAGGAATCCAGATGGAAGTATAAATAGACACAAAGCAAGGTTAGTTGCTAAAGGGTTTGCTCAAACCCATGGTATTGATTATGAGGAGACTTTCTCTCCTGTTGCAAAAATGCCTACAATTAGGGTTCTCATTAGTCTTGCTGCATCTAGAAATTGGAATCTTTATCAACTTGATGTAAAGAATGCTTTCTTGAATGGATGGATTTCTGAGGAAGTGTATATGGCACAACCTCATGGATATGAGGATGCACATCATCCTATGTATGCAAACTAAAGAAAGCTTTGTATGGATTGAAGCAAGCTCCAAGAGCTTGGAATTTCAGATTGGTGACTTATTGGAGGACCAAGGATTCAAAGCTAGCAAGGCGGATACCTCTTTGTTCATAAAGAGGAATGGATCTGAAGTGATCTATTTATGTGTGTATGTTGATGATATTATTATCACAGGCAATGATCTTGAAGGAATCAAATAGGTAAAGAGTCAAATGAAGGAGGAGTTCAAAATAAGTGACCTCGGACCACTCACTTATTTTCTTGGATTGGAGTTGATCTACACAGATTCAGGTATATACATCACACAAAGGAAGTATGTCCATGACATGCTCATCAAGTTCAAGATGGAAAATACCAAGTGTGCAGGTACACCTATGGAGCAAAATCATAAGCTTAGTGCTTATGAAGGAGAGCCAATTGAAGACATCACAAGCTATCAAAGCTTGGTTGGAAGTTTGAATTATGCAACACTCACAAGAGTGGACATATGCTATAGTGTTAGCAAATTGAGTCAGTTTATGCATAAGCCGAGAAGACCAGATATGGAAGTGGCCAAGCGAGTCCTCGAGTACCTAAAGGGGACCATGAATGAAGGTTTGTTCTATTCATATACTTCAGATATTGAGCTAAAGGTCTACTCAGATGCAGATTGGGCCGGATCCAGAGATGATAGAAGAAGCACATCCGGGTATATATCATTTGCAGGTTCAAAAATCATTTCTTGGTCATCAAAGAAGCAACCAACCGTAGTTTGCTTCACATAGACCTCTTCTTGCAAATCACCATTCAAGTTATGTCCAACTGATGCACTTTCAGACCTCCATGGGCAGCCAATGCAACCACTGTATGAATGGTAGTCATGCATGAAGTAGGTGCAAAAGTTTCCTCATAGTCAATGCCATATTGTTGCGCATATCCTTTGGAAACTGAACTAACTTTGTGGTGATTATTGCTACCCTCAGACTTTCTCTTAATCTTGTAAATCCACTTTGTACCAATGGCATTCTTCCCTTTTGGCAATTCACATAACTCCCAAGTATCATTCCTATTTATAGAATCCATTTTTGATTGCATAGCACTCATCCATTGTGGATCATCACATGCATCTTCAAAAGTAGGTGGCTCCTTATTACATACTGTAGAAATAAGAGAATAATCCACAGAATTACTTGTGTGGATTATTCTCTTAGCCCTTTAAGTTTCATGTTTTCACCCTTTGAACCCTAAAGAAAAACCCTCCTTTTTTCCCTTTGTTTGTATTCATTTGAACCAAGAAACTTCAGGAGCCTCTAAAGTTCATTGATTATTTAGCCCTTTAAGTTTCATGTTTTCACCCTTTGAACCCTAAAGAAAAACCCTCCTTTTTTCCCTTTGTTTGTATTCATTTGAACCAAGAAACTTTAGGAGCCTCTAACACTCTCAAAACCCTAATTGTATTATTAACCTTCACTGTTCAAATGTACCATGTGTATACTAGAAACCATTGAGTAACCATGAAAATTTTATGCCTAGAAACCCTAGCTAAAAGGTCTACAAAAGCATGCAAATTGCACAAGGAAGAAGAAGAAGGTTGGAGGATAGCACACAGTACTGAACTTATTACCACTAGACTGTACAAAGACAAGAGACCTCTTAGTAGGCATGTATACAAGCTGGGGGGAAAAACTCCTAAAAAGGGAAAATAGTGCTCGGACAATCCTAGAGTGTTCACACACATCACTACCTAAATATATCAACAAATCCCCCCTGGGAGTGATGCGATGAACAAGGAGCTGGTAGTCATGTATAAGGAAGTGCCAAGCTATGTGAAATCAATCCACAAAAGGAAGTAAGCCCAAAGCTTTGCGAAAAGCTTCAACCTTCTCCCTAGGCAGAGCCTTCATGAGAAGTTCTACAATGTTCTCCTGCACGGGCACACATGCCAAGCTAATCTCTCCAACCTCTCCCTGCCATAATGATAATGCTCCTTAATATGCTTGGTGCGACCATGGAACACAATTTGCACTAGATTAGTAGACTCTGTTTTCAATGAGGCCTTTGCAACAACCATTCTAGCCTCTTTTTCTTTGCCTCTTTTGCAGCGAGTTTTGGACAATTCTTTATGACATGATCATTTGCTTTACAGTACTTAAAAAATAATTTCTGTTTTTTTTGTTTGGTTTTCTTCTCTGTATTCCTTCTTCAATTGTGAAGAGTTAGTAGATTTTCTCTTACTATTATAAGAGCTCCATTTACCTTTGGCCCTTCTGACTAGCCAAGAAAGTTTGATCTACAACACACATAATGGACCTCCTCTATGTAGACTAATCTTCATGCAACATAACAGAGACTAACTCCTCAAATGTTAAGGCATTTGGATCGCCTTTCATCATCAAACGAAGAGTAGAAGCAAAACTCCAGTATGAGTTGAGAAGACCATTCAGAAAAGTTTGCACAAGTGAACTATCATGCAAGACTTCATTAGCAGAAATTAATTGCTCCTTCAAATCTTTGATCCTTGTTAGAAAACTATCCATAGAATCATCTTCATTCATATGCTCACTTTCCAATTGCTTTTGGAGGTAAGCAACACGAGCCTCATGCATGTGCCTGAGCATCTCTGCCATCCCAACGAATTTGCTCTACAATAGGTGCAATAGAAATTTTAGCATGAGCAGGAACATGAACAATATCATCATCTTCAATGATGCCTGCACCAACTTTAGTACCTATACTTGTATGTGTAATAGGATGTTTTTCAACACCTTACACAATATTCCATAGTCCTTTTGTCACCAATACATGGCGCATCATATAAGCCCACAATGGTTTATTCGTACCATCCAAATTATCTGCAAGATCCAACATACGAAATACATCACTACTTTTAGCCATTGCCTCTGACTAAAATACCCTGATGCAGACAAATTATTGTATTTGAAAAAGTTGAACAGAACTACCCTAACAAGTTCTACTAACCCTGTAATAGACTTCGAGATGCTTATACTGGCCAACCAAAACTTGTATATTTCTTTGGCACAAAAAGATGAAATAGCCTACACATATGCTACAATGGTGCATTCAAAGGCCAAATTTTGTGCGATTCTGAGACTATGATTGGAGAGGTGTTGATGATGCCCTAGATGAAGGGGTGACATGCTTTGATACCAATTGTTGGCGTTTAAGGTCTGCAAAAGCATGGGAATAGCACAAGAAAGAAGAAGAAGCTTGTGTTTCATCACACTATAAAGTTGTTGTTGTTGTTGTAGCCTCCATTGTATCTACCTCTATTTGATCCATAGCCACCTCTTGAGTTCCTTGGATTCCTGAAACATTCTTCAGTAGTATGGTTAGATAAGCCACATATGTTGCAAGGTTGAGATGATTGGAATCTCCCCCTGCCTTGCTTTCCACCTCTGCCTCTTCCTCTAGCTCTTCCTCTACCTGCAAAGTTTTCTTGGAAAGAGCTTCCTTCATCTTCATTCTTCCTATTCTTTGACTTGTCCTTGACCTTAGCTTTATCAGAATATAAGGCAGAAGTTTGATTACCTCTTGAGGACTCACCACCTTTGCTAATCTTTGCTTCATGAGTGAAGAGTTGGCCCATGAGTGTGTTGAGGTCGGGTACATGCATATCCATGTATAAATCCATGGCTGTTGTGAATGACTCCCACTTGTCGTCTGCTTTGATTCCATTCATGATTTGTCTTATGATTTGCTGCTCTTCAATTACCTCTCCAATGCTTCCAAGTTGGTCGGAAATCTCCTTCATCTCTGTGACATAATCAGTCACATTTTGCTTTGGGCTTTTCTTCATTGTTGTGAACTCCATCCACAATTGGTTCTTCCTTGCTCGAGTGTTGGAAGAGAAGAAAGAAGCAAGTGCATTCCAGGTTTCTCTTGATGTCTTGCATCCCTTGACATGAGGTAAAAGAAAATCAGAGATTGAGTTTCGAATATAGGACCTTGCAAGTGCATCCTTCGAACACCAATTCGAAAGTCCTTCCACTTCTTCATGTGATGGTTGCCCTTTGTTCCTCATGGTTGGCATTGCTTCATCTCCGGATATGAATCCATATAGACTCCTCCCTTGAAGGTAAGCCTCCATCCTTAGAGACCATGCCGGGTAGTTGTTTTGATCCAATTTGTCAATTGTTGATGGAAATCCATCTCCCATGTTGCTTGACTATGTTCTGATACCATTGTGAAGAGAGATGGTGGATGCAATCCAAAGATGAGTAGGTGCCGCTACAACCAGATTCACACCAGCCAACTGAGACTTCAGAGTTGATTAGTAGACCCTTTGAGCTTCCTAAATCCACCAAAATATCAGCCAAGTACTTTGGAACATGTATCCCAAAAGTTTAAGTCAAGCCAGACTAGTTGCAAAATGACTAGCTCCCAAAACTTGCTATTTTTGGCCATACACCTGCTGGAAAAAATGAACTGTGCTCTCAACCTGGTAGGAATTAGAAAACTTCCTTTTGGGCATAGCAAATAGACTTAGCAAGCTTCCAAATGGGTATACAAGTAGAAGCGTAAGCCTCATGCTCTAGTTGACAGGTATAAGGGTAGACTTGTTGCAAAGGGTTATGCATAAGAAAGAGGCATTGATTTTCATGAGACCTTTGCACCTTCTTGCCGAATGACTACACTTTCTAGCATCTCTGCACTTGAAGCTCATCATGGTTGGAATGTACATCAGTTGGACATTAAAATAGCATTTTTGAATGGTGACTTGCATGAAGAAGTGTATGTCTTTCAGCCCCGTGGCTTTGTGCAAAAAGGGCTTGAAAACCAGGTGTGTAGGTTAAAGAAGGCATTATATGGTTTAAAGCAAGCACCACATGCTTGGTATGAGAAGATACATGCCTATCTGATTGCACACGGTTTTGAGAACAGTCCAACTGAAAGCACCTTATATGTTAAACGTGCTAATGATGTGCTTCTGATCATTGTTGTCTATGTTGAGGACATGCTGCTCACTGACCTATTGAGAAGCATATTGCTGATTTAAGGCTGATTTGCATGCCTCATTTGAGATGTCTCATTATGGGCATTTGCATCACTATTTGGGCATTCAGCTTATGGAAGTTCATGGTGGAATAACTTTGTGTTAAACGAAATATATTGACACATTATTGCAGCATTTTGGCCTTGAAGGTTATAAGCCTATTGCCACTCCTATGCAGGTAGGTTTAGGATTGAGTCTTCATGATGCTGGAGATGCATTTGATGTTGTTCTCTATTAGTAAGTTGTTGGATGCTTGATTTACTTATGCATTACTCGGCCAGATATTCAATTTGTTGTCTCACAGATGAGCAGGTTTATGCATTGCCCAGGAGTCAAGCATTGACAGGCAGTTAAGCGCATCTTTTGCTACTTGAGTGGTACTCAGCTACTTGGGTTGTTTTATCCCAAGGGGCGATCACTACCACCAAATTTGCATGCTTTTTCTGACTCTTATTGGGCTAATTGCTAATGAAACTCGTGTGTCCACTAGTGGCTTTTGCTTCATGTTTGGTAGCTCATGCATATCATGGTTGAGAAAGAAGTAGCCTACTATGGCCACTTCTAGTTATGAGGCTGAGTATAGCGCAGCTTTCACAACGACTGTTGAGTGTGTGTGGGTTAGACGCCTCATGGCTGACTTGGGTGTTGGTCAGACTTTTGCCACCACCATCTTCATTGACAGTCAGAGCGCATTGGCAGTTGTGAGGAACCTTGTGTTCCATGCTCGCACTAAGCACATTGAGGTGCATTATCACTATGTCAAGGAGAGGTTCTCTGCTGGGGAAATCAGTTTGGCATATGTGCCCATGCAGGAGAACATTGTAGACCTTTTCACGAAGGTTCTGCCTAGGGAAAAGTTTCAAGCTTTCCACAAAGGTTTGGGCTTACTTCCTTTTGTGGAGTGATTTCCACAGGCACTTCATTATACATGACTGACAACTCCTTGTTCACCGCATCACTCCCAGCGGGAATTTGTTGATATATTTAGGTAGTGATGTGTGTGAACACACTAGGACCGTTGGGGCAGTTTTTCCCCTCTTTAGGAGGTCTTTTTTCCTTCGGCTTGGATATACGCCTATTGCCCTAATGGGCTACTTATCTTTGTACATTCGCTAGTAATACATTCAGTATTGTGTGTTGTGCTCCAAGATTCTTCTACTTCCTTGTGTTGTTCGCATGCTTCCGTAGACGTCTATCTCCAACATCTCATAGGAGCTATTTTTCAAAACTATTATATCGGTTGATTCACATCTATAACATCACAATTTCTCTTTCTCTAAGTCATTTCTTCTCTAGTCCTCTATGTTGAATTTTCCCTTATCTTGTGCAAGTTGTATTTTTCTCTCTTCCACTATTTGTGAGTGATCAAAAGCTCATGATTTAGGATAGATTGTGATCCAAGAAATTCTACAAGTGGTATTAGAGGAGAATGGAGCATCAAGAATGATGGAAGGTTTGACACAAAAGGTATGTGAGAAAGAGCTGCTTATTCAGAATCCTCTTTGAGAATACACAATGAATGAGGTAGAGGCAACCAGAAGGTGCAACTAGTTTGTTCCTAGAACTGCATGATGAAGTGAATGAAGGTGCGGGAAGATCTAGTTTGCCTAGAGAAAGTCAAAATCACAATTAAGAATATATGGAGCTATTGGAGTTTTCCCTTAACCAGGTCTTCAAAAAGGAAAAAATTAATGTTTTTGATGGTGAGAAGAAGAGTGGTGAAGATCTAGAGGCATAGTTTGAAGAGCTTGAGGATTTCTTTGATCTTCAGTAATTTAATGAGTCAAAGGCAAAACTTAGGATATTGCACTTGTATGCCATCGTAAAGCTATGGTGGAAGTCTTATATGCAAACTTGGATGCATTCTCATCCATTTCTATGGAAGGAATTTAGATAGCAAGCACAAAAACATTATTGTTCTCCATAGTGCCATATGGAGAAGTTGAGGAGAGTGACAAGCATAACTTGTCTATTGATGAGTAAAAAGAAGAATTTTTGTGTCTTCACAAATATGAATCGGAGGTTAGTTGTGATGCTCTGAAGAGCAATAATATTGAAGGGATGTGGATGTCTTGATTTTTTGGATGTTGTTTTGATGGCCAAGAGTTTTGGGAAGATGGAGAAGTTCAATTTGGGCAAGGCAAATAGAACCAGATTCATTGCAACAGGACATAGTCCATAGAGAACTATGATAAAAAACATGAACAATTCAAAGAAGACTTCATGTTTTAATAATCAAGGTAAGAATCCTATTCAAGTGGAAAATCAAAGGAGGCTTCAACCCACCCATTGGCAGTAAGACACTGATTTATTGAGTCAACAAAAAGACTTGGTCTGCGTTTTTTTTGGGGAGCAAGGGCATCAGAAATATGAGCGATTGAACAAGATAATTTGTTGGCCTGTACAATTAAAGGTGATAAACATCGTCAAGGAAGGTACAACAATTGAATGTTTGGTGGTGATGCTCTAAAGAGCAATAATATTGAAGGGCTTCATGAGTAGCTTCCCTACCAAAATGAAGGATGTGCATGTGTTGGTTTTTTGGATGTTGCTATGATGGTCAAGAATTTTGGGAGGATGGAGAAGTTCAATTTGGACAAGGCAAATAGAACCAGATTCATTGCAACGAGACACATTCCATAGAGAATCCTACCCAAGTGGAAAATCAAAGGACACTTTAACCTATCCATTGGTAGTAAGACCCTGATTTTATTGAGTCAACAAAAAGACTTGGTCTCTGTTTTTTCTTGGGGAGCAAGGGCATCAGACATATGAGTGCCTCAACAAGACAATTTTTTGGCCTACACACATGAAGGTGATAAACATCATCAAGTAGGGCATCAGCCATATGAGTGTCTGAACAAGACAATCTTTATGCATATATAATTGAAGGTGATAAACATCATCAAGGAATTTAAGTTCCCTAACTATATTTTACATTGCATGGTGGATAGGTCTTTCCCAACTACTTTTGTAATTACTAATTTGGGTATGATTTATACATATGCAGTCAAATTTTTTATGGATTCATGTAGTGATCATTGTTTTCTATCTTTCAAAGAGGTACACAATTTATAGATACCCCTAAATATGGAGATAACAAGACCTATAGAGATGGCGAATATATGACTACACTATATGAAAGGATACATTGAAAATCTTGCATTTTTCTCTGATAGGATTTTTTTCCTTGAAGTTTTCATGTGATTGAAATGAAACAGAGTGATCCAATTATAGGCACACACTAGTTAGCTCAAAATTCTACAACAATTGATTGCAAACAAACAAGAATCACTTTAAAGCTAGAGGATGAGTCCATCCACATTATATGGATGTGCATAATCCTAAGCCTACTCTCATTACGACTATGCAAATAATAAGAGCTACATGTGATGGTTGAAGAACAATTGTAGTGTATGTGAAAAATATGGATGAGGAAGATAATAATGGAACTCTTCCACAATATGTAGAAAATCATTTGAAAGAATATGCATATACATTTTAGAAGAACTACGTGGTACACCTCAACCTAGGCACATTGACCATGCCATTGACCTGTATTGAGAGAGTGAACCATATTCTAGAGGAGCATGTAGATTCATCATAATCGAACTAAAGGATCTTAAGATGCAATTAGATGATATTTTCAAGATAGGCTTGACAAGGCTGATTGTTTTACCTTGGGGTGAACCTATTTTATTTCATAAGAAGAAAGATGGATCTTATGGATTATCTATTGACTATAGGGGGTTGAATAAAGGAGCAATTGAAAACAAGTACCCACTCCTTCACATAAATGACTTATGCTCCCAAACTATATTAGCGGATGCAGAGTCAAGTTGTATCAGGAACCCCTCACAGAGGAAATGCTAAGTCGACTCAATACTGCTAAGCAACGTAAAGAGGAGGAAAAACGAATTCGAGAAGAAGCACAGGCAGAGGCCTTAGAGCGCATCAGACGAATGAAGTTGAGGAGACAAGGGAGGGATCAGCCTATGATTGACACTCAAGAGTCTCCAGGCTATCACATGGCCATGTGTGAGGCTTCAGGTGAACGTACCCATAAGATAGTGGATCGACGACCTTTTGTGACCCTAGAAATAGGACAAAGAGACAGCACAACAAGCGTGAGAGCTTTAATTGATTTAGGAGCAGCCACAAGTGCAGTTCGGCTTTCTTATTGCCAACAGCTGCAATTGGAGGTAAAACCCCTAGAAGCATATCTGATAGGATTAGGAGGTGTTGAAACCCCTTGCATGGGAGAGGTGGATCTTCCCCTCTACATACAAGAGGTCCTCATGCCAGCAAAAGTGCTAGTGTGTGAAGACGAGGATCTGGCCGAACCTCTGGTCCTGGGCCAAGACTGGATCTACGATCACGCAGTCAACCTCAACCTAAGAAGTGGACTTCTTCAGGCCTGGGTAGGCCAAAGCCATCTCACGATTGAATTAGAAAATCGAGCACTCAAACCAATAGAACAAGCACCAGCTCCTGGTCCCTCTAGGAATCCACATGAAGATAATAATGTTGTTCTTGTCCAAACTTCTATGGTGCAGAGGATTGTCAATCTTACTGAAGGTACAGGAGCCAATAAGGAGTTCCCAACTGATCCAAAGAAGATTCTAAACGGGCAGACCGAACATCACTCGACACGAAGGAGGCCGCTGATCAAGAGGCAGGAGCGCCAGCCCGTGCAACACGGAGCACCTCGTGGCGCGAAGCAGATCTGGATACGCAAGGATGGAAAACCCACAACTCTAATAGCAGACTCTCAAGGAGACAACACACGAGCCTCACCATCAAGGAACAAAGTGAAGAAGCCCCCTAGGATAACTCCTAGGCATACCATGTCTATTTGGGTTCCTAAGCGGTCAATGAAGGCCATCCCTAATGCTAGACAGATATGGGTGCCCAAGGCCTGCTTACAAGCCCAAATTACTTCACCTTCAGGCACTAGGATGAAGCAACTTTCACAAGCACTCGTGGCCAACAACTCAGAAAATGAAAAGATACCTACACCTCTCACTGTCTCCACTCCAATCAACCCTAGGAATGTCTGGAAATGGGTACCCAAAAGGTCCCAAATACATCACACTCTCATCCAGAAATCTTCACCTGTCTTTAGTTCTAAGAGCTACGAATCCTCTATCAAAGTTTGGAGAATTAAACTGTGTATCAAACCCCTGACCCAATTTTGTAAATCCGTCCACTCTAACACAGGAGCATTCTGAGCCCATAGCATAACCAAAGTATGCATCTAGGATGACACAGACCTCTAATCACCACTCACACCTATCACAAACACTTCACCACTAACCACTGACCTCCGGGATTGTCATGTTAGTATTGTGAAGGGAACACCATTACATCTTGTTTCCTATGCAACACTAATGTGCCTTTCTTCTTCCAGCAGATAAGCAACCTACTCTCATGGCAACAGCAGCAGGCACAAGCTCTCAGGCAGGCTCTGGTGCTCAAATCAATTGGGATGCCATGCCGGTGGAGGCCCCACCAACAGCTCGGCCTGAAGAGTTCGTGAACGTGCGGAGAATTCCTATTCCAGATCCACCAAATGGCCTAACCGAAAGAGTAAAAGGGCACTCTCATTGGTTCAATGAGATGCCAGGAGACTTGGGAGACGTAGATCATATATGGGAGTCCAAGATGGAGTGTGGAGGAGTGTGGTGGACCTTCCAGTTCTTTTCAAGAGAATTCGAAACCTTACAGAATGCAGCTCCACTTCAAGATATCTGGCAAAAAGCAGGATTAAAAACTTATTTTAGTGCAGCTCTGCCTAAACCCGATTTCCTCAGGTGCTACTACCTAATTGCCACACTGAAGCCCACAGGTGATAAAGATCATTCAGGCACATTCTGGGTGCCCTCCTTATCAAAGCGGGAAGAAATGAGGAAGTTTGAATTGAATATTACCTTAATCAGGGAAGCCCTTCAAATGTATGGCACTCACGTACCGTCGGATCGCGATCCCTTGATACTAGACTCGATGAAGAGCAACAGAATCAAAAAGCTAAAGGAAATGTGTGCCCTCACCCCTAACATCGCCATACCCCTGCGAATGTGCCTTCAACAATTCGCATTTCCAGCTCAAGACCGCTTTACCCAACCTCACAAGAAAATATGGTGTGGATTATATTTAGCAGAGACTGGAAGCTTGCCCATTAAGATGCCTGTATGGATCTTGGACCAAGTGTATGAAGCAGGCAAGCGGGGTGTGAGGAAGCCTACTCTACACAGCTACTGTGCGCTTACAAGGATTATCTATTGATGTCTTGCATATGACGTGCCGGTTTCCAGAGCCCTAAAATATTCACAGCTAGAGTTTTTCAAAGGACGGAAGACAGGGAGCCAGCCTGCGAAACGAATGTGTGGATCACTCTCCCAGGTAATGATCCCTCACGAGGCCACGAACGAAGCTTCCCCCAGAGAAGAAGCCCAGGTCGCACCTTTCACGATCCATCTTCAAGGAGTTCAAGCAAGGGACGTGGTACAACCCACCCCATCCGCCCCTCCACTACCTACTGAGGCCGAGTTTGCATCTATGGCCGCTTTAACTGAGGATCCCAATTTTGATTTTGAAAGATTCCTGCAGACGGCCCACTTATCTGATAGTGAAGATTTTCCTGACAATGCCGATTCGGGATCATCATTCCAAGGAGAACATCCATAGGGCGAGACAAGCAGGGTACATTTAGGAGAAGAGGCACCACATACTCATGGTCCTAGCACACAAAATCAGGAAGAAGAACGGGGGAATGAACCAGAAGAGAGTGAAGAGGAGGCCCATGCTTACACAGCACAACTCAAGCGGCTATACTAGACAATCAAGCAGGTACAGAGAAGACATAAGATGACAAAAGAGGCGAACAGAGCCCTAGTGAACCAAATGCTGCAGGCCGAGAATGTAGACCCACATTTTGTTGAATCATTGAATCTGTTGGCGGACACGTGGGATCAGGGAAGCAATGAGGACAATGGTCTATCGGGAGAACCCGACCTATGATCAACGAAGGATTGATACACGACCCCGGCGAGGAAAAATGATTCAAATGGAAGTCTCTACTGCCTTGCATACCACAATTTCAGAGGATGTTCACATGACTAGCCCAAGTCCCACTGATGAACAAGATGTAAATACACAGGTACCATCTCCACCGTCACCTTCCATTCAACTCTCAGCACCCTTCTCCACTAGTCTTTCTGAACAACCGATATCCACCCATCATGAAACCATTGTACACACCTCCGTTTTCACATCCTCCCCCTTACCCACATCCATCACGTCCACCCAAATTTGTGAATCTCACACATGACATCCTGCCACCGATCAAACCATAATAGGTTACCCTTCCTATCTCCCCGCCCTTGGACAACCACTTGCCACTAGCCAGACCTTATCCCATCCTTTTCCATTCACCCACACATTTCCCCTCTCCCAAACCCTATCCACCACTTCCCTTGTAACTACCTCAGGCTCAACCCAAGTCACACAACCGTCATTCTGGACAAACCTTGTAAATATACTCCAACAGGTGGAGAATTATATTAAAAAGTCCCTTCCCCAATCCCACTCCCCCACATTCATTGCCACCACTAACACACCACCTACCGTTCCCGTATTCACAATTCACACTTCACACACTATCACATCCGATCCCATGGATATTTCACCATCCACAAGAGCACCCACCGCCACGTCTGTTCCACCATCATCACATCTCACTTCACTCATAGGCACATCATCCACTTTTCCCTTCCCCATTTCCCGCATGCATCCACATAATTTAGTAATGCACTAGACACCATGGTTGAAGAAGCCACTCAGCTTAAGCAAGAGTATAAGCTATTAGAAGAAAATAACACAGAGCTGTGGAATCTCTCGGCTCAACTCCAGGCACGAGTCGATGCCTTGGAACTAGGTAATACAGCACTACAACACCAGGTGACTGACCTCCAACAATCGAAGACACAACTTGAAGCTAAGTATGCAGAGACAGGCAAAGCTATGGACGAACAACTCAGAGAACAAATGGGCCGCAATGCGAGACTTCAACGCAACAGGGCCCTACTACGTCGTCATCTAGCAGCGGCTCAAGAAGAGAACCGAAGGCTACAACAACAAAACCAGGAGAACCTAGAAGCGGCCATGGAAAACACCCCGGGAGCACCTATAGACCCTGCAAAATTCCAAGCTGTCCCCTCAGAGCATATTCAACAGATTTTAGAAGGTTATGCAACCCTCTTGGAAGCCCATGATCATTTGGCAGATCAGATAAAGGAATTACAAGGATCCAAAGTACCGACAACACACCCACCCACACCTAAAGAGACGGTCGATGCCACTACTTCGCCAGAACCTGAACCTTCAACGAACAGTGAGGTACTTGAGCTACGGCAACGGATTGCAGAGTTGAAAATCAAGTTGTTACAATATGAACGACCTCCTTCCCCACCTGAGCAACCCATAGAAGAAGAAGCAGTTATTATTCCAGTGGAGGAAGCATTTGAAGAGAACTATGAGCCTCAACCACTTCCAGGAGGACGAATCACGGAGCAAGGGCAAGATACCTATGAGGAACCCCCATCAGCCTGGATGAAACAAGTAGAAGAAATGGGGAAAACTCATCAGGAACGTGTCTCCACTCAGATGCTAGCAATGAAGGCCATTGAGGAAACCATACTTCAATCTGAGTATTTCAGGCACCTTGCTCCTAGACGACTCATCACGAGCTCAGAATTACAATATAAACCATATTTTGTATTGTTGGCCGACTACAACGCAGAGATCAAAAGAGTCACCAACAAGTGCCCTACTTTTGCCACCCAGTTCGAACCAGAAGATATACCAGAGGCAGCCAGAAAAGGGGCGATATTCCAACCTACTTGGAGGCAAAGATTACTTGAAACATACCCGGAAATGCTTAGAACATGGGATCACGCTCCCATGCATTTGAAGTATAACCCTTGTTATGGGCCAGTACAAAGAAGAAGATCATGGAAAGCCTTCGCCATCAAGGTTCAAAACAATGTAAACTGTAGAGAATGGCTCAATTACCCCGCCATTGCACCCCCAACCGGCACCCCCACAGTATCATACATGATAGCAACCATCAGACATTGGATGCCACGCCTCCATCCGATGCCAGATGTAGCTGCCCAGATGATGCTCAAGATATTCGATATGATGCAGGTTGTGCTCAAAACTTTCCGCAATGCTATATTCAACCTCCGATTCCCAGGTTTGTTAATGGTAATTATGACCTGCTATATGATATGAGCACCACCCCGAGCATACGCGTTGCTTATGCATGGCACGCATGCATCAGATATCTCCCTGCGTGCTATAAGCAAACTTTCGATGATATGTTCACCACAGGGTTCTGGGAAGGACACTCAGAGGTGTTCGCGCCAAGGCCCACCCATTTGTTACACCTCTTTGCATGCGAACAAACGATGCACTCAGAACTCTACACAACGCCACAACCAGACATACCGGGCGCAGTTAATTGGGATACCCTTCAGAGAGACCTGATCCGAGGGCTGCGAATCAAAGAACATGATGTGGCAGCTGACATTCTCCAGGACTATATTGACCAAACCGCAGATCGAAGGTCTGTCAGAGGCGACAGACACTAGGGGGCGGAGAGTGTTGGCAGTATACGAGAAGAGGCAAGTACGAGCATACAAGCAGATCTAGCACTAAGGCAACCCTTTATTTTTTTCAAAACCCTTACACCATTTAAAAGTGATTCTCATCACTAAAAACCCCTTTAAATACCATTTTCACCTTTTTGTAGCTCCATTTTGTACAAGCCGAGGAGTCCTCGAGCTTGAGGAGCCTTAGAAGTAGTTGCCTACCAATTTTCGTATTTTTTAGACCTCGTTTGAGCCCTCAAATAAGCCCTGGAACCTAATTTTTAACTAGGCCGGATACTAGGTCTGGACAGGGCCAAAGCTAGTCAAAAACTATAAATAGAGCTAGAGAGCTCATTTTTGGGGCTAGCTTCTTGTAGTTTTGAGCTTGTATGAGAACTTTGTTCCAATAGAAGTGATTCTATGGTCTTACTCTCTTTGTTCTTGCCATGTGTGCGCGTGTGTGTATGTGTGTGCATGTTAGTGTGCTTCTCACTCACACATTTGTGCCTTCACTTGCTCGAGGTCTTCATACCATCCTCATGTCTTCCCGGATTGACATTAAAGGAGGTGCTACTCATCACTGAGCTACAATCACATATTATATATTTCTCTAAGATAAATAATCCTCTCAAAGAGTTAACTAAAACAAATTGTGTGGAGTGATTACTTTCAAAAAATCATTTGAATTCTTGAAACAAAACGTTGTTGATTTGTTTTGAAAATATGACAAATCAGAAAGCCATTTGTGATTGCATGTGATGCAAGTGGTAGTTTTGTAGGATGTGTTCTTTCACATGATGGTACGGTAATTGCATATGAGTCTAGAAAACTAAGAAAACATGAACTTAATTATCCTACTCATGATCTAGAAAATTCTTGTTGTTGTACATGCACTCAAGCATTGTAGACATCTACGCTTAGGGGTTAAATTTGAATTGTAGACACATCATCACTGTCTAAAACACATTTTTACATAACCATTGCTTAACAATATTCTCATCCGAATTCAAGAAGGATTGCCACAACGCTCTTTTTATGCACCTATTTAATTTTTTTTTGCATGCAAACAGGGGATCAATGTATTAGCACAAATTTCATTTGCAGAATGGATCTGTGTATTGTAACAATCAATTATGCATACCTTTTGAGTCCCCATTAAAATTTAAAATATTGCATGATTCTCATGATGCACCTTTTTTTTCACATTGATCTTATTGAAGAGTCTATGTTAAAACAAAATAATCTTAACTTGGCCATGTATGCGGTAGGATATTAGAAAATATGTTAGTGAATGTTTAGAGTGCCAACTGGTGAAATATGAGGTTAGAAGAATGCTTGGAATGCTTTAACCTTTATATGTTCCAAATCAAAAGTGGGAGTCTATCTCTATGGACTTTATAACTAAATTACCTTGGACCAGAAGTAAACATAATACCATATTTATGGTAGTTGATCCACTAACCAAGATGGCACATTTCTTTCCTATGAAAAAGACTAATACTGCTTTGGATCTTGCAAGAATATTTGTAAAAGAAACTTTATAACTAGATGGAATGCATAAAAACATAATCTCTCATTGGGGACTCTTGATTCATATCAGGCATTCGGAGAGCATCATTTTAACTGATGGGTACTCAACTTTGTATGGGTATAGCTTTCAATCCTAAAATCATAGGGAAATTGAGAGGATTAACTGA
The DNA here is from genome assembly GCA_020310875.1 of Ceratopteris richardii. NCBI lineage: Eukaryota > Viridiplantae > Streptophyta > Polypodiopsida > Polypodiales > Pteridaceae > Ceratopteris > Ceratopteris richardii. The sequence goes on from CM035410.1 coordinate 93,077,275, forward strand.
GTAGTTGAAGATATGCTACATATATACAAGAATCAAAAGCATGATAATTGGAGTGAATATTTTCCCTTAGTGGAGTTTGCATACAATAGTGCATGGCATGCATCTATAAAAATGACTCCATGGTTAAAGTTGTTTGACTTCACCTTTGTTTTCGAGTTTTCCAAATAAAGTGGAAGTATCTAAAAAAATGCTTGAGAAGATGCATGAAGAACTTGGAAAAACTAAGTAACACATGAAAGAATCTCATTAAAGATAGAAGAAATTATATGATTTGAAGAGAAGACCACTTGAATTTCAAATAGGTGAACATGGTATTTCTTAAAAAAAAAACCCTCATCAATCTAACTTATGATGGAACTATGTGAACATTTAAATATGCATCGTATTATATCATGTTAGCTTAATTGAAGGATATGTCCTAATGTTGCTCATGTGTTGCATGACAACTATAAACTAAAAGATGATGGATCTTTTGAGCTTCGACCTAAAATAGTACTACATAGGAGTGTATAGTAGAGATTTTGGTGAAATGGCACACATACCTAGTAGAAGATTCGACTTGGGTGAGCTCAGATGATTTTCTAGCACATTATCCTTCTTTCCAACTCTGATGTAGCATTCCTCCAATCACTCAAAAAGAAAAGAAAGATATCAGATCATATAATTGCTACTCATAAAGTTGAACAAAAGAATATAGAGAGCAAAAGTTGTGAAATAACACTTATCTTATAAATCTCATGTTTTCCAAATCCATATACAAGTAATAAGTGCCGGATGAAGACTCAACGATCTTGATACAATAGCTTCTTGATGAAGCTTCTACCTCCCGACCACCCCCGAGCTATCACAATCTCATTCTCACACACACTCTCAATCTCAATCACAATCTTGCGATCATAAAATCACAATCAGAATCTCATTCTCATTCTCATTCCCACTCACACTCGCACTCCCAAACACACTCTCACTCACAATCTCAATCTCAATCTCAATCACAATCATAATCATGTGATTTTAGAATTGCAGTCTTAATCTCAATCACACTCTCACTCTCACTCTCACTCTCATTCTCATGGCTCACATTGTCCTTGAATGACAATTAGGGCATCGTCATCAATGTGTCAAATCTCGGTCTTTCCAAATCCAAACCAGCATTACTATCAATGTTCAAGATGCTGCATCTTCTAATGCAAATAGGACTCCTCCAACAAGAACTCGGAAAACAATAGAGACACCTGCAATAGCACCACATGTAACAAGGTCTCAAATATCTCAATTATTCGTAAAATACCGCAACCATTACGATGTCAAGCCACAACGTTTAGATCTTCCTTAGCTCAGTAGTGACACATTACAAGATCCCGTATGAACTAGTGGCCCCTCATTGCCCACAACAAGGTTTCGTTGTAGCACCAATGCTTCCCAATACCTTCACGATAAATGTTATTGGTGACAAAATATTCGAGGCATTAATACCATTCAAATAGGCCTTATCCTCAAGTATTCCGGAGCTTATAAAACATATTCTTTGTGAACATTTGTATCCTGCTATATACTCAACAGCCATGTTGATAGCATATACTATCAATCGTGTACATAACCCCACGAGGAAAACCATTGTTCCACTTAAGGATGATATATTGAAAAATCTGCGCTTGCCTACTTGATCTCCAATCTTTCCTGAATATGTCATTCTCCACAATCGAGTAATCAAGACTTTCAATATGAGAGCTCCTAACACCAATGATAGCTATCTTTGAGGTTTCCTTCAGGAATGAACTGCCACCCCTTTTCAGAGTTGAACGTTCAATGAATAAATGCTCCGTTGAACCGTTTTCAAGATCAAAAGATTTACGCGAGGATATGGTCCAATTTTCAATGAGATCGTCAAGCATGGAATCATCGTACCTGTGGGTGTCATAGAGATCCAAATCCTCATCAATAGTATCATTATGATCCATTAGCAGAGGAGCTTCTAGTGAGCAATTAAGGAGTACATCATATCCCTGTGTCTGTATCGGTAATAATGATGATGATAAGATGAATCTCTCTTTCGTGCTGAAACAACTATTGCTCAATTCCATCTCCTCTTTCCAGTCCATTAATTCTTGGATGTCTCTGTCGATATCTTCGAACTTTTTATTCAAAGCTAAAACAAAGTTTCGTAGTCATGTGCCTTTCTCTTCTTCTTCTTCTTGCTATCCATCTTCTCCTTCTCTCCTGTATCGTCAAGCTCTTGAACTTGCACGTGCTTCTCAATGCAGGATAATGACTCCATGTTCTTCATATTATCCATTGCATTTGGAGCCATGAGAAACGTCCGTTCTGATTGAGGTGATGATGTCAAGAATTCTAAAAATCTATATCCATGACATAGACATCCTTATCAGAGCCTATGTTCACTTCCCCTCTCAGGTTCATTCTCAAGTAATTCTTCCCTCAGAGTTCTTGTTCTTGAACCAAACACCTTCTTCTCATCCCAGATATCTACCTGCCAAATGGAAGACAACATTATGTGCACGGCTCTCACCCTTCTCAATTACATCCTTTAGAGCTCCAGGAAGCACTTTCCAAAACTCATGAACAAACTCCAAGCTTCGACGTCTGATACTCTGCAAAATACCATTTGCAAGATACAAGAAGGGCACTTGTTGCTCCTTGGGAAGCTTTCGCAGATGCTTATCCCAGGTCTCTACTACTCTGTGGGCTCTTTTACGGTGGAAAATGCACCAATGTGATAGTGTTTCTAGACTTTGTTATGTATTGTAAAGTTTCTTTCAGCTTTTGAGCTAGAATCTGTTCATTGAAAGCATTGTTCATCACTGTAACCTTCATGGGCTTCTGCTACAAGGTGGATGACCAAACTATCGCAATCTTTACTGCGTATAATACCGCTCATCGAGCATACCATACCTCTACTAAGCCCGTTGACAAGTACATCTTGATGGTAGCATACATAGCAGCCGACACAAAAAGGAGGATCGAGATGATATCCTGCTCCTGGAGTCTCCCAGAGTCCTACGAACGAGACATGAAATATTCCAGCGTTGATTCATATATACAATCCTATCTTGTGAAGAAGAGGGATTCTGCTGCGCAATTCTCCTCATCCTTCCATATTACACATAAGTCCCTCTCTTCTCAGCTTAACTCCTTCAAGTTGATGATCGTGATAGAGGTGGACATCGCCCACTATGCTGTCTGTAGTGTCCTCCACACTCGTCAAAGAGAGTCCCCGTGCCTTTCGTCTTCCCCGACTTTTAAGCTCCCTTCGTTAGTCTGAGAAGAACTGCCAATAGAAATAGTATCCTATTAATAGATGTATGCATGTGTTTTTATGTAACGTGCGTTTCGCGTTCTATTTATGATTCCATATCCTTACGCTCTAGAGTTTTGATTTATATTGTCTTATAAAATTGGTTTCACACTATAAAATTTATGCTCCTAGTTCGCATGTTCGTACATTCTCAACGTGTATGCAAGGTATTCATTGAGGTTTGTAGTCGTATGCCGACTCCGACGTATGCAAAGTGTGACTTTAACTAAAGAGTTTTACAAGCATGCATGGTTCTACCCATTAAGCTAAAGATCCAAGGTGTTATGTGTTTTAGTAATTCCTAGTTGTGGTTGAGAAGCTTTCAAAAGGATCCACTAATGTCCGTGAGATGACTTCAATTGTGGATATGTTACATTCTTCCCGTCTTTGAAGAACTCTGTCCTCAGAGTTGGAAGAACATGTACTATCATAATCAAATAAGGATTTGACATTCACAATCACGATGCGTTAATAATTGATAGATGACTCTATCTGCCCTTGTAAGCTTTATCGAGATTATATTCCCTAAATCAAGTCTATTTAGCACAATCTATAGACATGAAGAACATAATAAAAGAAGTACTTATCTTGCAAAGCTTGCATCTTATCCCCAAATCCAACTCCGCTCTGCTCTGTAAATTTCATCCATGATTGTCGAGGATCAATTCGGCTCTGATACCACTTGTAGCATTCATACAATCAATGAAACACAAAATAAAAGGAAAAGTTAAATTGAAAATAAGAATAAAGAAAACGTATTCATTGGGCAAAGCACGTACAAAAAGAAAACATGCGGAATCGTGCTTTATCAGAAACGGTGCTATTTTTAGCAGATCGAGATCAATCCATAAAAATAAGCTTTATACAACACGACGCTGTTTTTAGCGAATTGCGATCAATCCATAAAAATAAGGCACTTAATCTATTAAAGATGTCACATGATTGATCCTGAAGGATATATCGAAGTACAAGGCACGTTATTGATCAGCAACATATATTGAAGAGAAGGCAGAAAGTGACAGACGATGAAGGGCTCATATATTCAGGCTCTTGCGTCCAATGATTTTATGATGGTTTCCAAGTGACTGCGCATCGATCTTAGGGCTCTGCGCCATGCACAGTGGAAAGATGATTTCTAGATTTATATTCCGCCTATATTTTCTCATATTCTTACTTTGTCTTCAGCGTTTTCCAGGTTCTTTCTTGACGACAAAAATACTCGAGGAGAAAGAACACTTGAATTCATTTTGGCTATGGAGTCAAATGATGATGGTGCCATCCGGCTCTTTGTGATTGGGCCTTCTAAAGCTTTTGACCACACCGTTGCCTCTGTCTGCTTATCTGCAAGTCTATTGAGGTTATTTTCACTCCTTTTCTCTTCCCGTTTTGATGAGTCGATCTTTTGGAAGACTATGGTGAAAAGCACTCTTACATATGATGAAGGGGCCTTAAAGTCAACATGGCAGATAAGGAAAATCGCACATCTTAAGATTCACAAGATAAGATCTATCTCTATATACATATTTTGATTAAAATAGTTTGTCTTGATTGTTTTGTTGTTGAAGACACTAATGTTTGTCTATGTCTTTTATATGTCAGAGTATTCATCTCTATGGGCTTGAGGAGGAATGCTACATCTGATCATAGAGTTCATAAAAGGGGGTAAGAATTGCAATACGCATTTTGATAGCGAAATATTTCATTTCCGACTTTTGGAACTACATTATGGTGATAATGCTTAGAATGAACAATTAGGTCATTTTATGCATGTATTCAGAATTTTGGGATGACAACTTTTATGTTCTCTCTCTATACCTCATCTAAATCATGTTTTCTGATTGAAAATTGAACATGAAGATGAAAGAATTAGAAAAGTTTTGTGTGAGAGAAAGGTAGGGCATGCATAAGAAATAATTTTTTATGAAACATGGTTTAAGCAACTTATTTGGCACACCACATTTAGTTCACTATAAGAAAATGCATTGATTTTATCCTTCTCTAGAATTTCTAAACCTGTAGGGCTCAAAAGTGATGAATGGAGGTGGTTTTGGATCTAGATAACACCACTGTGTAGATCAAAAAGTTTAACATTTTTGTGTCTTACAAGCTCTAGCTCATTCCTCACCATTTTTTTAGTTATCGGGCTTTGAAAACTGCCGTTTTAAAAGTGGGCTTCTTTGAAAAAAAAGTGGGCTTCTCTATTTTTGTTTGAATTCATGATTTTAAAGCACACGTATTGTCATGCATAATTGTGGATGTCTTCAAATATGTGTCTTTATTGATTTTCTTCTACTTTTGACAGATATCCCTTGAGAAAGCACTACGACAAGTGCATGATTTTGTGAAAGTTTTGAAGAGAATTGATTTTTTTCTAGATTTTATGGATCACACACTTCTTTGGGTGGTGATGAACTTTGTTATAAGAAGACTTGTGCATCAAAGAGGAGGCAAAAATCAAAGAATTACCTTTTCATTGAGAGAGAGAGAATGAGAAAGAGTGAGGGTGGATCGAGAGTGCAAGGGCCAACGAGACTGTGATAGCTCAAGGGTAGTCAGGAGGTAGAGACTTCATCAAGAAGTTATTTTCCATAACTATTGTATCGATTGATTCACATCTATAATTTCCAAATTTCTATTTCTCGGAGTCTTATCTTGTCCACTCTTCAATGACTAATTTTCCTTTATCTTGTGCAAGTTTTTTTTTCTATCTTCCACTATTCTTGAGTGATTTGAAGCTTGTGATTGAGGATAGATTGTGATTGAGGAATTCCTATAGGAACTTTTCGAAGTATTGTAACTCAAAAATAGTTAGGAATTATCTTAAGCTTGTCAAAGCCATAAATGTTCAGTTCTTCAATCTCCTCAATAGTCTTCGAGATGCCCTATGTACAAATCCACCTCCAAATACCACTTTTGAGCCTTACAACCTTAGAAATTATATAGAGAGAGTAAAATCAAGGCATTATCTTACATTGAACAGATGTAGAGCCCAGAACTAGGTTCTTAAAACATGATTCACAAACTCTCCATAGAGATACTTTTATTCTCTTATGCATGCTCTACCTTTATCTCATTCAACATTTCTCTTAATTCTTTTATCTCCACATTCAATTTTCAACCTAAAAACATGATGCCAATAAGTTTTAGAGAGAGAATATAAATCTTTTTATCCTAGAATTTTACATTTATGCAAACAATGAATTGATTGTTAATTCTAAGCATTATCACAACAACATATAATGAAAAGCTGAAAATATTTTTTTTCACTATCAAATGGCATATTACAATTATTCCCCCCTTTAATAACTCTCTCATCCAAGTTGGAAAGAAAGATAATATGCTGTAAAATCATCTAAGATCACCCAAGTTGAATGTTCAATGGGATACGTGTGCCATTTCACCAAAATCTCTACTATAGATCAATTTATGTAATCTTTCCCTCCTATCTAACAGGATTGCAGGTTAAAGATCAAAAGATCCATCCGCTTCTAGCATATAGTTCTCTTGTAAAACATGCGTAAGCAAGAGATCTTTCTCAAAAAATGAAAAAGACCTATGTATAGTGGAGAAAGTCTATGATCCTTCCCTAGCAACAGGTTAGATCACAGACAATTGAGTTTAAGAAGTACCATGTCACTTGTTTAAAATTCAAGTGGTCTTGTCTTTAAGTTTTAGAATTTATTTTGCCTTTTATGATCTTCTTTTATATGTTGATATATTTTTCTAGGTTCTTCATCCATCTTCACAAGAATATCATAGATACTTATAATCTATTTGAAAAACCAGAATATGAAGGTGGAGTCCAACTATTATAACAATATATAGCCTCAAATTGAGTCATTTTTATAGATGCATGCCACGTTTCAGGGGAGCACTAGATTGTGCTCTCTGACTATAGTAGACAAGATTTCCGAAATACACTTATGATTATAAGAACACCACGTAGGGAAAATAATACAAGAAGATGTAGTCGATACAAGACATCCCACAACCCAGGACCAATAGGTATCGAAAGTTGGACTAGAGATGATACAGGAGATCTCACAACCCGGGATCATAAGTATGAGACAAGATATCTGGATTACAAGAACTCCCCTCTAGGAGCTGGACTAGATACAAGAAAGAACTCCACAATGTCTCGTACTACAAGATTACAAGAGGACAAGACTAGATGTCCAGGATACAAGACTAGATAGGACTCGAACAAGGAACAAGACAAGAACAGGAACTCGAACTTGGAGAGTACATACTTAGTGGTCAGGACTCCTTGAGCTCCCAGGACTGCTATGATGGAGAGTGTTAATCTCCAAAAGAACAAGCTATCCTTGATGTTAGACCACCTATATATCAAGAATAACTTTAAACTCCAACTAATTTTGGAAGACAAGCACCAAACTATCAAGGAATTAGCTAACTCTGAAGAAAGTCATTTCACAGAAAAGTCTGCTGCAAATTAATCACTCATTGATTAATCATTTGTGTAAAGTTTCTTATCAAACTTTGTAGAATGTGGTCCCTTGAATTTTTGCACCTCCTCCAAGTTAAAACACTTCAAAAACTTAAGTAAATTATGAGAAATTCTTCAAACAATCTACCTATGTCTGAAACTGCCTTCCTGTAGAGTCAACTTTGACACCTGCAACTTCTAACACATAGTTCTCCCAATCTAGAACCCGTTTAAGCACATGCTTTTAGCCATAGATGGCTTACCTTCCAACTTAGATTTTGACTACTCATTTTTGTAAAACTTTACACTGTACACTGAGAACTGACCATTTCTTTGACCATCAAAATTGCGCCTGTTTCAGAAGACACTCAACACTTTCTCACATATAGATGTTCCTACACAAAATTCTCTAAGTTAGTTTGCAATTGGACTCTCAAACTTTAACCATAGATAGATTAACTATGGAATTTGATGTGTACAAAAGGATTTCTGACAAAATCAAACACAGAAGGAGAACTAGAGAAAAGTTCGATGCGCAATTCTTTGAGTATTCTTCCTATTCAACTCTTCATCCATCTGATGGATGATCCATCCAATACACATCATCTATTCATCTATACTTCATCTCACTCTTCTAATACGATCATCTACATGTATTTATATATACATATGACTATTTATTCATCATTAGTTCAAGTATATTGAAGTATTTGCAAAGCTAATGTCCATATGTTTTAAAGAAGTTTACTATCTGAATCCTCCCTTTACTTCATGAAGTTGGACTTCAATCTTTTCCTTCATCTCTTCACTTCTAGGCTTTATATAATCACCAATTGTTGATTGTCCTACTCCAATAGCTCCCCCTCAATCATCAATTGTGATTACCTGCATCTTCTTTATCCCTGCCATATCTTTAAACCTTTGCAACTTTGGTCCATCCAAGCTTTTTGTCATCATATTTGCAAGGTGATCTTTTGTAGGAGTATGCATAACTTCTATTTCTTTATCAACAACCTTCTCTCTCAAAAACTAATATTGAATCTCAATATGTTTAGTTCTAGCATGGAATACAGGATTTGCTGCCAAATATAAAGAACTCATATTGTCTCCACAAATGATAGGAGTACTTTGAACAATATCAAAACTCTTCATAAGAGTCTTTAACCATATTACTTCCTTTGTAGCGTCTACCATGCCTTTGTATTCTGCTTTTGTAGATGATAAAGCAACTGTATGTTGCTTCTTAGAACACCAAGAAATCAGCTTGTCTCCCACATAACACAAATATCCATGTGTTGATCTTCTATCATCAGAATTACCTGCCCAATCTGCATCACTGTATATTTTGACTCTTGTATCTGAAGTAAATCCATAATACAGACCTTCTTTAAGTGTGCCCTTGATGTACCTAAGTACTCATTGTCCTGCAATCCAATGTTCCTTTCTAGGACAATGCATGAATTGAGATAGAACTCCAACTGCATATGATAAGTCAGGTCTTGTTAATGTAGCATAAATCAGGCTACCCACCAAACTCTGATAAAGCTTCATATCTTTGAGTTCTTCTCCTCCATATCTACTCAATCTATGATTCACTTCCATTGGAGTTGGTGCTATCCTGCAATCTTCCATTTTAAATTTGATTAGAAAATTTTTCAGATACCTTTCTTGAGTTACATATACTCCATGTTGAGTATATGAAATCTCCATTCCGAAAAAGAATGACAAATTTCCCAAATCACTGATTTTGAACCCTTTCTCCATCTGCTTCTTAATCATGTATATACCTTTGTCATCTGTTCCTGTAAGTATTATGTCATCAACATAAATACAAACATAAAATCCATCCTCACTTGCTTTGACTAGCAAGCTACTATCTGCTTTTGATGCTTGAAATCCAAGTTCCTTTAAGAACTTTACAAGCCTATAATTCCATGCCCTTGGGGCTTGCTTCAACCCATACAAAGCTCTCTTGAGCTTACACACATAATTTGGATACACTTGATCTTTGAAACCGTCTGGTTGTTCCATGTAGACTTCATCTGAAATATAACCATTCAAAAATGCATTCTTCACATTTAATTGAGATAATTTCCAACCTTCGCAAGCAGCAATTGCTATGAGAGTCCTTATGGTTGCCATCTTTGCAAGAGGACTATAAGTTTCATCATAATCCACACCATATGTCTGTGCATATCCCTTTACAACAAGCCTGGCTTTGTACCTAGATATAGTTCCATCTGCAAACTTTTTTGTTTTGTAGATCCATTACATCCAATGATTTTCTGACTATTTGGTTTAGGAACCAAATCCCAAGTCTCATTTTCCATCAATGCATCATACTCCTCCTGCATAGCTTTTTCTCAATTCTTCTTTCCTTTGGCTTCATCATATGTGGATGGATCTTCATCTCCTTTTAACATGTAAGCATAATCTTTAGTAGTCAAGAATGAAGTATCATAGCTATACCTTGTAGGTTGCCATTTGTGCCTAGATGACCTTCTGAGTTCTCCACTTCTTCAAGTTTCCAGTTCATCACATTCTGGATCAAACCTGTACTTCAATTTCAACCTGTACTTCATTGTTCTCCTCTTCATCAAATATCTGAACTTTTGATTTACCTTTCTTTTGATTCACAACTTCTTCAACATCTGCATGAACATTAAGTGTACCTGCATACCAAGTACCTTGCTCGTCAAATGTAACATCCTTAGACACAAGAAATTGCTTTGTGGATGGACTCCACAACCTATAACCCATCTGCTTGTCATCATAACAATGAATACATACTTCTCTGCTTTAGGTTCCAACTTATGCCTCAATTGAGATGGCACATATGCATATGCTAAGCATCCAAATATTTTATAATGATCCAAGGTAGGTCTCTTATCCCACCAAGCTTCATATGGTGTCATACCCTGCAAGGCTTTACATGGTAACCTATTGACCAAATAAGTAGCTGTGTTTACAGCCTCAGCCCACAAATAGCTAGGACAATTTTTCTCCTTCATCGTTGACCTTGCAAACTCAACAAGTGTTCTATTTCTTCTCTCTGCTACCCCATTTTGTTGAGGAGAATACCTACAAGTAACCTCTCTCTTTATACCTGCATTCCACAAATAATCACCAAACTCGTTAGAGAAATACTCTCCCCCTCCATCTGACCTTAGTCTCTTCAACTTTTGACCTGTAATTCTTTCTGCATATACATGATAGTGTTTAAATGTATTAAACACTTCTGATTTGTCTTTGATCACATAGATTGTGATCCACCTGGTAGCATCATCAACATATATGACATAATATCTTGAACCATTTATACTGAATTCCTTTGAAGGACCCCACACATCTATATGTACCAACTCAAGTCTTTCTGAATACATAAAACCATGCTTATTATATGATTGCTTATGAGCCTTACCTAGCTGACATGCTTCACATCTGTATGTCATGTGTTGACCTGCAATTAGACAATCCACGTACTGGACCATTGTTAATCATTTCTTTGATACCTCTTTCATTAAAGTGTCCAAGTCTTTTATGCCAAAGATCCAATTCAGACATCTTTTGCTCTCCATATGTAAACATAGCATGTCCAACATTACCTCGTATCTTTAATGTGAAGAGCCTTCCTTCCTTCTTTCCTGTAACAATCTGTTTATACCCTTGACTAGGGTCTTCAACATAAACTCCATCATTAGTGAGCCTTACCTCATATCCTTTCTCCACAATTTTTCCTACACTAATCAGGTTCTTTGGAATTGTAGGAACATATAGAACCTTACTCAAGATAGTACTTCCATCTTTGGATTTCACTGAACCAATTGAGTTTACTTTATGCTTTGTATTATCACCTATTTGAACTGTATGATTGATTGCCTTATGATCTAGATCAGTCATCAAAGCAATATTTCCACTCAGATGATTGCTACATCCTGAGTCAATATAAAATACTCTCATGTCTTCATGTGAGGCTTCACATGTTGCATTCATAATAAGAGTTGAATCTTCTTTCTGATCTGATGCATAATTGTAGTAGGTGTTATTATAGGATTGATTTTGAAAGTTTCTTCCTCCACCTCTTCCAAAATAATTCCTACCACCTCTACCTCTAAAGTTTCCTCTCTAATATCTGCCACCTCTTCCTCTTTGATTATTATGCCAATAATCATGAGATAGATGATTGGTCTTACCAGATATCCAACAAGCTTTGACATTATCTTTGTTATTTCTGCCTCTTCCTCTACTTCTGCCATTTCCTCTTCCTCTCAGGAAGTTTGCTTGACTTGGGGTACCTTCATCTTCAACTAATTATTTCTTTCCTTTGCTAGATTTCTTCTTGTCTTTAGAATACATTGCATCACCTGCACTCTTATCAACACCTCCTTTGATATCATTCTCAAAAGTTAGCATATGTCCTAACAATTGATTCAAATCAGGAGTGAAATGATCTAATGAAAGTTCTGTAGACAAAATAAAAGGCTTCCACTTCTCATCTCCTCTTAGCCCTGTGAGAATTTGTCTTACCAACTTATCTTATTCAATATCTTCATCAACTACACCTAAGGAACCAGTAATGTCTTTCATTTTTGTCACATAATCAGATATTGATTGTGAAGCCTTCTTCTTGAATGTAGTAAACTTTGCCCATAATGAAGCTTTCCTTGATTTGGTTGTATTCTAAAAATGCTCTTCCAAAGCATTCCAAATGTCACTTGCACTTTCAAGTCCTCTGATATGAGGAAGCAAATAATCATTCACTACCATGTAGATTATGCTCCTTGCTTGAGCATCCTTCTTCATCCAAATCTTTATATCTGCAAGCTCCTCCCTAGTTGGAATACTAGGATCTTTGAACTCAAGATTTTATTCCTCTCCTGTGATGTATCCCATCATATATTTGCTCATAAGATGAGCTTCCATTCTCATAGACCAAGCTGGATAGTTCTCTTTATCCAACTTCTCAATTTGGAGACCATCTCCTATCCTTTCTTCACCTGTACTATCAAATCTTTAATCCTTATAAGGAATGAATATACCTTAGCTTTGAATGTTGCTCCTTCTGATCCTTTTGATAACCTTTGTGTGTCTTCCTTCAGTCTTTCAACCAGACTTTATCCTTTTGAACCTTCAAAATGTGAAATTTGTATATCTGCAGTAGTCGGGGTCTTCCTTTCCTCAATTTTGATACTTCCTGCTCTGACACCACTAATGGAGAGTGTTAATCTCCAAAAGAGCAAGCTATCCTTGGTGTTAGAACACCTCTATATCAAGAATAACTTTAAAATCCAACTAATTCTGGAAGACAAGCACCAAACTAACAAGAAATTAGCTAACTGTGAAGAAAGTCATTTCACATAAAAGTCTGCTACTCATCAATCACTCATTGTTTAATCATTTTTGTAAAGTTTCTGATGAAAATTTGTAGAATGTGTTGGCTAGAAATTGTGCACCTCCTCCAAGTTAAAACACTTCAAAAGCTTAAGTAAATTATGAGAAATGCTTCAAACAATCTACCTATGTCTGAAACTGCCTTCCTTTAGAGTCAACTTTGATACCTGCAACTTCTAAAACATAGTTCTCTCAATCTAGAACCCGTTTAAGCAAATACTTTTAGCCATAGATGGCTTACCTTCCAACTTAGATTTTGACTCCTCATTTGTGTAAAACTTTACACTGTACATTGAGAACTGACCATTTCTTTGACCATCAAAATTGCACCTGCTTCAGAAGACACTCAACACTTTCTCACATATAGATGTTCCTACATAAAATTCTCTCAGCGTGTTTGCAATTGGACTCTCAAACTTTAACCATAGATAGATTAACTATGGAATTAGATGTGTACAAAAGGATTTTTGACAACATAGAAGGAGAACTAGAGAAAAGATCGACGTGCAATTCTCTGAATATTCTTCCTATTCAACTCTTCATACATTTGATGGATGATCCATCCAATACACATCATCTATTCATCTATACTTCATCTCACTCTTCTAATACAATCATCTGCACGTATCTATATATACATATGAGTATTGATTCGTCATTACTTCAAGTATATTGACGTATTTACAAAGCTAATGTACATATGTTTTAAAGAACTTTACTATCTGAATCTTCTCTTTACTTCATGAAGATGGACTTCAATCTTTTCCTTCATCTCTTCACTTCTAGGCTTTATATAATCACCAATTGGTGATTTTCCTGCTCCAACATGCTATTGGCAAGACTGATTATGAATGTGGCCAACCCCTCCTTATATAGGTTTTCAAGGGCAGTTCATGAAAGGCGGTTACGAATTGATGATGTCATCAATTTGAAACATGAGCTCTGGATATCCGAATCAGGCAAGTAGACAGTCTATCTTAGGGTTTCGACACGTTTGAGATGCAATGGAAGTAATGGTTTCTCCTAATTCTGAACCAATCACGAGATACATGGTTCACATGGAATCTAAGATTTAGGATGGTTTCCTTTGTCCATGACATCACCTCCCCCTCAAGCGACGAGTTCAAAGAGGAGCGGTTATATGACTATGAGATCTTCTAGAACTTGAATCCTCATAGCTCTTGGTCTTTGTAGAGCTCTTGGTATGTGATACTAGAACATGATGATGATGGATTTCTGTGATGAAACTGGAAAGGGTTTGTAGTATATCGAGGTACAAAATCAAGGCCATGATTCTCATGATGGGTAGTACTCCTTTTTTGATTTCGATGATGATCCTTCTGATGTGGGATGGTGATTGTAGAAGTCCTAATTCCAACTTTCTTCTTCTTCTTAGGACATTCGAATAACATATGATCATGATCTCCGCAATAAAAGCATAATCCATTGTCTTTTCGACGTTTTCTTTCCTTTGGTGTAAGTCGTCTTACCTTGATGTTATCCAACTGCATGGGTTCTGATTCAGATTCTTCCAACATATGTTGCTAAGGAACTGAGGTAAACTTGTATTCTGGATCATGGATTGAAATCTTCTTCTCTGGCTTTCTCTCAAACAACCTATTGTCAAACTCACTTTCTTGATTCATGATTCATTCAAAGTATTTACCTTGGGCATGGTTAACATGAGCTCCTTGACATCATCACGTAAGCCCCATCAAAATTGGTTGGTAAAATAATCCTCGTGCCATGTGAGATTACAAATGATTTGTCTGAATTTTGATGCATAGGTAGACGTAGGTCTATTTCCTTGATGTAGCTTCCTTAGCTTTGTTTCTGCAACACGTGAACAATTGGTATCTCCAAATGAAGATGTGAACTCTCGAATAAAGGCCTTGAAATCATGCAAAATATCCATGTCCATCTCAAGGATAGGTGCAAACCATGAAAGAGCAGGACCACATAATAGAGTTCCTATGAGACCTACTTGAGAAGCATCATCTGGGTACGTGTCTAGTTGCATCCGTATGAATAGCTTCACTTGTTGCACAAATCCTCGAAACTTTGATCTTGTCCCATCAAACTTCTCAAGCATGCTCACTTTTAGACTTTTCTTCATGTTAGTTGTCATGGGGGTACTTGAAGAAGATTGACTTACAATGATCTGTAGCTCTATGATTACATCTTGAATACTCTGTTGTTGAATCCTTTGTTGGTTTTCTCGTATCTCTTGGACTTGTTGTTGAATTACTTTAAGTGCAGAAAAAATTTCTTCTCAATAATCTCCATGGTTCTTGGTCCTGATGAAGGTAGTCTTGCCAAAATGTCAGGGGAGCACTAGATTGTGCTCTCTGACTATAGTAGACAAGATTTCCGAAATACACTTATGATTACAAGAACACCACATAAGTAAAATAATACAAGAAGATGTAGTCGATACAAGAGGTCCCACAACCCGGGACCAATAGGTATGGCAAACTGGACTTGAGATGATACAGGAGATCCCACAACCCGGGATTGTAAGTATAAGACAAGATATCTAGATTACAAGAACTCCCCTCTGGCAGATGGACTAGATACAAGAAAGAACTCGACAAGGTCTCGTACTACGAGATTACAAGAGGACAAGACTAGATGTCCAGGATACAAGACTAGACAGGACTAGAACAAGGAACAAGACAAGAACAGGAATTGGAACTAGAGTACTTACTTGGTGGTCACGACTCCTTGAGCTCCTAGAACTGGTATTGGCAAGAGTGATTATGAATGTGGCCAACCCCTCCTTATATAGGTTTTCAAGGGTGGTTCATGAAAGGCGGTTACCAATTGATGATGTCATCGATGATGTCATCAATTTGAAACATGAGATCTGGATATCCAAATCAGGCAAGTAGACAGTCGATCTGAGGATTTTGGCACGTTCCGGATGCAATGGAAGCATTGGTTTCTCCTAATTCTGAACCAATCATTAGATACATGATTCACATGGAATCTAAGATTCAGGATGGTTTCCTTTGTCCATGACACCATGCACTATTGTATGCAAACTTGAATAATGTAAATATTCACTCCAATTATCTTGATTTTCATTCGCATACATATGCAACATATCTTCAAGTGCTGGATTAACCTTCTGGGTTTCCCCATAAGTTTATGGATGGAAAGTTATAGTGATATAAATTTGAGTGCCAATCAATTCAAATGTTGTTTTCTAGAAGCTAGATGTGAACCTAGAGTCTCTATCAGAAATTATGTTGTAACTAGGCATTCCATGGAGTGGAAAAAAATCGTTTACAAATAGCTTTTTCCATAGGAAAGAAATGTGCCTTCTTGGAAAGCTGATCAACTACCACACATATGGTATCTTGTTTACTTCTCGACGTAGGTAGTTTAGTGATGATCCATAGATATAAACTGCCACTGGCCGCATGTATTCCTAATTTTTCGGATAATTACGTTCATGTGTTCCTAATTTTTTGGATTCATATGCAATCACTCTAGCATCGTGTAAAAGAACACATCCCATTTGACTACCACTTGCATGACGTGCAACCACAAAAGTTTTTCAGATTTCAAGGATTTTTAGAACACAATTCTGAAGAACTTTTGGTTCAAATGATTCAAATGATTTTTGACACATGTCATTCCACACAAATCCTTCATTGTTTCTAGTCGAATCTATGAGGGAATCATCTATCTTAGAGAAATCCTTAATATTTGTTCTTTCAAACTCTATCAATCTTAAAAAACTTCTAATATCCCTTAAAGTTTTAGGAAGATGCCAATCAACTATTTTTTTCACTTTATCTTGGTCTATATGAATTTCCCCTACA
The DNA here is from genome assembly GCA_020310875.1 of Ceratopteris richardii. Taxonomy (NCBI): domain Eukaryota; kingdom Viridiplantae; phylum Streptophyta; class Polypodiopsida; order Polypodiales; family Pteridaceae; genus Ceratopteris; species Ceratopteris richardii. Next base: position 93,094,259 of record CM035410.1, read on the forward strand.
GATATTACTCTACCCAAATACAAATGTTTATCCTTTGTAGACAAACATTTACTCTTCTTTCCATTTGTGTTCTCTAAGAAATGAAAACGTCTTCTTAAGATGTATAGCATGCTCATAATCTTCTTTAGAGTATACCATATAGTGTCAAGAAATACTAAGATGAATTTTTCTAAATCATGAAAAATATTGTTTATCTGCACATGAATGTGGCAGGATCATTTGTTAATCCTAAATGGAAAATCATAAACTCATAGTGGCCGTACGTGTTTGGAAATTTTTCTTGGGTATATCTCTTGTTTTGATCCTAATTTAGTGATATCCACATCTTAAGTTAATCTTAGTGAATAAATGTGCTCCCCTTAATTGACCTAATAATTCATCTATGTAAGGGAGTGGGTACTATTCTCTAATTGCTCTTCTATTCAACCCCTTGCTAGTCAATAGATAATTTATAAGGTTCTTCTTTTCTCTTGTGAAATAAAACATGTGCTTCCCAAGGTCAAATACATAGTCTCATCAAGCCTTATGAAATAAAACATGTGCTTCCCAAGGTCAAATACATAGTCTCATCAAATGATCATCTAATCGAATCTTAAGCTCCTTTAATTCATAAATGGTAAATCCATAAGGTGGTCTAGAATATGGTTTGCTCTCCGGATACAGGTCAATGGTGTGGTCAGCCTTCCTAGGTGGAGGTATACCATGCAAGTCTACTTCAAATACATCTACATATTGTTTCAAGAGATTTTCTACATAATTCGGAAGATTTTCATCATTTTCGTCCTCATGGAGATTGTTGACATATCCTACAAATGTTCTACAACTATCAAGTATACTTGTTATGCATTATGGAATATGTTGAACAATGCATTGTTGGAGTATTGATTTATTAATGTATTAATGTGTTTTTGGGTTTTTTTTTATATAGCAGTTGAAGGTTCGTGAGGCCGTGGAAGCATGAAAGGGTAGACATCAATATATTGGATTTATAATTTAGTTTGTAAATAAATGCGAGTAGAAGGTTCTATTGTTAGAAATAGTTAGAAAAATAGTGGTTAGAATAATAGTCATTGTAGACTACAATTTTGGATATTAAAAGAAGAGGCTTTCTACAAAAGTCACCAACTTTTAGTTACACGCATGCTTTTCAAAGCGGCTCTCATGTAACCACTCTTTTTCGACGTAATCAAAAATTTGTATCAATACATGCACTCTATGGACTGTGGAAATAGAGTGCATGGGGGGAGATCACACCCAATACTGTGTTCGGTCTCGTCTCTTGGTGTCTGTATTTTTTTGTGTGTTTTTTACATTCGTAACCTCTGTGTGCGTGTGAGCAAGATCCTGATAACAGTGGTATCAGAGCCTTGCATGCGTCTCTACAGAGGGATCTCTTTCTATTCCTTTTAGGGAATTGACCTCTGTTGCACTGTTCAACTGTTCACTGTTTGCGATTCGCGATCCGATTCTGATTTCTAATCCCATTCCGATTCCTCTTTCCGTTTATGTTTCCTGTTTTTATTTTGGTTTTCGTTTTCCTTGCCGTTGCAATTTCGGTTTCTATTTCAGTGTCAGTTTTAGTTTTAGTTCCAGAACCAAGACCTATGTTTACACCTACGTTTACACCTAGGTTTACTCCAAGGCGTCGACTAAGGCATCGACTAAGGTATAGAACTTAGGCATAACTAAGGCATTACTTTGGCATCTTTGGCACCCAAGGCTCCCTTGGTGACCGTTGGCAGCCATTGGCTATGCGCAAACGAATTTTAATGTATGAGTGGCAAAAAGGACTTTTAGATTCACCAAGGTGGGAGGATTTGAACCCACAACCTCACCCACACAAGGGAAGTGTTTTACCACTACACTATCTCTTTGTGTTGTCACTCTACTTCTCTTTTCTTATATTTAACACAACTTTCATCTTTTTATTACTTTTTCAATTCCCAAGAATAAGCATTCCTTTCACATTTTAACTCAAACAAACTCAAAAAAGTTGTTTTTACATATCTAGCAAGAAGGTTTTGTCTCTACATCCTCATGGACCCTATGAACAACATGGAGGATTTTGACGAATCACCTCTACCCGAGGTCAAATTTGAGCAGCAACTAAAGCTCCTACGGCACAAATTATGAGGCGCTCAGAATGAGATCCGATAGAGCGACGAGATACTCGAAAAGATGCCAACTGATGAAGACATCCTTATGAGGGTGGTCAAAACTATTGTCTCTGTCAGTAGGATGGTATGCATTCCAAGATCGCCGTTAAGAATTAACAGTTTTTAGGGTTTGATGGCCATAAGGATGCATGTATGCATATGCATGCTTGTATCCATATGCATGCATGTATGCATATGCATGTTTGTATGCATATGCATTCATGTATGCATATGCATGTATGTATGCATATGCATGTATGTATGCATATGCATGCATGTATGCATATGCATGCTTGTATGCATATGCATGCTTGTATGCATATGCATGCTTGTATGCATATGCATGCTTGTGTGCATATGCATAAAAATGTGCATATGCATTCATGTATGCATATGCATGCTTGTATGCATATGCAGTCATGTATATGCATATGCAGTCATGTATATGCATATGCATTCATGTATGCATGCTTGTATGTATGCATCAGTGCATACATGTATGCATATGAATGCTTGTATGCATATGCATTCATGTATGCATATGCATTCATGCATGCATATGCATTCATGCATGCATATGCATTCATGTATGCATATGCATGCTTGTATCCATATGCATTCATGTATATGCTTATGCATTCATGTATATGCATATGCATTCATGTATGCATATGCATTCATGTATGCATATGCATTCATGTATGCATATGCATTCATATATGCATGCTTGTATGTATGCATATGCATGCTTGTATGCATATGCATTCATGTATGCATATGAATTCATGTATGCATATGCATGCTTGTATGCATATGCATGCATGTATGCATATGCATTCATGTATGCATATGCATGTATGTATGCATATGCATGTATGTATGCATATGCATGCATGTATGCATATGCATGCATATATGCATATGCATGCTTGTATGCATATGCATGCTTGTATGCATATGCATGCTTGTATGCATATGCATGCTTGGATGCATATGCATGCTTGTATGCATATGCATGCTTGTATGTATATGCATGCTTGTATGCATATGCATGTATGTATGCATATGCATGTATGTGTATACATATATATGCATATGCATGTATGTGTATGCATATGCATGTATGTGTATGCATATGCATGTATGTGTATGCATATGTATTATTTATGTGTGTATGCATATTCATTGTGTATGTGTGTATGCATATGCATGTGTATGCATATGCATGTGTGTATGCATATGCATGTGTGTATGCATGTGCATGTGTGTACGCATATGCATATTTGTATGCATATGCATGTGTATGTGTATGCATATGCGTGTATATGCATATGCATGTTTGTATTGATATGCATGTGTGTATGCATATGCATGTGTGTGTTTATACATATGTGAGTGTGTATGTATATGTATATATCTTTCCCTCTCTCTATCTCTCAATCGAAAACAAAACTAAAGAGAGAAGATATTAGAAAAGCAAAAAAATAAAGAAAGAAAAAAGAGTGATATATCTCTCACTTACATCGATGTAATTGTTTGAATCAAGGTTGTCAAAATCCACTTGAAGTTCTCCTTTGTCAAATTTCCAAAGATTTGATCCAAAAAATCGCTTACAAAACTAAAGAGAGAAGATATTAGAAAAGCAAAAACATAAACAAAGAAAAAAGAGTGCTACAATATGTGCAATGTAATTACCAAAGCGTCAGATCTATAAAAATAGAGGTGTGCTTAGAGAGAGAGAGCGAGGGAAGGAGAGGGAGAGAGAGAGAGAGAGAGAGAGAGAGAGAGAGAGAGAATTGTTTGAATCAAGGTCATCGAAATCCACTTGAAGTTCTCCTTTGTCAAATTTCCAAACATTTGATCCCAAAATCTCTTGCAAAACCAAATAGAGAACATATTAGTAAAGCAAAAACATAAAGAAAGAAAAAAGAGTGCTACAATATGTGCGATCTACTTACCAAAACTTCAGATCTATAAAGATAGAGGTTTGTTTAGAGAGAGAGAGAGGGAGGGAGAGAGAGGGAGGGAGAGAGAGGGAGAGAGAGTCAGAGAGAGGGAGGGAGAGAGAGAGAGAGAGGGAGAGAGAGAGAAAGGGTGACAAACAGAGATCTGTTGTTGGCACGCGCAAACCCGACAGGAGAAGATCTAGATTCAAAACGCTCAGAATGACGAATTTTGGTTTTCGGTCTGGTTAAAAAGAGGGCGTCGGTATAAGCATCGGTAATTCCAGTAAACTAGTGACGCTTATATCGACGCATATATCGACGCAATCTTTTTGAGGCAAAGAGGCTTTCCCAAATTGTCCGAGGGTCATACCGACGCGGACACCTGACCATCGGTATATTGACCTTCGGTATTCACTCAATATATTGTAGTGAAAATCCTGCTTCGCACCAACTAAGAAAAAGTTATGGAGAATATAGTAGACCCCTTGAGCTTCTACACAATCATAAATAATCACCTATGTGCTTTGGAATATGATTCTCCAATCAACGAATCAAAATAGATGAGTAGAATGTTCAACCAAGAGCTTAGACTTGCTCTTTTGGTCTCTACACATGTTCACTAAAATTAAGAGTGCTCTCAACTTGCTTGCAATCAGATAAATTCCTTTTGGGAGTATCTAATTAACTAAAATACCTAGCAATCATGGATTATTTCAATAGGAAATATCTACTATACGCTAAGAATGATGCTTAGCAAGTTGAAGGACTATTGTGACATTTTCAAGGTGCTACAGTATGTAGACGCGTGAGTAGAAATATGAAGATATCTCGAGATTAAGAAAAGCAATGCTAATGAAACTTTGTAGCTATGAAAAAAATTTTCATAATACTCCACTAAATCTAGAGCACTTTAAATCACATCAAATGATCAACTATGCACCAAGAACAACCTCTGAGAAGTTCACTACTTTGGGATAAGCATAGCAGAGAAGTGAAGTAGAGATATGATCAATGTGCATGTATTCAATCACATAGAAGTACAAACACATTGGCAATGCATAATTGCACAATGTGAGGGTATTGAAGTGGCTATAGAATGAGATCACTAATCACACAAATCCCTCTCAATTGATCTCACTAATTTGGTTCTCTTTTCATGCGAGTTTTTTTACCCACTTTTATAGTTAAAGTTGGAGCCAAGCTTTGAATTAAAACTCAAATTCTCACCATATAGTGATTCCTAGACTTCAGAATTTATTCTCTCATCTATTATCCATTATGAATTTGAGATTTCATTCCTCCTAAATCCACGTAGGGCTAGTGCAATTATCATATGCACTTTTACAAGGATAAGAAGTAATTGACTTTATAATGGAATAATCATATGCTTATTGTCCAGGTATGCATGCTTGGACTCATTCACACCAACAACTCCCCCTCAAGCCTAACATGCTTGGTCTTCATTCCTCCTTGATTTTCTTCAATCCAATCATCATCTTCAACCTATTCATCTTAGTTCCATCTAAAGATTTTATGAGCATATCTTCACATTGCAATTTGGTTGATAGAAAGGACAATTGGATGTCCTTGCTGAGTAGCTTCCCTCTTATATAAGTATAGTGGACTTAAATATGCTTAGTCTTTTCATGATATACAATATTAGGAGCCAAATGAAGGGAACTAGTGTTATATCCAAAAATATTTGGAGTATAAGAATGCAATCCCATGTCTCTATAAAGTGGCTTAAGCCACATAGCCTCTTGTGTTGCATTTGCTAAGCCTCTATATTCTGCTTGTGTTGATGATCATGCTACAATTGGTGGTTTCTTTGATGACCATGATATTGACTTTGATCCTACAAAAGATAAGTAGCTAGAAGTGCTCCTCCTATCATCCTTTGAGGTAGCCCAAACTGCATCAGAATAAATCTTGATATCTAAATCCGAAGTGAATGGATAAAACAACCATTCATTTATTGTACGCTTCAAATATTTTAAGATCGCCTTGGTAGTCTAAGTTAGGCTTTCTTGGTGTATGCATAAATTGTCTTACACTCTTGTCAAGGTTGCATAATTGAGAGTCCCAACAAGACTTTGATAACCTGTAATATCTTCAAGTGGTCCTCCCTAATGAGAGCTAGGCTTCTGATTGAGAGTCAATGGGTGTAGCTACACTTTTAGTATTCTCCATCTTGAATTAAAATAACCTATCATGAATGTACTTCCTCTGATTAATAAAGACACCAGAATTTTTATATACAAGTTCTAATCCAAGAAAGTATGTTCACAAACCAAGGTCACTGATGTTAAATTCTTCCATCAACTGAGAATCGATTTGTGTGATGCCATTTGCATCATTCCTTGTAATGATAATGTGATCTACATAGACTCATAAGTAAATAACATTTGAGTTAGTCTTCCTTATGAACAAAGAAGAATCTGCTTTGCTAGCAAAAAATCCTTGATCCTGCAAATATGTGACAAGTCTATTGCCCCAAGCTCTAGGAGCTTGCTTTAAATCATAGAGTTCTTTCCTTAGATTGCATACATACTTTGATTTTTCCTTTTCTTCATATGCTCGTGGTTGAGCCATGTAAACATCTTCTAAGATCCATCCATTTAAGAGTGCATTTTTAACATCTAGGTGATACATGTTTTAATTCTTTGAAGCAGTAACACTTATTCAAAACAAAGAAGTTCTCCTCATAATCCACTCCATCGGTTTGAGAAAACCCCTTTTCTACTAGCCTTGCTTTATACATATTTATAGAACCATCTCAATTCTTCTTGATTTTATATATCCACCTGAATCCTATTACCTTCATGCAGAACCAAATCCCAAGTGTTATTCCCCTCAGGTGCTTCGATTTCTTTAGGCATGCCTTCTCTCCATTCTTTCTTCTTATTGGCTTCTCAAATGAAGAAGGCTCTTCTAACATAGAATGTTTAGTCATGTATACAGAATTCTTGGTGACTAGTGATATGTCATAACATACCTTACTAGTTTCTTACTCTCTCTTTGAGGTCTTCTGGGTGCTTGATTGGAAGACTTTGGAATGTCTTCCAATTGTTTGAACTTTCCTTGTTGTTTAACTTCCAAGATTTGAGGTCTATCTGGTCTTCATCTTATGAATTGACATCTTCAAATATTTGTGGTTCTTCTTGAGCCAAAGTTGGAAGATCGCTTTCCAAGTCATAGGGTAGCTTAATTCTCCTGCAATCATCTTCAAGCCATGAATTATTTTCAATAAACACCACATCCCTACTACCTATAAATCCTTTGTTAGTGGGATTATACAACCTATCTCTTCTAGTTTTGGTCATAGCCAATGAATGTACACTTTTCAGCTTTTGGATCAAGCTTCCCTCTAATCTATGAGGGTATGTGTGCATAATCAATGCATCCAAAGATTTTACAATGGTCCAATGAGCGGATCCTACCATTCCATGCCTCATAAGGTTTCATTCCATCCAAGGATTTGGATGGGAGCCTATTAATCAAGCATGTGGTTGGGGAAACAACCTCTACTCATAGGTAATTTGGTAGTTCATTTTCATTCAACATTGATCTTGTAGCGTCTACTCTCAGTCTATTCCTCCTCTTTACTACTCCATTTTTTTAGGAGTGTATCTTGTTGTGACCTCTCTCTTTATACCTCTATCCTATAAGAATGAGTTAAATTCAAAAGAGAAATACTCACTATCTCCATCATATCTCAGTCTCTTCAAGCTTCTACCTGTTTGGTTCTCAACCAATGCCAAATATTTCTTAAAACAAGTGAACACCATCTTTATCTTTCATGACGAAAAGAATTATCCATCTAGTGTAATCATCTATGAATGAAACATATTACATTGAACTTGGCAATCTCAAGGGTCTTTCCCTACCTCTTGCTCACGGCCAAATGATTGCAAGACTCTTTGTCGATGACATGAACGCCTTGGTACATAATGATATGAACAACATTGAGGTACTATGGAGTTGCCTTGAGACCTTTTGTGTGGCATCAAGTTCAAAAATCAACCATGCAAAAACTGCTTTTAGAGCAATCTGTGGTCCTCCACCCCAATTGTTGTTAGATCAGGGGTGTCAAGTTGTCCCTAGAGGTCAAGTGCTCCGTCTCCTCTGTATTCCAATGGGCTTCGACATTTCAATGGACCAACGATGGAGGTGGGTGCTATCCAAACTCGATAGAGAACTAAATCATTGGAAAGGTATGCAAGATAACTTGGTAGGGCATGCCATGGTTGTTAACACATTTATCCTTTCTACGCTATTTACTTTATCTCTTGTTGGAGACCTAAGCAGAAAGAGTTGGCCAAAGTGGAAAGAATCTGCAGAAACTTCCTATGGACCACGGATCCCAACAAGAGAGGGATTCCCAAATCAAATGGGAAACTTGCATTAACTCGAAAGACTCGGGGGGCTTGGGTATATTGGATATTATTGGGTTGGCTGACAAGTTGGTGGAAAAGTGGTTTATCAAGGCTTGGAGCAATAGTGAGTCTTCTTGGGCTAAATTGATCTTCAGAAACATGAAAAACCTTACCTTGGTTGGCTATCCCGGCTGGAAGGACATAGGGATCCTCACACTTTTTTTCTCCCCGCACGTAGTGTCCCCTAAAGGCTCTAGCCTTGTGTGTTGCCTATGGAAGAGTTGGAACAAAGCAAAAATATTTATCAGAATCAGTGATGAGTGGAAGTGGGTGGCTGGAGTAAGGCAAAATGACTCTATCTGGTTCCCGATTTCTAGCATTAGGGGGGTGGAGCCTTGGAGCCTCCAAACTGCTAAGCGGCTATGGAACAAGGGTTCAAACAGTGGAAATAGCTCTGGAAATAAGAGACCGGCCAGTGCATTAGGTTCGAAGACCTAGACCTGAGACTTAGAGTTACCCTCAAGGAATGGACTCTTCTTCAAGGTAGGTGTTTAGTGTGGGAACGCTCAACTACCTTCCTTCTCTACAGACACGATCCTCCTTCCCTAGAGGGCCTCAAATGGAGTAATGGTAAGAATAATCCTGAATCCCCAACTTCAAAGAGAACTGAGATGTTCATCACACCCTGAACAAGCGATGGTGTCTTTCTTGGACCAAACTTGGATGAGAACTAAAGTTCATGTCTATTTGGCACCCCCTAATTGAGAGCAAAGAGTCCGTTCTCATGTGGCTGATCTTTCATAAGAGTATCTAGTCCAATGCAAGGGCTAACAAAATCTACGGTGTGCCTCCATGGTGCAAGCACTACCATCGATGCATCGAAGATTTAGCTCACCTTTTCTTTGATTGCCCCAAGTTCCGCGTTATCTGGCACCACGTGACCCGAATATTGAGACTCATGAACCAAATCAATTGGCAACATGCGCTGTTGGGCGAGGTGGTTGGTTGCTCATCCAGGTTGTGGAATGCCATAAGGGACGAGACTCTTTGGAAGATTTGGAGGGCGCGATGTGGTGTCAATTTTGGCCAAATTCCAAAGGAATGGTCGATTGAAAAATCCTTGTTTTATCTAGGTAAAAGAATATCCCGAGATAAGAGATCTCCAGCATTTAAACATTACTGTATCTCCTTGAAAATAAAAAGCTAAAACCCAAATGGGTCCCACGTGAGGGAGATGATAGATTTGTCCACCTCATTTGTAATGCTCTTTAGCTTGCCATTCTCCTCCCCTAGATTGTGGGATTTGGGGGGTCCCATGGGCACTACTCCCATTCACTTGTAACTTTTCTTTATTTTAATTAAAGTCCGGTAGAATAGGCCAAGGACGAACTTCCTTTTATTTAAATAAAGAAGACTTGAAAGTGGAGAGTCCAGAGTGGAGAATGAAAGGAAACATCTCATTCAAAACACAGGTACGAAAAACCAAAGGAAACAACTCTCGAGTCCCAATGAATCAATGACAACCGGCTCAGAAGATTTTCTTCCAATGATAGGTGACTCAGAGGCTTTGCGAAATTAGAGATAGCTCAAACATGAATCGATTGGCATCTGAATAGGAAAGAAAAAAGCACCCTCCTTACAAATAAAAAAAGTAATAATAATATTATTAAATGATTTTTTGAAACTGGAATAAAGTTCATGTGATTTGATTTTTGATATTATACCCAGTCACTTGTACATTTGTACTTTCAAAGTTAAAGTCCAAGGAGACAGCCCCTACGGAGCCTCTTTTAACGTCTACATGATGTTTAGAAACAAGCGAATTCAGGACAACATTCTTTGATAAACGGAGAACATTGTACAAAGTACCATTAAACCAACAAACGGAACTTCAGCCCATGCCAGAAATTCGTTTATCAGGTTCTCCCATCTAGTCTCTCATAAACTGGATTTTTTCATAGAAGTGAAGTGATCAAGAAGGTCCCTCGGCAAAATCTTTTCCTTCACATCCTTTAAGCTTAACTATGAGGGTAATATTTATGCAATATCAAGTCATAAATCACTTTGTAGTACTAAGAAAGGAGTAGATTCAAGGAACTATGAGCTCAAAGCAACTTAGAAAAGAAGAATGTCACATGTTAATAAATAGATTGACAAACTCGAGAAAGATAATTATCATACATGAGTATGTATGTTCACTAATCTCTTTATGTGCAAAGTGAGAGCTTAGAATGCTTTGAAAGGACTTTCCATTAAGAGATGAAGGATGGCAACATTAGAATGGATTGCTATGTCTTCAATTGCAACATTTTAAGACTTCCTGGATATCTCATGCTAAGGACTTGAGGTTAACCAAGAAGGTAAGTGACTGTATTGAAAGACTTTGTTCCTCTTATAAAGTAGAAGAAGATTTACCTTAAGAACAACCTGAATCATCATAGGGATTTAATGAAGACAAGCGTGAATCGCTTCAACTTTTAAGTATATCAATTGTCTAATGCACGATGCATATGATCTGCATTAGAGGATGTGACTTTTTCGCACATACGAAGAAAGGTGTAAGAGAAAATAAAATATTAAAAGAGTATTCATTTATGAATATTTATAGGAAATACTCGCTAATTTTATTCTGCATCATCACATGAAACCTATAAAGGCTGTGCAGCTGCCTCATTAAGACCAGCACTAGACTGTCCACCTATACGAAGAGGCAGCAAAGTATCATACATGTCTTTGGAGATAATTGATTTCTCCTCAATTCACGAAAGTAATGGATGAATAGCATCGTCCATAGAAACAACATCACGGATAACCAGAATGCATTTAGTCTATGGATGATACAGACAATAGTCTTTGCTTTTAGAATTGTACCCAACAAAAACACATGTCACTACTTTATCATCCAAATTCCTCCATTTTTATTCAGGCACTAATGCATATGCGAGACAATCAAAATCACACACCTCAAGAGAATATGGCTTGTGAACATGCCAAGCCTTGTATGGAGTGATAGACTACAATGCTTTAGTGGACATCTGTTAAGTACATATGTTTCACACATAACAACCTCAAGCCAAAAACTATGTTGTAAAGCCGTGCTCTTGACCATACACCTCCCCATCTCCATCAGCGATATGTTCTTCTATTCAACAAAGCCATTCTCTTGAGGTGTATATGGCATTCTATACTCATTTTGTATCCCACATTCAACTAGAAACGCATTAAAAGTAGAAGATGTATATTCACCCCCTAGATCAGAACAAAGGTTTCCCATTTTACATGCTCATAGGTTTTCTTCCAAAACTAAAAACTATTTGAAGCACAATAAACACTTTGGACTTTGATTTCAATGGATATACCCATGCATGCATGAAAAAATCATCGATGAAATTCATGAAGTAAAGACAGTTTCCAAAAGAGGTTGTCTACATAAGACCACAAACATCACTGTGAACAAGCTGAAATTTCTAAGTTGCTTGAAGTGAAACATCTTTTGGGAATGAGGAACACTGCATTTTGCCAAAAATGTAGCCTTCACATACATGTTTACCAGGTGCCTTATTTTTGGGCAAAGAGGACAACATTTCTTCTGCAACCTAAGAATCATGTACTGCACATGCTGAATCATTCACACATATGAGCTTATACAACCCATGACATAAGATGCTAGAAGAAATAATGACATCACCATTTGACAGATCATGAAGTGTACATCTTTTATCAACAGAATTCAAAACCAAATCAATCTTGGCTAAAGTTGAAATCGATAATAGATTCTTTTTTATCGTTGGCACAAATTCAACATCCAACAATGTAAAAGAACTACCATCCACAATAGTCACAATGATCTCACCAACTCCCATGATAGGATAAGAGGAGTTGTTGGCCCATGTGATAGTATTCCCTGTAGGGGCAAGCTTCAGTAAAGTGAAGAAACTGCACTGCAAAGTAATATGTTTGGTTGACCTACTATCAAAGTACCGAACATCTGAGACTACAATAGACATACACTGTTCATTACAAGATGGATCATAACTCGAAACACTCTTAAATGCCCATTTGTCATTTTGCACAAGATTAGTAGAATCTGTTTTGGGTGTGGAGGCCTTTGCAACAACCATTCCAGCCTCTTTCTTCCTTGCCTCTTCAGCAACCAATTTTGGATAACTCTTAATGACACAACCATTTATTGTACAAGATTTGAAAAAGAATTTCTACTTTTTTTGTTTTCTACCTAGATTCATCTTCCTGCAACTAAACAGAGACTAACTCCTCAAATGATCAAAGACTAGAAGAAAAACTCCCATATGAATTGGGAACACCATTCAGAACCAGTCCATTATGTGTGTTGCAGATCAAACAAACAGTAGAAGCATGAAATGAAGAGTAGAAGTAAAAGTCCGATATGAATTGGGAAGACCATTCAAACCAGTTTGGCTTTCATCATCAATTGAAGAGTAGAAGAAAAACTCCGATATGAATAGGAAGACCATTCACAATAGTTTGCACAAGTGATCTGTCAAGTTATAAGCAGAAATCAACTGCTCCTTCAAATCTTTGATCTCTGTTAGGAAGTTGTCCATGGAATCTCTTTCATTCATGTGCTCACTCTCCAACTATTTTCAGAGGTAAGCAACATGAGCCTCATTCCTTGCATGGTAGAAAGTGGTAAGTGTATCCTAGGCATCGTTAGATGTTTGACAAGAGCAAATGTGAGGAATAATGACACATTTGGTAGACAAGGCTATCAATGCATGTGCCTGAGCATCTGTGCCATCCCAACACATTTGCTATGGACTAAGTGCAAGAGGAACCACAACACCAAGAGGAACATGAAGAATATTTTCAATTTCAATGATGTTTGCATCAACTTCAATAATTTTTTTTGTAGGTATAATAAGAGGTTTTTCAACACCCTGCAGAATATTCCACAATACTTTTGCAATGAATACATGACACATCATATAAGCCCATAATAGGTAAGTGGTATCGTCCAACTTATCCTCAATAGCCAACATATAGAACACATCACTACTTTCAGCCATGACCACTTACTAAAAGACCCTAATGGAGAAAAATGATTGTATCTCAAAATGTTGAACATAACTACCTTGTCAAGTTCTATTAAGTACATAGTACATTTGAGATTCTTATATCGGTAAATCAAAACCTATATATATCTTTGGCATAAAAAGACCAAAATTCTTGCATAAGCACTACGATAGTGCATTCAGAGGCTTAAAAGTGCTATGATCACTCAGAACGCCTAATCACCCTGAGTGTGTACCAAATTTCATGGGATTCTCAGACTATGACTGGAGGGGTGTTGCAAGATTACGACCACCACGTGCTAGAGAGATGAATCTCCTCCCAACCAAATGCCTCTATATGTAGCTCTCTCCAGGGGACTGCCTTCTTGGGCAGGTGGATACTAACCATCCATGTGTCACCCATGTAACTGCATGTGCACCAAGTGTCCCAGTTAACTCAAGTTAACTCAAGTGGATGCTTCTAGAAGGCTCTATATATCTTTGGGTAAAATACTCTCCCCATGTCCCCCATAGGGATTGAACCCAAGACTTCCTTCTTCACATCCTTGAGACGTAACCACTAAGCTAAGTGGATCACTTGTTCACAAGAGCAAAAGACTTTCTAGTAAGTCTAAACCTGAGATCTTTGGTCATACACATCGATGACCAAACGGTGTCCGATTTCAGATCTGTCTGAATCGGCCCGACCCTTGGATCATAAATTACTTTGTTACATTCTTGCCCCCTTGGAAAAAAAAATTTCATCCTCGAAAATAGAGCTATATATCTACTATAGGAAACCCCCAAGCCTCATGTTTTAAAACTCGAAGAACATGGTCATGTTCTAGAACTAGAAGAACATGTCTCATCTTTATGGTGGCATCCCTACCCAAATGATCCAAAATACTATCTCGCTTTGCACTTTGATAAACTGTACAAAGTACAAAGTAGTAAGTGAATAATAAGGGTGGATCTAAAAACATCCCTAGAAAATTCAGAGTTTCTCGATGTGCGATCTGGGCAAAAATATGTGAACTAGGGGGATTCAAATTATTAGTCCATTTTTGGGCATGACTAGTGCATGGACTTAGTAACTAAGGTGGGATTCTTATCCCTCATAAGACTTTGAGAAATCTTGATTCACTTGAATTTGGTTTGGAGAACTTGAAGTTTGGTTGTTCCAAACATCGAACTTGGATGTTTGTCGAATGGTTCACTTCCATCCAACATTTACTTGATTTTTTTCACATTACTAAAGGACTACTTTGTCCTAATGGGCTTAAAAATCCTATGTAAACTCTAAGAGAAAGTTTTCCATTTACTTTGGGTCAACCTAGATATATCTTGAACAGGCCAAATTCAAAATGAAAATTGTCCAACTTCGAACACTTTTCTCAAAGACTTGAGCTAGAAGTTCTTGGGAATTGTCAATTAGATGATCAATTCCTAACTTCTCTATTCTAGAGTATACTAAAATCTATGAAATCATTTATGCTATAACTTGAATCAAACTCAAATAAATAAGTGCACGTAGGCTTATTATCGTTTGAAGATTGAAAAGGTTTTTGTACCTAACATCTATCTAGGATGCCAATTCCAAAAGATTTGGAAAGAAAAAATAAATAACTAAAACTCTGCACAACTATTTAATACTTCGAAGACACCTAAACTTGCCATGAGTCAAAGTCTAGATGACCGAGGACTTTAACTTCTCAAAGAGCTGTTTCAATAGCATATTGAAGCATTTTTTCTATCTTTAAGAGAAATAGTTCAGATTCTCAAAAAGATTCAAAGCAAATCAAAAACATCATCCAACCACAAAGTACTTGTGTGGTAACCAACATCAGTGTGTCGACCCACTGAGGTTCTATTAATCAGTTTTGTATTCAAATAATGCTTCAGTTGAGACTAATTTTATGCCTTTATTCAATCTGTATGACTCCTTACTGGGAGTGCAATTCTTGAGCACTGATTTTGACTCAAAGAATTGAATTTGCCAAGTTATGCTTGGAACTTGGTTCTTAACTTAATCAAGCCAATTCTTAGTTGAAAGGATCATTTCATTATCAAAGTCCTACTCTTTCAGAAATTTATCAAATATTTCTGAATTAACGACTCTTTATCTTGAAGTGTTTCAAAAAGATCTTGGAAGTTACTTACTTCATATCTTCTGATTCCTTGATCTTGAAGTTATCTTGAAATACTACTTTTATCCTCTTTGAATTTAAACTTCCTCTTTGAAGTTTTAATTCCATTGAGGACCTAACTTCAAGATCCAATCTAGGACTAAAAGATAATCATCATCTCATGGTCTGATGTACCATACCATCTTTCCTATATCAATCCGAGTATAAAATCTAGTGTCCCATACCACCCTATTTTATATTCACATTGACGTGTGAGTGAATTTTATCATGAAGTCTAAACATCTCTTGATAAAGTACCTTCTTGCTTCAATTCTTTATGAGAATTTTTAAAGTTTCAGGCATTATCTCCATGTACTTGAATATTCATAGATTCAAGTTCAATTGGTTTATTCTTGACCAATTTATAGTGACAAGAGCTTTTGACTTCTTGTCTTAAGATTCCTTTCAAACAAAACCTTTTCAGTAGCTATATCGAGGACTTTTATAGAAATCTCTTTACTGCTTAAGTCTAAGCATCCGCTCATGCTTTTGGATTTCACCTTCAAGAAATCCCTTTAAGGATAGATCAACTTTATGTTTTAGCTTCTATAGACTTAATTACAGTCTTCAAGGTTGCACACTACATACTTGGACTATCTACTCTGTTCAAACTTGGAACAGCTTACTATTTCGATTGCCAATACTTGGGCAAAACCTCATACTAGTTCCAACCGTAATTCTTGGACAACCATGGCCAACACTAATCAATTATTGTTGATCATGCAATAATAATAAAGACTTAGTCTTTATCATTAAGATCTCTTGAGCTTTTCTAAGCTTTTTGGCTTACCTATAGAATTTTTAGAGATCTTTCCTTGAACTTCAGTCCAAGCATACTCTGATGCCTTGCAGATTCCAAAGCTAAGAATCCTTGATATACCTTGAGGTTATATCACTATTTTGGACTTTAAGTACCACTTCTGGTAGTTTGGGACGTCTGGGGAACTACTTGCTATCAAAGAGTTTGAAGAATTTCATTCTCAATACTTGGAAGAATGTTATTCTTCAAAGACTTGAGATTCCTTCTAGGGAATCAAATAACTTGAGCAAATGATTCATCATGGAATCTTTTGCAATTCTGGATTCTTTCAAACAATATCCAAAAACATTACTGATTCAATTGTGTTCATTTCTTGAGTATCAAACTAGAGACTAAATATCACCTTTTTGATATGGTTTCCCATGCCACTATGAAAGTTTAAGTTGAACATTTCATTTATGTGATATTGACTCCTATTCTTAAGTCTGATACAAGAATCATTATTATTGGTCAATATTTAGATGTTACTAGAGTCCTTTAAACATATTTCACCAATCAAAACTATATTTCAAGTCCAAGCATCTATTTATGATTGATCCAATAGTAATGCTACTATGAACACATAACTTTGAACTTTATGGTTTGTTTAGGAAAAGTTCATGGATTGGAGATCCATTTCTTGGAACTTTCTATTCCTAAATGAGAATTTCACACTTGCTTCAAGTCCTTAGGAACTTATCTTATTTCCTAAAGATTGCTTACTTGGATTTCCTCTTGAAGTTCAATTAGCTGAAATGAAACCAAAATTTTTAACTCTCCAAAAGAGTTCTTCCATGTTTCTAGTATTGCTTAGCTAGTTGCATCATTTACCAGAGATGCAACTATGGAACCTAACATCCTGATGCAACTATAGAGCTTAGCATCCTCTTATTGACGTCAAAGATCAATTGATGTTGAGGTTCAATATTTGATTTCCATCACTCCTTGGGATGAAATCAAATAAAAACTTATAAAAGCTTTATAGTTTTTCTTGGCACCTTGCATCCTTACCAGGGATGCTACTTATAGAATAGAACAACTATCTTGTGAACTTTAAAATCTCATCTAGTGTAAGTTCCATTTAGCTTTATTTGAGTTTTTATCACGTCTTGGGATAAAAGATCAAATAAAGGCATTCATTTATAAGTGCTCAAGTAAATAAGAAAACTCTTATCATCCTACTTGGATTTAAGATTTCTTAAATCCAAGCTAACGACTCGCATGTGTGCATCTAATCATATATGCCCAATTGTCCATTCACAAACAATCAATCTTATACCTTACAAAAGCTTATAAATATACAAGTGCACAAACTTGAGTGCATCCTGTTCCTTTTGCAAGCAAGAAGAAAATGTGTATGGTGCATGAAAACATTCTTTTGAAAGGAGAGATGCACCAACAATCTGTCGTAGATGCATGCCTATCCTTTTGTTTAATGAGTATTTCAATATATTTATGCTCTTTCATGTAGGTTTCAACAACTTGTATCAAGATTATCTAGAATGAAGTTTACAACCATACTTCAATGATAAAAATGCATCCTCCATGAAAGTAGAGAGTGAAAACAAATATTGAAACCAATCATTAACTTGGAAAATACTTATCTTTCAATTAATGTATGTCCTTCCATTAATCCTCAAGCAAAGCCATTCTCCATCCTTTAGGGCTTCCCTAGTAAAGCTTTAGCCATATAAGCCTTCTATACTTTTGCCATTCTCCCACAAGATTCGAAAACTCGACTTCTTTCCTTTGTCCTTCTTGAGAACAAGAGAGGATGCATAATCTACTCCTATTCAAAGATAACTTGACTTTGATAACCAAGTAAGTTCAAAGTTTGCATTCGAGTTCGATTAGGGATGGCAACCAACTCAAGTGAATACACAAAACCAAAAGTTCTTAGCTCAAAATTAGCAGATCATAGAAAAAATCAGAATAAAACAAGGTGTAGCTATCATTGCTCGTTACTGTAATGGTTAAGGCAGAGTAATGAACGACAGAACATGAAAGTTCAACCTTACACTATCGTGGCTCGTTACTCTAACGGTTAAGGTGCTGCAATCGACAACAAAAGATGAGAGTTCAACCCCCGTCTATGCCGCTTATTGAATGGTTTCCCTTTTGTATATGACAATCAAAACTTCTGCAAAATGATAATTAGCTAATCTCGAACACATTAGATTGAGTGCTAAGTATCGACGTCGTTTTGATGGAGGTGTCGGTTTCGAACCCCATTCAGGATTGCTTTTCTTAGGCTTCTTTTTCCTTTCCATATCTGCATAGAAATCTATTACAGAGAATAAATTTGAATTGTACAAAATAGATTTATCTGCTAGCATATCGGCTAAAGTTATACCTTCAGCGCTTTTTGACCAGAGTTCGACACTTGCAAGCAACGCCAGGAAGGATTTTAGATTCTTGTTCTCACTACACTACAAAGCAAACAACAGATAAATATCAGAACCAAGAAATGTGTGGCACCTTGGTGTACAGCAATCAGGTCCGTGAAGTTGGCCTTGGTTCGATACTTCCATTTGGCGGCAACGAAGGCCTTTCTTTTTGTTTTTTGCGCATAGAAAAAGTTAATGATGAGTAGAATAAGAGAAGATGTTAATTATATCCACTCGACGTATGGCGATGTGGTCAGGCAAATGACTTTGGAATCCAAAGATCATTAGATCAATCCCTGATTCCTATTATTAAATATCAAATGGTATTCTCCTCTTTTGCTGCCGGAAGTCGAGAGAGGGGCAAGATGCTCCACGTATAGAAGACCAATGAGGAGACTATTAACAATGGAAGCACATTCTAACGAAGAAGATGATGAGCCTAGCAAGGTCACCATGGAAGCTTCCCTAGAGCTCTCATACCAATGCAAGATCACGACCACCACGTGCTAGAGAGATGACTCTCCTCCCAACCAAATGCCTCTATATATAGCTCTCTCTAGGGGACTGCCTTCTTGGGCAGGTGGATACTAACCATCCATGTGTCAGCCATGTAACTGCATGTGCGCCAAGTGTCCTAGTTAACTCAAGTTAAATCAAGTGGATGCTTCTAGAAGGCTCTAGATATCTTTGGGAAAAATAATCTCCCCATGTCCCCCATGGGGATTGAACCCAAGACCTCCTCCTTCACGTCCTTGAGACTTAACCACTAAGCTAAGTGGATCACTTGTTCACAAGAGCACAAGACCTTCTAGTAAGTCTAAACCTGAGATCTTTGGTCGTACACACCGATGACCAAACGGTGTCCGATTTCACATCCGTTTGAACCGGCTGGACCCTTGGATCATAGACTTACTTTATTACAGTGTCAACAGTGCCCTAGATAAGGCGGAAACCTGATCTAATTCCAATTTCTGGAGTTTGAGGTCTACACAACCACTTGACCAGCATAAGGAAGAAGAAGAAGCTTGTAGCACAACACACAATACTAAATGTACTACCACTAGAATTTACAAAGATAAGTAACCCATTAGGGCTTTAGGTGTATATAAAAGCTAGGGGAAAAACCTCCTTAAGAGGGGAAAAACCTCCTAAACAAGGGAAAACGTGCCTTCAACAGACCTAGTGTGTTCATACATATGACCACCTAAATATATCAACACTATGGTCCAATGTTTTCTTACAATCTAACATTACATAACCTCCCAACTTTATTTGATCTCATAGAAGTAGGTAAACCTAGACTATTAGGTTATTGCAAGCTATTATCTACACATTCACATGCTATTGCTAAGTATTGGTTCCAAAAATATCAACTCGATCATATGGGGGTGGTCACTTTAGAAATCACAATCATATCTTTACAAGAGAAACTTATAGCATTTGAAAAGCATATCAAAGCAAAGAAAAGCACCGTTGCAAAGTTAAATGCCAATCTCTAATAGTTAAAAGAGGCTCCACTTGGTATCAAATATAGGAAAAGGGCATTTCCATCCTTTGAAGCTCTTTCTATTGTAATGGAGCATGCAAACAACATATTTATGCAATAAGGTGAGTATCAAATTTTATTTTATTTTAATGAACTTTTGAAGATTTTCATTGTGTACATCATTTATTCAAGACCTAAGTGCTTCATCAATAACATAAGAACCGTTCAATTTCATCAATAGTTGTATAACTAGTAACAAAAAAAGCGCTGTTTTTGACACACCCATAGGAAAGTGTATGATTTGTTCTTTAAGCAGAGCTGTAAGAGAAGTTAAAAGACCTTATCAAAGTGCAAGATGTGTAGGCAATATATGACAAGGAAAGCATCAATAGAAATAGGTATAGTACAATGTACCTTCTTAAGTGATCCTTACAAACATAAGGTATTTCTCAAAATATTTTTCGATTCCCGTATAAAGTGTTTATCAAGAAAAAGAGTTCTAATGAGGATGTGGCACTATTAGAAAATATTTACTCACCAAAGACACTATGCCTACCTATGTGTATCATCCAGATATACCTAAGGAGCAATTAAAGGTCTTATCTAAACAGAGATTTACTTGCACTAAATGCAACAATATATCTATAAACCTTTAGAATCTTAAACAAGAAATGATTAACTTTTATAGTTCAATAATCAAAGGTAACCCTACTATAATTTATATGGTGTTAAGGTTTTATTACATTCAAGTGTTTAATTAAGGTAAGATTTCCTCTTTTCTATAGACTGAAATGTTAAATTGAAGTTCATACTAAATCTCGATGACTACCAAATTGTAAAGGTTCAATGATGAAACTAATGAACAAAGTGATGGACCATGCAATGGATGACAAAGTTTTAAGATCCGCTTCCCATTTGAATTAGAGTGCCCAATTTAAGGGAGATATCTAGTGGTTAGCTATTGTAGAGGTTCCCAAAGAAATAAATAGTGTTATTTTATGAATTTCTAGTAGTACTCCATGGATTAGAGAAGTAATTTCTTCTCAAGTACATGGGTAAAAGGTTTTTCTAGCTTGTATAGGTGATTTTTATATAGAACTGGGTTTGGGTGGAGACCTTAAGAGTATAAAATTCATGCTACATTGTAAACAAGATGCATCTAGTCTCTATCCTTGCTCATATTGTACACAAGGTGACATTCTAAGCGACAAGGTAAAAGTGCAAGAGAATTCATGAGAGTTGATGACCTCGAAGAGATTGTATACAATAACTCATGGAATATTTGAGAATGAGAGATATCTCTTTTGAATTGTCCAAGGAAGAATCGAGTCGTGAGAAAAACATGAAGGATTGGAACCCCATTATTTAAGTTCGATTTGTCAAAGTGAACTTTTTTAAACAACACGCCTTAATGAAGATCCTAAGTAGGCTTCTTAAACTCCATGTTGAATATGCATTTGCAATGAAATCACTAGAGATGTCTTTAGTAGCGATTCAGAAGAAAAAAGATCTTCTTAATTCTTCTAGTTGTCATGGTGGCCATGTATCTTTAGTTGTTAACAATTATGGTGAGTCTGAAGAGATTTTACAACAACTTCTAATGATTGGGAAGATGGCAAGATATTTATTTAAAAGACATGTGAATAGTCAATGTGATGGAAAATGGGAGCTTTCAAAAGACCTATGTTTGATTCGGACGGACAATGACAATCTTTGGGTATAGCTTTTGTTTTCATCGTGAGTTGGTGATATCTAGATCTTAAGTGAATCTTAGGGAATAAAGTCCCTCCACTGAATCGACCTAAAAACTCATCTATGTGAGGTAGTGGGTACTTATTTTTAATTTTCCTTTTATTCAATCCCCTATATTCAATACATAGCCTATAAGACTTGTCTTATCAAGTCAAAAATTTGGATCTTAGAACATAAGAGAATTTATATGTTTTAATATATGCAAGTAAAGCTTGTGGAAAATGTATCTCTTAAAACTTGGTTATGTAGGCGCTTCCTCTCATGAGAGCCTTTGGATCAAAGATTGTATCCTATTTAGATATTCTCTTTTAGGACCTCCCTAATATTAGTAAATTGTAAGTAGATGGAGCCATGTTCATGCATGTCAACAACTCATTTCAAGATCTTATTGATAGAACACAAATATTTCAACTTACTTGCAGCTCTTGAGATAGAGTAAACCAAATTTGAGCCTCTGGGCATCACTAGGATAAGTGAGAACAACAATGTGAGGTCATTGATGTAAATCCATCGTAGGGCTCTAGACAAGGATAACCCTTTTCTATTTATGAACATAAGTTTGATCTAGTCTTCCTTATTATTAGAATAAGATTTTCCCACCCATTTTCTTTCAGTATTGTTAGCTAGAGCTCCCTCATGTAGAAGGTCCTCTATCTAGAGAACATTTCTATAGTGATCATATCTCTAATTATGAAAGGATTTTTAGGATATTTAAAAAGATACGTCTCACATTTTCTTCAGAATCTATGTTTGATGTCAAAAAAGTTTTCATTCTAGGACCTTTGTATAGACATTATGGCCATAAGCCATTCTTTAAAGAACCAAAGTCATAGTATCATTTCTCAGGTATGCCAAAATGTAAGTGAAGCAAGGATATTCTTGAAAGACTCTATCTTGTATGTTATGCCAATCGGTTCATCTTTGAGCTATCTCTGATTTAGAAAAGCCTGTGGGTCGACTATCATTGGAAGAAAATCTTTGTCTTTGTAAAGCTTCGTAGCTGGTTGTCATTGACTCACTGGGCGTGTTTTATCCGTTCTTGTGTTTTGAATGAGACTTTTTTGATCCAAAAGATAAGTCCCAGAGGTGTGGAGCTTCTATGTCCATTCAAATCTGTCTATTAACAGATCGTCTTTGGTGCTGGATTACTGTTAACTGGTCGTCTTTGGTGCTGGATTACTGTTAACAGATCGTCTTTGATAGCTACACGGAATTATGAAGAAATTTGTAACTTCCAAGAGAGCTTGCAACATCATAACTCTAATTTTTTATAATTCAATTAGCACTCAATTTTTTGGAAGAATTTTTTTTGGAAGAAAGGGATGGATAAGACCCTTTCGTCTAATGGTCAAAAGCACTCTTTTTTATCCAAAATTTAAAATCTCTACAAGTTTTGAGCTCTAAAAAAATATTTTTTTCGAAAAAGTAAAAAAATAGTTACTTCGCTTCTAAATCCCACATTTTGAAACCCAAGTCCTAGAAATTCATATTTTTCCACTACCTTCTCTCTATAGTACATCATCAAAGCTGTTTTTTCTACCTTCCAACCTATCTCTATGTCCAACTTTGAGTTAATGATGTACTTTGAAAACCTTTAACTTGAATTGCAACATTTGAAGCTTCTAGATAACCAAAAGTTGAAGTCCACACATTAACATGTCACAATATCAAAGCTATAGATGGAAAATGGCTATCATAGGTGTAGAGGTGCACATGAAACCCTCTAGAGTTAGGCCTCATTGCGTTAGAGATTAGGTAAACTTGTATCTTCATTGGAATTGAAAGATGGAAGGTTCAAGACAAAAGGTCTATGAGAAAGAGAAGCTTATTGAAAAGCTTCTTGGAGAATTGCGCAAGGAATGAGAAATAATGAAGTGGGTGAAGGTCCATGAACATCTAGGTGTGCATTGAAGAAGAAAGAAATTCAATTATGAATATATGGAGGTAGAGAAGTTTGCGCTCAACCAAGCCCTCAAGAAGGAGAAATGAATGATTTTGATGGTGAAAAGAAGAGAAGTAAAGATATGGAGGCATGGATTGAAGAGCTAGAGGGTTTCCTTGACCTTTGACAATTCAATTAGGAGTCCAAGAAAAAGTTTGGTATCCTACACCTTCATGGCATCACAAAGATATGGAGAACTGGATGCATTTTGGTCCGATTCTAGGGAAGGAGTTTAGAGAACCAACAAAAAAAACGTTAATTAATTTTCTTCACACTACAATATAGAGAAGAATATGGAGTTCTATAATTTTTAACAACTCAAGAGTGACAAGCATATCTTGTCTATTAATGAATACAAAGGAAAGTTTCTACACATTGACAAATATACATTAGAGGATAGTGGTGATGCTCTAAAGAGCAAGTTTATTGAAGGCCTTCATGAGGAGATCCATTATCAATTCAATGGATCTCGATGTGTTGATTTTTTGGATGTTGTTGTGATGGTCAAGAATCTTGATAAGATATATAAGTTCAATATGTAAAAGGCTACTAGAACAAAATTGATTGTGACTCGACATAGGGCAGAGAGACTTGTGACAAAAAACATGAAGAATTCAAAGAAGACTTCAACTTCTAATAATCAAGCTCAAAATCGTGTTCACGTGGAAAACCAAAGGAGGCATCAACCCATCCATTGGAAGGAGGACCTTGATTTTATTAAGTGGACAAACAGACTTAGTTTATGTTTTTATTGTGGGGAGGAACGGCATCGGATATATGAATGCACGAACAAGAATATCTTTTAGTCTGCAGGATGGAAGGTGATAATTATCTTTGAGTAAGGTGCAACACCTGACAAAGGAGATTATGGGACAAGTGCCCTAACTTTAATTTATGTTGCATGGTGGCTAGTTCTTTCCCAATGTCTTCTATAATAACAATTTCCAGTATGACTTCTATGCATAGAATCAAGTTTCTTATCGATTCGAGTACTATGCATTGTTTTTTATCTTTGAAATTGATATTACGGATACCCCTAAACATGTAGATAACAAGAACTATAGAGATGGTCAATGGATGACTACACTATACTAAAGGATACATTGAAAATCTTGCATTTACGTCTTTTGATAGGAATGGAGTAGTTACTTCAAAATTCTGCAACAATAGATTACGCACAAGGAACAATAACTTCAATGCTAGATGGTGAGTATATCCACATTCTAGGTGATGCACATAATCCTAAACCTACTCTGATTTTTTCTATGTAGATAATTAGAGCTATACTTGGTAGTTTTAGAACATTTGTGGGTTATGTCAACAATCGCCATGAGGAGGAAAATGATGAAAATCTTCTAAATTATGTAGAGAATCGCTTGAAAGAATATGTAGATGTATCTCAGGAAGACTTGCATGGTATACCTCCACCTAGGAAAACTGACCCCACCATTGACTTGTATCATGAAAGCAAACCATATTCTAGAGCACCTTATGGATTTAATTTTGATGAATTAAAGGAGCTTAAGATTCGACTAGATGATCATTAAGCATAAAATATTACCTTCATAGTTAAGTCTAAAGGATGTGAAGGAAAAGGTTTTGCCCAAGGACCTTCTTGATGACTTCACTTCTATGAAGAAATCCTCTTGATGAGAGAACCTCCGTGGAAGTACCTAATAACCGAATTTTTGGCATGCATTGAAGTTCCCCTTGTTGGTTACATGGCATTCTATACAATGCTCTCCATTAATCAAAGAACGTTGTCCCACATTCGCTAATTTTGAAAAATCATGTGACCTATTTCTTTAAAGGAGGTCCTACAGGCATCTACTCCTTCGCTTTAACTTTGAAACTACAATTGTACAAGTGAATGCGTATACTACCCAAAAATCAAATCATTTGAACTTCCTTCCAGCTTTAGCAACTCTTTTACTATTACTATTATTATTATTATTATTATTATTATTATTATTATTATTATTATTATTATTATTCAATAATTTCCAAAAATCACGTGAATTGTTTTCTTAAAGGAGGTTCTATAGGCGTCTACTCCTTGGCTTTAACTTTGAAAATGCAATTGTACAAGTGAATGAGTATAGTACCCAAAAATCAAATCATGTGAACTTTCTTCCAGCTTTACCAACTATTTTACTATTATTATTTTTATTATTATTTTTATTATTATTACTCTTATTATTATTATTATTCGCTAATTTCCAAAAATCACGTGAACTGTATTTTTTAAAGGAGGTATTGCAGGTGTCTTCTCCTTGGCTTTAACTTTGAAACTGCAATTGTAAAAGTGAATAAGTATAGTACCCAAAACTGTTAACAGGTCGTCTTCTCTGTTCCGCTAAAGAAGACAATCAAAACGAGAAAGATCGTCATGCGAAAAGCCTCCTTCTACGTCCCAACTTCCAAGCCTGCCTGTATCTTTGGTAGCAGCTTTACTTCTTTGCTTAGAAAGCTGCATCTATCTCTGATATAAAAGAGGAAGGATACCAAATAAGTTATCTTAATAGTCTTTGAAAGTACCTGTTTGAAGAGACGCCGATAGGACTTTATCTTTACTCTTCCAAGTGCATACCATTCAAATCTCTATTCATTATTTTCAATCTAATTCTTTTTAATCGTTGTGCCTTCATAGTTCTATATTCGTTCATCTTCAAAACAAGAGCATTTCACTATTGCAATTTTGTTCTATAAATGCGTTTCATATCACATATTCTCGACATGAAGGTAAATATTTTTATTTTTTTCATAGTACAATGAATTCAAAATAGGTAGCTATACGGAATCATGAAGAAATTTGTAACTTCCAAGCGAGCGTGCAACATCATAACTCTAAATTTTTTTAGCTCAATTCGCACTCAATGGTTTGGGAAGAAAGGGATGGATAAAACCCTTCCGTCTATGTATATTTGTTTTTTACATGTTGCATAAGTGTTTTTAGTATACATTGCTGCATAAGAGTTTCTAGTATACAATGTTTTTTACATGTTGCATAAGAGTTTCTAGTATACATTGTATTCTTCTCATGTGTAGAAGTTGATTGTAAAGATTTCCCTATAGTTCCTCCATAAATTCTCATTTTCTGAGTTGTTGGTCACGTTTTGAAATTTTGATTGCTTGATCATGTACGTGATCATAACAACTCTTTCTCTCTCTGGGAAACCAAATATTCCCATCAATTATCCTACCAAAATCTCCTATTCTATGTGTCTTAGTAAATTTTTACTTCTCCAACAAAAATCTTCCAAGCACCTCCATTTTTGGAAAGGAAATCTATGTTTTCATGCTCTCTCTCTTTCTCTTGTTCTAATCAAAAGAAAAATGTGTAAAATATTATATAATATGTTCAATGTTGCAAGTTATGTTCCTTACATCGAATGATTTATCACATAAAGTTATATTGTACTTTGGATAAGATTTTTAGCTCTCCTTCTCCTTTTTGCTTCGATGTTTTAACTTTTTATTGGGAGAAAAAATGAACCTTGCATGGGCCTTTTAGATTAAGGAGTGATTATTTATGGAAGAATAATAATAAGAGGATGATAGCCACATTGTATACCCTATAAGATACTATGCTGAAGGGCGGGGGGGGGGGGAGATGAGACAAGTTTGTCCCTTATTCATTGATTGCCCATAGAGAGAAAAGGAATCTAGTAACTTGGCTAGTCCCAACAGTTCAATTTTTTTAGAAAGTAAAGAAACTCATCATAACACTTGATGATTGGACCCCTCATTACTTTAGAATCATAAGTACTCTTTTTTATCCCAAATTGAAAATCCATACATGTTTTGAGCTAAAGAAATCACTTTCTTCTAAAAGAGTAAAAAATGAATTAATTCCCTCCTAGATCTCATATTTTGATACCCAAGTCCCAAAAAGTCATCTTTTTCCACTACTTTCTCACTACAGAACACCATTGTAGCTCATCTTTCTATCTTCCAACCTAGTTTTATCTTTAACCTCAAACTATTGATATATCTTTAAGACCTTCAACTTCATTGGCATCATCTCAATCTTCTAGGTGACCAGACGATGAAGTCCCCACATTAAGATGTCACAATTTCCAGGCTACAGGTGGAAAACCGCTATAACATGTCTAGTGCAAAGGTCTATGGGTGTACATGAAACCCTCTAGAGTTAGACCTAATAGAGTTAGAGATTGTGGAAACACGGATCTCCATTGGAAGGGCAAGATGGAACGTTTGAAACAAAAGCTTATTCAAAAGCTTCTTAAAGAAGTGTGCAAAGATCTAGGTGGAAGGCATCCAGAAGGCACAAAAAATTTGTTTGTGGATTTGAGATGGATGAAGGTGTAGGAACATCTAGGTTGGCATAGGGGAATATAGAAATGCACTTATGAAGATATGGAGGTAGATGAGTTTGCCCAGTGCCAAGGTTTCAAGAAAAAAAACTTTAATGATTTTGATGGCCAGAAGAAGAGTTCTAAAGATCTAGAGGCATCAGTTGAAGAGCTAGAGGATTACTTTGAATTTTTGACACTTTAGGTATGAGTCTAAGGGAAATTTTGGGATGCTACACCTACATGGAATTGTAAAGATATTATGGGAGTCCTATACACAAAATTGAACACGTTCTAGTCTTGTTGTCTAGAAGGAATTTAGAGACCAACATAAAAAGGTTATTTTTCTTCACTCACCATATGGAGAAGAAGATGGAGTTATATAATTTTTGACAACACAAGTGAGATAAGGATAACTTGTCTATATTTTAGTACAAGGGAATGTTTTAACACCTTCAAAAATATGCATTGAAGGTCTAGTGAGGCTCTGAAGAGCAAGTTTATTAAAGGCACTCATGAGGATCTTTGTTATCAAGTGAAGGAATCTAGATGCTCTAATTTCTTGGATGTTATTGTGATGGTTGCAAATATTGATAAGATAGAGAAGTTCATTATGTAGGAGGCAAATAGAACTAGATAAATTGTGACTCAACATAGGGCATAGAGACCTACCATAAAAAACATGAAGAATTCATAGAAGTCTTAAAACTTTAATCATTAGGGTAAGAATTCTATTCAGTTTGAAAACCAAAGGCCTTTTCGATTAAGGATTGATAAGTGATAGTCCAATGAAAAGAGAGGGGTAGCCACAGCCTATACTCTATAAAACACTATGTTGAGGGGGGAAATGCATACAGATTTCTCTATCATTTAATGAATTTCCTTTAGAGAGAAGGTAATCTTGTAACTTGGTTGAGCCCAAACCTTTAAATTTTTAAAAAGAGAAAACACTCATCAGAACATTTGAGAATGGAACCCTTATTACTTTTGAGGTTCAAAAGCACTCTTTTACCGAAACTTAAAATCTGTGCAAGTTTTAAGCTCAAAAAAAATACTTTTTTCCAATAAGTAAAAAAAAAGTTACTTGGCTCCTAAATCTCACATTTTGATACCCAAGTCCCAAAAATTCATATTTTTCCACTACTTTCTCTCTATAGTACACCATCAGAGGTGTTTTTTCTACCTTCCAACCTATCTCTATCTCCAACTTTGAGCTAATGATGTACTTTGAAAAACTTTAACTTGAATTTCAACATTTGAAGCTTCTAGATAACCAAAAGTTGAAGTCCTTACATTAACATGTCACAATATCAAAGCTATAGATGGAAAATGGCTATGACATGAGTACTCCAAGGTTGTACAAGTGTACATGAAACCCTCTAGGGTTAGGCCCCATTGTGTTAGAGATCATGGAAACTTGTATCTTCATTGGAATTGAAAGATGGAAGGTTCAAGACAAAAGTTCTATGAGAGAGAGAAGCTTATTCAAAAGCTTCTTGGAGAACTACGCAAAGAACGAGGTGGAAAGAAACTAGAAGGCAGAATAAATTTATTTGTGGAGCTACATGATGAAGTGGGTGAAGGTCCATGAACATCTAGGTGTGCATTGAAGAAGAAAGAAATGCAATTATGAATATATGGAGGTAGAGAAGTTTGCGCTCAACCAAGCCCTCAAGAAGGAA
This sequence comes from Ceratopteris richardii, assembly GCA_020310875.1. Lineage (NCBI taxonomy): Eukaryota > Viridiplantae > Streptophyta > Polypodiopsida > Polypodiales > Pteridaceae > Ceratopteris > Ceratopteris richardii. The sequence goes on from CM035410.1 coordinate 93,124,317, forward strand.
AAATGAATGATTTTGATAGTGAAAAGATGAGAAGTTAAGATATGGAGGCATGGATTGAAGAGCTAGAGGACTTCCTTGATCTTTGACAATTCAATTAGGAGTCCAAGGAAACGTTGGGATCCTACATCTTCCTAGCATCACAAAGATATGGTGAAAGTCCTATATGCAGAACTGGAAGCATTTTGCTTTGATTCTAGGGAAGGAACTTAGAGAACCAATAAAAAAAACTATTACTTTTCTCCACACTACATTATAGAGAAGAATATGGAGTTCTATAATTTCTAACAACTCAAAAGTGACAAGCATAGCTTGTCTATTAATGAGTACAAAGGAAAGTTTCTACACGTTGACAAATATGCATTAGAGGATAGTGGTGATGCTCTAAAGAGCAAGTTTATTGAATGGCTTTGTGAGCAGATCCCTTATCAATTCAATGGATCTGGATGTGTTGATTTATTGGATGTTTTGTGATGGTCAAGAATCTTGATAAGATAGATATGTTCAATATTTAGAAGGCTAATAGAACAAAATTCATTGTGACTCGGCATAAGGCACAAAGAATTGCCACAACAAACATGAAGAATTCAAAGAAAACTTTAACTTCTAATAATCAAGGTCAAAATCTTGTTCACGTGGGAAACCAAAGGAGGCATCAACCCATCCATTCGAAGCAGGACCATGATTTTATTGAGTGGACAAAAAAACTTAGTTTATGTTTTTGTTGTGGGGAGTTAGGGCATCGGACATATGAATGCACGAACAAGAATATCTTTCACTCTGCAGAATGGAAGGTGATAATAATCTTTGAGCAAGGTGCAACACTTGAAAAAGGAGATTATGGGGCAAGTGCCCTAACTTTGATTTATACCCTCTTAAGATATGTCTATTCCTAGAAACACAAGTTTATCCTTAGCAAAGAAAGACTTACTACTTTTTCCATACAATTTGTGTTCTATAAGAGTTTGCAATGTCTTCTTGAGATGTACAGCATGCTCCAGATCATCTTTAGAGTATACAAATGTATCATCACGAAATACTAAGATCAATTTGTCTAGGTAATCATGAAAACCATTGTTTATCAAGCACATAGATGTGGTAGGAGCATTTGTTAAAACAAAAGGTCAAACTATAAACTCACAATGGCCATAACATGTTTGAAAATCTATCTTGGGTATATCTTCTGTTTTGATTTTATTTTGGTGATATCTAGACCTTAAGTCAATCTTAGTGAATACAATCACTCGAGTTAATTGATCTAATAAGTCATTTATGTGAAGGAGTGGGTACTTGTTTTCAATTGTTCCTTTATTCAACCCCCTATAGTCAATAGATAATCTATAAGATCCATCTTTCTTCTTATGAAATAAAGTAGGTTCACCCCAAGGTAAAAACAATCGGCCTTGTCAAGCCTATCTTTAAAATATCATCTAATTGCATCTTAAGCGCCTTTAGTTTGATTATGATGAATCTACATGCTCCTCTAGAATGTGGTTCACTCTCTCAATACAGGTCAATGGCATGGTCAATGTGCCTAGGTGGAGGTGTACCAGGTAGTTCTTCTCAAATGTATATGCATATTCTTTCAAATGATTTTCTACATCTTTTGGAAGAGTTCCATTATTATCTTCCTCATGCATATTTTTCACATACACTACAATTGTTCTTCAACCATCACATGTAGCTCTAATTATTTGCATAGTTGTAATAAGAGTAGGCTTAGGATTATGCACATCCATATAATGTGGATGGACTCATCCTCTAGCTTTAAAGTGATTCTTCTTTGTTTTCAATCAATTGTTGTAGAATTTTGAGCTAACTAGTGTGTGCCTATAATTGGATCACTCTGTTTCATTTCAATCACATGAAAACTTCAAGGAAAAAAATCCTATCAGAGAAAAATGCAAGATTTTCAATGTATCCTTTCATATAGTGTAGTCATCTATTCGCCATCTCTATAGGTCTTATTATCTCCATATTTAGGGGTATCTATAAATTGTGTACCTATTTGAAAGATAGAAAACAATGATCACTACGTGAATCCATAAAAAATTTGACTTCATATGTATAAATCATACCCAAATTAGTAATTACAAAAGCAGTTGGGAAAGACCTATCCACCATGCAATGTAAACTATAGTTAGGGAACTTAAATTCCTTGATGATGTTTATCACCTTCAATTGTATATGCATAAAGATTGTCTTGTTCAGGCACTCATATGTCTGATGCCCTACTTGATGATGTTTATCACCTTCATGTGTGCAGGCCAAAAAATTGTCTTGTTCAGGCACTCATATGTCTGATGCCCTTGCTCCCCAAGAAAAAACAGAGACCAAGTCTTTTTGTTGAATCTATAAAATTAGGGTCTTACTACCAATGGATAGGTTGAAGTGTCCTTTGATTTTCCACTTGGGTAGGATTCTTACCTTGATTATTAAAAGATGAAGTATTCTTTGAATTGTTAATGTTTTTTGTCGTAGTTCTCTATGGACTGTGTCTCATTGCAATGAATCTGGTTCTATTCGCCTTGTCCAAATTGAACTTCTCCATCCTCCCAAAATTCTTGACCATCATAGCAGCATCCAAAAAACCAACACATGCACATCCCTTCATTTGGTAGGGAAGCTACTCATGAAGCCCTTCAATATTGTTGCTCTTTAGAGCATCACCACAACATTCAATTGTTGTACCTTCCTTGATGATGTTTATCACCTTTAATTGTACAGGCCAACAAATTATCTTGTTCAATCACTCATATTTCTAATGCCCTTGCTCCCCAAAAAAAACCCAGACCAAGTCTTTTTGTTGACTCAATAAATCAGTGTCTTACTGCCAATGGATGGGTTGAAGCCTCCTTTAATTTTCCACCTGAATAGGATTCTTACCTTGATTATTAAAACATGAAGTCTTCTTTGAATTGTTCATGTTTTTTATGATAGTTCTCTATGGACTATGTCCTGTTGCAATGAATCTGGTTCTATTTGCCTTGCCCAAATTGAACTTCTCCATCTTCCCAAAACTCTTGGCCATCAAAACAACATCCAAAAAATCAACACATCCACATCCCTTCATGTGGTAGGGAAGCTACTCATGAAGCCCTTCAATATTATTGCTCTTCAGAGCATCACAACTAACCTCCGATTCATATTTGTGAAGACACAAAAATTCTTCTTTTTACTCATCAATAGACAAGTTATGCTTGTAACTCTCCTCAACTTCTCCATATGGCACTATGGAGAACAATAATGTTTTTATGCTTGCTATCTAAATTCCTTCCATAGAAATGGATGAGAATGTATCCAAGTTTGCATATAAGACTTCCACCATAGCTTTATGATGGCATACAAGTGCAATATCCTAAGTTTTGCCTTTGACTCATTAAATTACCGAAGATCAAAGAAATCCTCAAGCTCTTCAAACTATGCCTCTAGATCTTCACCACTCTTCTTCTCACCATCAAAAACATTAATTTTTTCCTTTTTGAAGACCTGGTTAAGGGAAAACTCCAATAGCTGCATATATTCTTAATTGTGATTTTGCCTTTCTCTAGGCAAACTAGATCTTCGCGCACCTTCATCCACTTCATCATGCAGTTCTAGGAACAAACTAGTTGCACCTTCTGGTTGCCTCTACCTCGTTCATTGTGTATTCTCAAAGAAGATTTTGAATAAGCAGCTCTTTCTCACATACCTTTTGTGTCAAACCTTCCATCATTCTTGATGCTCCATTCTCCTCTTATACCACTTGTAGAATTTCTTGGATCACAATCTATCCTAAATCATGAGCTTTTGATCACTCACAAATAGTGGAAGAGAGAAAATTACAACTTGCACAAGATAAGGGAAAATTCAACGTAGAGGAATAGAGAAGAAATGGCTTAGAGAAAAAGAAATTGTTATGTTATAGATGTGAATCAACCGATATAATAGTTTTGAAAAATAGCTCCTATGAGATGTTGAAGATAGACGTCTACGCAAGCATGCGAACAACACAAGGAAGTAGAAGAAGCTTGGAGCACAACACACAATACTGAATGTATTACTATAGAATGTACAGAGATAAGTAGCCCATTAGGGCAATAGGCGTATATCCAAGTAGGAAAAAAGACCTCCTAAAGAGGGAAAAAACTGCCCCAACGGTCCTAGTGTGTTCACACACATCACTACCTAAATATATCAACAAATTCCCCCTGGGAGTGATGCGGTGAACAAGGAGTTGTCAGTCATGTATAATGAAGTGCCAAGCTATGTGGAAATCACTCCACAAAAGGAAGTAAGCCCAAACCTTTGTGGAAAGCTTGAAACTTTTCCCTAGGCAGAACCTTCATGAAAAGGTCTGCAATGTTCTCCTGTATGGGCACATATACCAAACTGATTTCCCTAGTAGAGAACCTCTCCTTGACATAGTGATAATGCACCTCAATGTGCTTAGTGCGAGCATGGAACACAAGGTTCCTCACAACTGCCAATGCACTCTGACTGTCAATGAAGATGGTGGTGGGAAAAGACTGACCAACACCCAAATCAGCCATGAGGCGTCTAAGCCACACACACTCAACAGTCATTGTGAAAGCTGCGCTATACTCAGCCTCACAACTGGAAGTGGCCATAGTAGGCTGCTTCTTGCTCAACCACGATATACATGAGCTACCAAGCATGAAGCAAAAGCCACTAGTGGACACACGAGTGTCATTAGCAATTAGCCCAATAAGAGTCAAAAAAAGCATGCAAATTTGGCGATAGTGATCGCCCCTTGGGATAAAACAACCCAAGTAGTTGAGTATCACTCAAGTAGCAAAAGATGCGCTTAACTAATTGTCAATGCTTGACTCCTGGGCAATGCATAAACCTGCTCATATGTGAGACAGCAAATTGAATATCTGGCCGAGTAATGCATAAATAAATCAAGCATCCAACAACCTACTAATAGAGAACAACATCAAATGCATCTCCAGCATCATGAAGACTCAATCCTAAACCTACCTCCATAGGAGTGGCAATAGGCTTATAACCTTCAAGGCCAAAACGCTACAATAATGTGTCAATATATTTCGTTTAACACAAAGTTATTCCACCATGAACTTCGATAAACTGAATGCCCAAATAGTGATGCAAATGCCCCAAATGTGACATCTCAAATGAGGCATGCAAATCAGCCTTAAAATCAGCGATATGCTTCTCAATAGGTAAGTGAGCAGCATGTCATTAACATAGACAACAATGATTAGAAGCACATCATTAGCACGTTTAACATATAAGGTGCTTTCAGTTGGACTGTTCTCAAAACCGTGTGCAATCAGATAGGCATGCATCTTCTCATACCAAGCATGTGGTGCTTGCTTTAAACCATATAATGCCTTCTTTAACCTACACACTTGGTTTTCAAGCCCTTTATGCACAAAGCCACGGGGCTGAAAGACATACACTTCTTCATGCAAGTCACCATTCAAAAATGCTATTTTAATGTCCAACTGATGTACATTCCAACCATGATGAGCTTCAAGTCCAGAGATGCTACAAAGTGTAGTCATTCGGCAAGTAGGTGCAAAGGTCTCATGAAAATCAATGCCTCTTTCTTGTGCATAACCCTTTGCAACAAGTCTACCCTTATACCTGTCAACTATAGCATGAGGCTTACGCTTCTACTTGTATACCCATTTAGTTCCAATGGCCTTCTTGCTAGGACGCAAGTCACATAAAGAACAAGTACCATTCTCCATTATAGCAAGCCATCCAATTTTCTGAATTTTGTGTTTCATCAAATGAAACACGCTCATTCTCATCACAAAGACGAGATGCAACCATAGCATAGAAATATGATGCAAAAGAGGCACTATGAGAGCCTGAACAAGTATGATTGACAGAGACGCATCTAGTTTGTTGTCAGGCAAAGTCTACACCACCCTTTTTGGCATAGTTTTTGCCTGCTCAATATCGGTTCTCTCATCAACTAGTGCATCATGTAAATCTACATCAGAAATGGAATGATCTACATCATTACATGAAACCGGCAAAGGTTGAGAAGTTGCCTCATTGGGACCACCACTAGATTGTCCACTTGTAAAAAGAGATAGCAAAGTATTGTACATGTCTTTGGAGCTAACAGATTTCTCCTTAGTACATGAAAGCAATGGCTGAATAGCATCTTCCACAAAAAGAACATCACGGGTAACCAGGATGCGTTTAGTCTGTGGATGATATAGATGATAGCCTTTACTTTCCTAACTATACCAAACAAAAATACATTTTAGTGCTTCCTCATCCAATTTTCAATGATGTTGTTCAAGCGCTAATGCATATGCCAAACAACCAAAAACATCTACATGAGCAACAGATGGCTTGCAATCATGCGAAGCCTCATATGGAGTGATAGACTGCAGCGCTTTAATGGGACACCTGTTAAGTACATATGCTGCATACATGACAACCTCAAGCCAGAAACTATGTGGTAAAGCCAGACTCTTGACCATACACCTCTCCATCTCCATGAGTGACCTGTTCTTTCGTTCAGCAACTCCATTCTGTTGAGGTGTATACGGCACTATGCACTACTGTTTTATCCCACGTTCAGCCAGAAATGAATTAAAATCAGAAGACATATATTCCCCTCCCCACACTCTGAACGGAGGGTGCCCATTTTCCATGCTGACAGATTTTTAGCCAAAACCAGAAATTGTTTGAAGCACATGAACACTTTAGACTTTGCCTTCAATGAATATACCCATGCATGCCTGGAAAAATCATCAATGGAAGTAACAAAGTAAAGATAATTTTCAAAAGAAGGTGTCTGCATAGGACCAGAGACATCAGTATGTACAAGCTGCCATTTTTTAGTAGCCCGAACTGAACCATCTTTTGGAAATGAGGAACGCTGCATTTTTCCCAAAATACAGCCTTCATAAACATGTTTTCCAGGTATCTCAAGTTTTAGAAAGAGGACACCATTTTAGATTTCTGCAGGCGTAGTAAACTAGCAAAATTCAGATTACCAGAGTGTGCATGCCAAAGCTTTGCATCTGACATAGCCTGAGAATTAAGTACTGCACATGCCGAATCATTCAGAGATCTTTCATATTCTACGAGCTTATACAACCCACGACATAAAATGCCAGAAGCAATAATCACATCGCCATTTGAAAAATCATGAACTGTACACCTATCATCAACAAATTTCACAACCAAGCCAATCTTGGCTAATGCAAAAAATGATAACAGGTTCTTCTTGCTCCCTAGCACAAATAAAGCATCTGACAAAGTGCAAGAACTACCATCAACAATAGTCAAAATGATCTTAGAAACTCCCATAACAGGATAAGAGGAGTTGTTGGCACATGTAACAGTATTCCTTGTAGGGGCAGGCTCGAGTGAAGAGAAGAAACTACACTGCAAGGTAATATGTTTGGTCACCCCCCTTTCAAAATACCAAACATCTGAGTCTACTACAAACATGCACAGCTCATGAGAAGATGGGTGAAAGTTGCAGACAGTAGTAAATGCCCATTCTTCTTCTTGCACAAGATTAGCAAACTCTATTTTTGGTGTAGAGGCCTCTGCAACAACCATTCCAGCCTCTTTCTTGTTTGCCTCTGTAGCAGCCAATTTTGGACAGTTCTTTATGATATGATCATTCCCTTTACACTACTTGCAAGACAATTTTTGCTTTTCTCATTTCCTCTCATCTTTATCTTACTTCTTCAAATGTGCAGCATTTGCAGATTTATGCTTACTAGTTGAAGAGCTCCATTTTCCTTTGCCCTTCTGAATAGCCAGAAAAGCTTGATCTGCAGCACGCATAATGGACCTATCCTACCTGGACTGATGTTCCTACAACAGAACAGAGACTAACTCCTCAAATGACAAGGCATTTGGATTGCCTTTCATCATTAACAGAAGAGTAGAAGCAAAACTCTGATATGAATCAGGAAGACCATTCAGAATGGTCTATACAAGTGAGCTATCTGGTATAACCTCATCAGTAGAAATCAACTGTTCCTTCAAGTCTTTGATCTTTGTTAGAAAATTGTCCATTGAATCACCTTCATTCATGTGCTCACTCTCCAACTGTTTTCGGAGGTAAGCAACATGAGCCTCATTCCTAGCTTGGTACAATGTGGTAAGTGTATTCCAAGCATCCTTAGCTATTCTACAAGAGCAAATATGAGGAATAATGGCACGTTTGATAGATAAAGCTATCAATGCATGTGTCTGGGCATCTCTGCCATCCCAACAAATTTGCTATGCAATAGGTGTAGCAGAAACTGCAGCACGAACGAGAATATGCAGAATATCATCTTCTTCGACACCTTCTGCCTCAGCTTTTGTTCCTGCAGTTGTAACAGTTGCAATTGTGATAGGACGTTTTTCAACACTCTGCACAATGTTCCATAGTCCTTTTGCAACCAATACATGTCGCATCATATAAGCCCATAACGGTTAGATGGTACCATCCAACTTATCCTTAACAGCCAACATACGGAATACATCACTAGTTTCAGCCATGGCCAGTGACTAAAATACCTTGATGCAGAAAATTGATTGTATCTCAAAAAGTTGAACAAAATTGCTCAGACAAATTCCGCTAGACCTATTGCAAACTTCGAGATGCTTATACTGGCAAATAGAAACTGGTATATACCTTTGGTTTAAAAGGAAAAAAAAAGCGTACACAAGCGCTATGATAACATGTTCGGAAGTTGAAAGGAGCTCAAATCGCGATTTCGGCACCACACAACGAAGCTGTTTTGATCTTGAAAACACCGTGAGTATGCTCACCAAAATCCGTGCAATTCTAAGACTGAAACCGGAGGAGTGTTGACGATGCCCTAGATGAAGCGACAGCCCGCTCTAATACCAATTGTTGGAGATACACGTTTGCGGAAGCATGCAAACATCAAGGAAGGAGAAGAAGCTTGGGACACAACACACAATACTAAATGTATTACTAGAGAATGTACAAAGATAAGTAGCCCATTAGGGCAATAGGCGTATATCCAAGCCAGGGAAAAAAAAACCTCCTAAAGAGGGAAAAAAGTGCCCTAGTGTTCCTAGTGTGTTCACACACAATATCATCATGAGAAAACATCTACCTCCTAACCACCCCGGAGCTATCACAATCTCATTCACACTTGCACTCTCAATCACACACTCACCCTTAATCTCACTCTCAATGATAAGGAAATTCTTTGATTTTGGCCTCCTCTTTGGTGTGCAAGTCTTCTTGCAACAGAGTTGCCACCCAAAGAAGTTTGTGATCCACGAACACTATATCCTATAAAATACTATGCTCAAGGGGGAAGAGGGTACAAATTCCTCCCTCATTTAATGAATTGCATTTAGAGAGAAAATCTTGGAACTTGGCTGAACCTAAAACTTCAATTTTTTTTTTAAGTAAAAAAAAAACTTATCAAAACATCGAAAAATGGATGCCCTATTACTTTCTAGGGTCAAAGTAGTCTTTTTGATCCAAAATTCAGAATTTGTGGATGTTTTGAGCTCAAAAAAGCTTTCTCTCTTTAGTACACCATTGAAGCTCTTTTTCCTGTTTCCAAGTAATTTGTATCTACAACTTTGAACTTCTGATGTACTTAGAATTCTTGGTGACTAGTGATATGTCATAACATACCTTACTAGTTTCTTACTCTCTCTTTGAGGTCTTCTGGGTGCTTGATTGGAAGACTTTGGAATGTCTTCCAATTTTTTGAACTTTTCCTTGCCGTTTGACTTCCAAGATTTGAGGTCTATCTGGTCTTCATCTTATGAATTGACATCTTCAAATATTTGTGGTTCTTCCTGAGCCAAAGTTGGAAGATCACTTTCCAAGTCATAGGGTAGCTTAATTCTCCTGCAATCATCTTCAAACCATGATTTATTTTCAATAAACACCACATCCCTACTACCTATAAATCCTTTGTTAGTGAGATTATACAACCTATCCCTTCTGGTTTTGGTCATAGCCAATGAATGTACACTTTTCAGCTTTTGGATCAAGCTTCCCTCTAATCTATGAGGGTATGTGTGCATAATCAATGCATCCAAAGATTTTACAATGGTCCAATGAGCGGATCCTACCATTCCATGCCTCATAAGGTTTCATTCCATCCAAGGATTTGGATGGGAGCCTATTAATCAAGCATGTGGTTGGGGAAACAACCTCTACTCATAGGTAATTTGGTAGTTTATTTTCATTCAACATTGATCTTGTAGCCTCTACTGTCAGTCTATTCCTCCTCTTTACTACTCCATTTTTTTCAAGAGTGTATCTTGTTGTGACCTCTCTCTTTATACCTCTATCCTATAAGCATGAGTTAAACTCAAATGAGAAATACTCACCATCTCCATCAGATCTCAGTCTCTTCAAGCTTCTACCTGTTTGGTTCTCAACCAATGCCAAATATTTCTTAAAACAAGTGAACACCATCTTTATGTTTCATGAAGAAAAGAATTATCCATCTAGTGTAATCATCTATGAATGAAACATATTACATTGAACTTGGCAATCTCAAGGGTCTTTCCCTACCTCTTGCTCATGGCCAGATGATTGCGAGAATCTTTGCCGATGACATGGACGCCTTGGTACATAATGATATGAACAACATTGAGGTACTATGGAGTTGCCTCGACACCTTTTGTGTGGCATCAGGCTCAAAAATCAACCATGCAAAAACTACTTTTAGAGCAATCTGTGGTCCTCCACCCCAATTGTTGTTAGATCAGGGGTGTCAAGTTATCCCTAGAGGTCAAGTGCTCCGTCTCCTCCGTATTCCAATGGGCTTCGACATTTCAATGGACCAACGATGGAGCTGGGTGCTATCGAAACTGGATAGAGAGCTAAATCATAGTAAAGGTATGCAAGTTAACTTGGTAGGGCATGTCATGGTTGTTAACACATTTATCCTTTCTACGACTATTTACTTTATCTCTTGTTGGAGACCTAAGGAGAAAGAGTTGGCCAAAGTGGAAAGAATCTGCAGAAACTTCCTATGGACCACGGATCCCAATAGGAGGGGGATTCCCAAAATCAAATGGGAAACTTGCATTAACTCGAAAGACTCGGAGGGCTTGGGTATATTGGATATCATTGGGTTGGTTGACAAGTTGGTGGAAAAGTGGTTTATCAAGGCTTGGAGCAATAGTGAGTCCTCTTGGGCTAAATTGATCTTCAAAAACATGAAAGACCTTACCTTGGTTGGCTATCCCGGCTGGAAGGACATAGGGATCCTCACACTTTTGTTCTCCCCCCACGCGGTGTCCCCTAAAGGCTCTAGCCTTGTGTGTTGCCTATGGAAGGGTTGGAACAAAGCAAAACAATTCATCAGAATCAGTGATAAGTGGAAGTGGGGGCTGGAGTAAGGCAAAATGACTCTATTTGGTTCCCGATTTCTAGCATTAGGGGGGTGGAGCCTTGGAGCCTCCAAACTGCTAAGCGGCTATGGAACAAGGGGTTCAAATAGTGGAAATAGCTTTGGAAATAAGAGACTGGCCAGTGCATTAGGTTTGAAGACCTAGACCCGAGACTTATAGTTACCCTCGAGGAATGGACTCTTCTTCAAGGTAGGTGTTTAGTGTGGGAACACTCAACTACCTTCCTTCTCTACAGACACGATCCTGCTTGCCTGGAGGGCCTCAAATGGAGTAATGGTAAGAGTAATCCCGAATCCCCAACTTCAAAGCGAACTGAGACGTTCATCACACCCTGAACAAGCGATGTTGCCTTTCTTGGACCAAACTTCGATGAGAACTAAAGTTCATGTCTATTTGGCACCCCCTAATTGAGAGAAAAGAGTCCGTTCTCATGTGGCTGATCTTTCATAAGAGTATCTAGTCCAATGCAAGGGCTAACAAAATCTATGGTGTGCCTCCATGGTGCAAGCACCACCATCGATGCATCGAAGATTTAGCTCACCTTTTCTTCGATTGCCCCAAGTCCCGCGTTATCTGGCACCACGTGACCCGAATATTGAGACTCATGAACCAAATCAATTGGCAACATGCGCTGTTGGGCGAGGCGGTTGGTTGCTCATCCAGGCTGTGGAATGCCATAAGGGACAAGACTCTTTGGAAGATTTAGAGGGCGCGATGTGGTGTCAATTTTGGCCAAATTCCAAAGGAATGGTCGATTGAAAAATCCTGTTTTATCTAGGTAAAAGAATATCCCGAGATAAGAGATGAAACCTATAAAGGTTGTGAAGCTGCCTCGTTAAGACCAGCACTAGACTGTCCACCTATACGAAGAGGCAGCAAAGTATCATACATGTCTTTGGAGATAATTGATTTGTCCTTAATACACGAAAGTAATGGATGAATAGCATCGTCCATAGAAACAACATCACGGATAACCAGAATGCATTTAGTCTATGGATGATACAGACAATAGTCTTTGCTTTTAGAATCGTACCCAACAAAAACACATGTCACTACTTTATCATCCGAATTCCTCCATTTTTATTCAGGCACTAATGCATATGCAAGACATTCAAAATCACACACCTCAGGAGAATATGGCTTGTGAACATGCCAAGCCTTGTATGGAGTGATAGACTACAATGCTTTAGTGGACATCTGTTAAGTACATATGTTGCACACATAACAACCTCAAGCCAAAAACTATGTTGTAAAGCCGTGCTCTTGACCATACACCTCGCCATCTCCATCAGCGATATGTTCTTCGATTCAACAAAGCCATTCTCTTGAGGTGTATATGGCATTGTATACTCATTTTGTATCCCACATTCAACCACAAATGCATTAAGCGTAGAAGATGTATATTCACCCCCTAGATCAGAACAAAGGTTTCCCATTTTACATGCTCATAGGTTTCCTGCCAAAACCAAAAACTATTTGAAGCACAATAAACACTTTGGACTTTGATTTCAATGGATATACCCATGCATGCATGAAAAAATCATCGATGAAATTCATGAAGTAAAGATAGTTTCCAAAAGAGGTTGTCTACATAAGACCACAAACATCACTATGAACAAGCTGAAATTTCTAAGTTGCTTGAAGTGAAACATCTTTTGGGAATGAGGAACACTGCATTTTGCCAAAAATGCAGCCTTCACATACATGTTTACCAGGTGCCTTAAGTTTGGGCAAAGAGGACAACATTTCTTCTACAACCTAAGAATCATGTATTGCACATGATGAATCATTCACACATTTTTCATAGTCTATGAGCTTATACAACCCATGACATAAGATGCTAGAAGAAATAATGACATCACCATTTGACAGATCATGAAGTGTACATCTTTTATCAAAAAATTTCACAACCAAATCAATCTTGGCTAAAGTTGAAATCGATAATAGATTCTTTTTGATCGTTGGCACAAATTCAACATCCAATAATGTAAAAGAACTACCATCAACAGTATTCACAATGATCTCACCAACTCCCATGATAGGATAAGAGGAGTTGTTGGCCCATGTGATAGTATTCCCTATAGGGGCAAGCTTCAGTAAACTGAAGAAACTGCACTGCAAAGTAATATGTTTGGTTGACCTACTATCAAAGTACCGAACATCTGAGTCTACAATAGACATACACTGTTCATTACAGATGGATCATAGCTCAAAACACTCTTAAATGCCCATTTGTCATTTTGCACAAGATTAGTAGAATCTGTTTTGGGTGTGGAGGCCTCTGCAACAACCATTCCAGCCTCTTTCTTTGTTGCCTCTTCAGCAACCAATTTTGGATAACTCTTTATGACACAACCATTTATTGTACAAGATTTGAAAAAGAATTTCTACTTTTTTTGTTTTCTACCTAGATTCATCTTCCTGCAACTAAACAGAGACTAACTCCTCAAATGATCAAAGACTAGAAGAAAAACTCCCATATGAATTGGGAACACCATTCAGAACCAGTCCATTATGTGTGTTGCAGATCAAACAAACAGTAGAAGCATGAAATGAAGAGTAAAAGTAAAAGTCCGATATGAATTGGGAAGACCATTCAAACCACTTTGGCTTTCATCATCAATTGAAGAGTAGAAGCAAAACTCCGATATGAATTGGGAAGACCATTCACAATAGTTTTCACAAGTGAACTGTCAAGTCATAAGTAGAAATCAACTGCTCCTTCAAATCTTTAATCTCTGTTAGGAAGTTGTCCATGGAATCTCTTTCATTCATGTGCTCACTCTCCAACTATTTTTAGAGGTAAGCAACATGAGCCTCATTCCTTGCATGGTAGAAACTGGTGAGTGTATCCTAGGCATCGTTAGATGTTTGACAAGAGCAAATGTGAGGAATAATGGCACATTTGGTAGACAAGGCTATCAATACATGTGTCTGAGCATCTGTGCCATCCCAACACATTTGCTATGGACTAAGTGCAAGAGGAACCACAACACCAAGAGGAACATGAAGAATATTTTCAATTTCAATGATGTTTGCATAAGCTTCAATAATTTTTTTTGTAGGTATAATAAGAGGTTTTTCAACACCCTGCAGAATATTTCACAATACTTTTGCAATGAATACATGACACATCATATAAGCCCATAATAGGTAATTGGTATCGTCCAACTTATCCTCAATAACCAACATATAGAACACATCAGTACTTTCAGCCATGACCACTTACTAAAATACCCTAATGGAGAAAAATGATTGTATCTCAAAATGTTGAACATAACTACCTTGTCAAGTTCTATTAAGTACATAGTAGATTTTGAGATTCTTATATCGGTAAATCAAAACCTATATATATCTTTGGCATAAAAAGACAAAAATTCTTGCATAAGCTCTACGATAGTGCACTCAGAGGCTTAAAAGTGCTATGATCACTCAGAACTCCTAATCACCCAGAGTGTTTACCAAATTTCATGGGATTTTGAGACTATGACTGGAGGGGTGTTGCAAGATTACAACCACCACGTGCTAGAGAGATGACTCTCCTCCCAATCAAATGCCTCTATATGTAGCTCTCTCCAGGGGACTACCTTCTTGGGTAGGTGGATACTAACCATCCATGTGTCACCCATGTAACTGCATGTGCACCAAGTGTCCCAGTTAACTCAAGTTAACTCAAGTGGATGCTTCTAGAAGGCTCTACATATCTTTGGGTAAAATACTCTCCCCATGTCCCCCATGGGGATTGAACCCAAGACCTCCTTCTTCACATCCTTGAGACTTAACCACTAAGCTAAGTGGATCACTTGTTCATAATAGCAAAAGACTTTCTAGTAAGTCTAAACCTGAGATCTTTGTTCATACACATCGATGACCAAATGGTGTCCGATTTCATATCTGTCAGAATCGGCCGGACCCTTGGATCATAACTTACTTTATTACATTCTTGCCCCCTTGGAAAAAAAAAAATTCATCCTCGAAAATAGAGCTATATATCTACTATAGGAAACCCCCAAGCCTCATGTTTTAAAACTCGAAGAACATGGTCATGTTCTAGAACTAGAAGAACATGTCTCATCTCTATGGTGGCATCCCTACAAAGTAGTGAGTGAATAATAAGGGTGGATCTAAAGAAATCCCTGGCCAATTCAGAGTTTCTCGATATGCGATTTGGGCAAAAATATGTGAACTGGGTGGATTCAAATTATTAGTCCATTTTTGGGCATGACTAGTGCATGGACATAGTAACTAAGGCGGGATTCTTATCCCTCATAAGACTTTGAGAACTCTTGATTCACTTGAATTTGGTTTGGAGAACTTGAAGTTTGGTTGTTCCAAACATCTAACTTGGATGTTTGTCCAATGGTTCACTTCCATCCAACATGTACTTGATTTTTTTCACATTACTAAAGGACTACTTTGTCCTAATGGGCTTAAAAATCCTATGTAAACTATAAGAGAAAGTTTTCCATTTACTTTGGGTCAACCTAAATATATCTTGAACAGGCCAAATTCAAAATGAAAATTGTCCAACTTAGAACACTTTTCTCAAAGACTTGAGCTAGAAGTTCTTGGGAATTGTCAATTAGATGATCAATTCCTAACTTCTCTATTCTAGAGTATACTAAAATCTATGAAATCATTTATGCTATAACTTGAATCAAACTCAAATAAATAAGTGCACTTAGGCTTATTATCGTTTGAAGATTGAAAAGGTTTTTGTACATAACATCTATCTAGGATGCCAATTCCAAAAGATTTGAAAAGAAAAAAGAAATAACTAAAACTCTGCACAACTAATTAATACTTCGAAGACACCTAAACTTGCCATGAGTCAAAGTCTAGATGACCGAGGACTTTAACGTCTCAAAGATCTATTTCAATAGCATATTGAAGCATTTTTTCTATCTTTAAGAGAAATAATCCAGATTCTCAAAAAGATTCAAAGCAAATCAAAAACATCATCCAACCACAAAGTACTTGTGTGGTAACCAACATCAGTGTGTCGATCCACTGAGGTTCTATTGATCAGTTTTGTATTCAAATAATGCTTCAGTTGAGACTAAGTTTATGCCTTTATTCAATATGTATGACTCCGTACTGGGAGTGCAATTCTTGAGCGCTGATTTTGAGTCAAAGAATTGAATTTGCCAAGTTAGGCTTGGAACTTGGTCCTTAACTTAATCAAGCCAATTCTTAGTTGAAAGGATCATTTCATTGTCAAAGTCCTACTCTTTCAGAAATTTATCAAATATTTCTGGATTAACGACTCTTTATCTTGAAGTGTTTCAAAAGATCTTGGAAGTTACTTACTTCATATCTTCTGATTCCTTGATCTTGAAGTTATCTTGAAATACTACTTTTATCCTCTTTGAATTTAAACTTCCTCTTTGAAGTTTTAATTCCATTGAGGACCTAACTTCAAGATACAATCTAGGACTAAAAGATAATCATCATCTCACGGTCTGATGTACCATACCATCTTTCCTATATCAATCCGAGTATAAAATGTGGTGTCCCATACCACCCTATTTTATATTCACATTGACGTGTGAGTGACTTTTATCCTGAAGTCTAAACATCTCTTGATAAAGTACCTTCTTGCTTCAATTCTTTATGAGAATTTTCAAAGTTTCAGGCATTATCTCTAACTAGATATTCTAGGTTTTGATTCCTTCACATGATCATTTCATAATCATGTGCTTTGGAAACTTGAAAACCTCTTGATGGAACATCCATCCTTCTTTGCTAGGGTTTATAAAAATGAAAACGAGTTAGAACTCCATGTACTTGAATATTCATAGATTCAAGTTCAATTGGTTTATTCTTGAACAATTTATAGTGACAAGAGCTTTTGACTTCTTGTCTTAAGATTCCTTTCAAACAAAACCTTTTCAGTAGCTACATCGAGGACTTTTATAGAAATCTCTTTACTGCTTAAGTCTAAGCATCCGCTCATGCTTTTGGATTTCATCTTCAAGAAATCCCTTTAAGGATAGATCAACTTTATGTTTTAGCTTCTATAGACTTAATTATAGTCTTCATGGTTGCACACTACATACTTGGACTATCTACTCTGTTCAAACTTGGAACAGCTTACTATTTCGATTGCCAGTACTTGGTCAAAACCTCATACTAGTTCCAACCGCAATTCTTGGACAACCATGGCCAACACTAATCAATTCTTGTTGATCATGAAATAATAATAAAGACAGTCTTTATCATTAAGATCTCTTGAGCTTTTCTAAGCTTTTTGGCTTACCTACAGAATTTTTAGAGATCTTTCCTTGAACTTCAGTCCAAGCATACTCTGATGCCTTGCAGATTCCAAAGCTAAGAATCCTTGATATACCTTGAGGTTATATCACTATTTTGGACTTTATGTGCCACTTCTGGTAGTTTGGGACATCTGGGGAACTACTTGCTATCAAAGAGTTTGAAGAATTTCATTCTCAATACTTGGAAGAATGTTATTCTTCAAAGACTTGAGATTCCTTCTAGGGAATCAAATAACTTGAGCAAATGATTCATCATGGAATCTTTTGCAATTCTGGATTCTTTGAAACAATATCCAAAAACTTTACTCATTTAATTATGTTCATTTCTTGAGTATCAAACTAGAGACTAAATATCACCTTTTTGAATGGTTTCCCATGCCACTATGAAAGTTTAAGTTGAACATTTCATTTATGTGATATTGACTCCTATTCTTAAGTCTGATACAAGAATCATTATTATTGGTCAATCTTTAGATGTTACTAGAGTCCTTTAAACATATTTCACCAATCAAAACTATATTTCAAGTCCAAGCATCTATTTATGATTGATCCAATAGTAATGCTACTATGAACACATAACTTTGAACTTTATGGTTTGTTTAGGAAAAGTTCATGGATTGGAGAACCATTTCTTGGAACTTTCTATTCCTAAATGAGAATTTCACACTTGCTTCAAGTCGTTAGGAACTTATCTTATTTCCTAAAGATTGCTTACTTGGATTTCCTCTTGAAGTTCAATTAGCTGAAATGAAACCAAAAGTTTAACTCTCCAAAAGAGTTCTTCCATGTTTCTAGTATTGCTTAGCTAGTTGCATCATTACCAAAGATGCAACTCTAGAACCTAACATCCTGATGCAACTATAGAACTTAGCATCCTCTTATTGACGTCAAAGATCAATTGATGTTGAGGTTCAATCTTTGATTTCCATCACTCCTTGGGATGAAATCAAATAAAAACTTATAAAAGCTTTATAGTTTTTCTTGGCACCTTGCATCCTTACCAGGGATGCTACTTATGGAATAGAACAACTATCTTGTGAACTTTAAAATCTCATCTAGTGTAAGTTCCATTTAGCTTTATTTGATTTTTGGTCACGTCTTGGGATAAAGGATCAAATAAAGGCATTCATTTGTAAGTGCTCAAGTAAATAAGAAAACTCTTATCATCCTACTTGGATTTAAGAATTCTTAAATCCAAGCTAACGACTGGCATGTGTGCATGTAATCATATATGCCCAATCGTCCATGCACAAACAATCAAGCTTATACCTTACAAAAGCTTATAAATATACAAGTGCACAGACTTGAGTGCATCCTGTTCCTTTTGCAAGCAAGAAGAAAATGTGTATGGTGCATGAAAACATTCTTTTGAAAGGAGAGATGCACCAACAATCTGTCGTAGATGCATGCCTATCCTTGTGTTTAATGAGTATTTCAATATATTTATGCTCTTTCATGTAGGTTTTAATAATTTGTATCAAGATTATCTAGAATGAAGTTTACAACCACACTTCAATGATAAAAATGCATCCTCCATGAAAGTAGAGAGTGAAAACAAATTTTGAAACCAATCATTAACTTGGAAAATACTTATCTTTCAATTAATCTATGTCCTTCCATTAATCCTCAAGAAGAGCCATTCTCCATCCTTTAGGGCTTCCCTAGTAAAGCTTTAGCCATATAAGCCTTCTATACTTTTGCCATTCTCCAACAAGATTCGAAAACTCGACTTCTTTCCTTTGTCCTTCTTGAGAACAAGCGAGGATGCATAATCTACTCCTATTCAAAGATAACTTGACTTTGATAACCAAGTAACTTCAAAGTTTGCATTCGAGTTCGATTAGGGATGGCAACCAACTCAAGAGAATACACAAAACCAAAAGTTATTAGCTCAAAATTAGCAGATGATAGAAAAAATCAGAATAAAACAAAGTGTAACTATCATTGCTCGTTACTGTAATGGTTAAGGCATAGTAATGAACAACAGAGCATCAAATTTCAACCTTAAAATGTAACTATCATGGCTCGTTACTGTAACGGTTGAGGTGCTGCAATTAACAATAAAAGATGAGAGTTCAACCCCCGTCGATGCCGCTTATTGAATGGTTTCCCTTTTGTATATGACAATCAAAACTTCTGCAAAATGATAATTAGCTAATCTCGAGCACATTAGATTGAGTGCTAAGTATCGACGTCGTTTTGATGGAGGTGTCGGTTTCGAACCCCATTCACGATTGCTTTTCTCTTTCTTATGAAGAGGCGTCTTTTTCCTTTCCATATCTGCATAGAAATCTATTACAGAGAATAAATTTGAATTGTACAAAATAGATCTATCTGCTAGAATATCGGCTAAAGTTAAAACCTTCAGAACCAAGAAATGTGTGGCACCTTGGTGTACAGCAATCAGGTCCTTGAAGTTGGCCTGGGGTCGATACTTCCATTCGGCGCCAACGAAGGCGTTTCTTTTTGTTTTTTGCGCATAGCAAAAGTTAATGATAACTAGAATAAGAACAGATGTTACCACTCGACGTATGGCGATGTGGTCAGGCGAACTGATTTTGGAATTCAAAGATCGTGAGATCGATCCCTGATTCCTGTATTAGATATGAAATGGTATTCTCCTCTTTTGCTGCTGGCGATGTGGTCAGGCGAATGACTTTGGAATTCAAAGATCGTGAGATCGATCCCTGATTCCTGGTATTAGATATCAAATGGTATTCTCCTCTTTTGCTGCCGGAAGTCGAGAGAGGGGCAAGATGCTCCACGTATAGAAGACAAATGAGGAGACTATTAACAATGGAAGCACATTCTAACGAAGAAGATGATGAGCCTAGCAAGGTCACCATGGAAGCTTCCCTAGAGCTCTCATACCAATGCAAGATTACGACCACCACGTGCTAGAGAGATGACTCTCCTCCCAACCAAATGCCTCTATATATAGCTCTCACTAGGGGACTGCCTTCTTGGGCAGGTGGATACTAACCATCCATGTGTCAGCCATGTAACTGCATGTGCGCCAAGTGTCCTAGTTAACTCAAGTTAAATCAAGTGGATGCTTCTAGAAGGCTCTAGATATCTTTGGGAAAAATAATCTCGCCATGTCCCCCACGGGGATTGAACCCAAGAGCTCCTCCTTCACGTCCTTGAGACTTAACCACTAAGCTAAGTGGATCACTTGTTCACAAGAGCACGAGACCTTCTAGTAAGTCTAAACATGAGATCTTTGGTCATACACACATATGACCAAATGGTGTCCGATTTCACATCCGTCTGAACCGGCCGGAACCTTGGATCATAGACTTACTTTATTACGGTGTCAACAGTGCCCTAGATAAGGCGGAAACGTGATCTAATTCCAATTGTAGGAGTTTGAGGTCTACACAACCACTTGACCAGCATAAGGAAGAAGAAGAAGCTTGTAGCACAACACACAATACTGAATGTGCTACCACTAGAACTTACAAAGATAAGTAACCCATTAGGGGTTTAGGTGTATATAAAAGCTAGGGAAAAAACCTCCTTAAGAGGGGAAAAACCTCCTAAAGAAGGGAAAACCTGCCTTCAACAGTCCTAGTGTGTTCATACATATGACCACCTAAATATATCAACACTATGGTCCAATGTTTTCTTACCATCTAACATTACATAACCTCCCAACTTTATTTGATCTCATAGAAGTAGGTAAACCTAGACTATTAGGTTATTGCAAGCTATTATCTACACATTCACATGCTATTGCTAAGTATTGGTTCCAAAAATATCAACTCGATCATATGGGGGTGGTCACTTTAGAAATCACAATCATATCTTTACAAGAGAAACTTATAGCATTTGAAAAGCATATCAAAGCAAAGAAAAGCACCGTTGCAAAGTTAAATGCCAATCTCTAATAGTTAAAAGAGACTCCACTTGGTATCAGATATAGGAAAAGAGCATTTCCATCCTTTGAAGCTCTTTCTATTGTGG
This sequence comes from Ceratopteris richardii, assembly GCA_020310875.1. Lineage (NCBI taxonomy): Eukaryota > Viridiplantae > Streptophyta > Polypodiopsida > Polypodiales > Pteridaceae > Ceratopteris > Ceratopteris richardii. The sequence continues at coordinate 93,145,916 of CM035410.1, forward strand.
TGGAGCATGCAAACAACATATTTATGCAATAAGGTGAGTATCGAATTTTATTTTATTTTAATGAAATTTTGAAGATTTTCATTGTGTACATCATTTATTCAAGACATAAGTGCTTCATCAATAACATAAGAACGGTTCAATTTCATCAATAGTTGTATAACTAGTACCAAAAAAGGCGTTGTTTTTGACACACCCATAGGAAAGTGCATGATTTGTTGTTGAAGGAGAGTTGTAAGAGAAGTTAAAAGACCTTATCAAAGTGCAAGATGTGTAGGCAATATATGACAAAGAAAGCATCAATAGAAATAGGTATAGTACAATGTACCTTCTTAAGTGATCCTTACAAACATAAGGTATTTCTCAAAATATTTTTCGATTCCCGTATAAAGTGTTTATCAAGAAAAAGAGTTCTAATGAGGATGTGGCACTGTTAGAAAATATTTACTCACCAAAGACACTATGCCTACCTATGTGTATCATCCAAATATACGTAAGGAGCAATTAAAGATCTTATTTAAACAGAGATTTACTCGCACTAAATGCAACAATATATCTATGAACCTTTAGAATCTTCAATAAGAAATGATTAACTTTTATAGTTCAATAATCAAAGGTAACCCTACTATAATTTATATGGTGTTAAGGTTTTATTACATTCAAGTGTTTAATTAAGGTAAGATTTCCTCTTTTCTATAGACTGAGATGTTAAATTGAAGTTCATACTAAATCTCGATGAGTACCAAATTGTAAAGGTTCAATGATGAAACTAATGAACAAAGTGATGGACCATGCAATGGATGACAAAGTTTTAAGATCCGTTTCCCATTTGAATTAGAGTGCCCAATTTAAGGGAGATATCTAGTGGTTAGCTATTGTAGAGGTTCCCAAAGAAATAAATAGTGTTATTTTATGAATTTCTAGTAGTACTCCATGGATTAGAGAACTAATTTCTTCTCAAGTACATGGCTAAAAGGTTTTTCTAGATTGTATAGGTGATTTTTATATAGAACAGGGTGGAGACCTTAGGAGTATAAAATTCATGCTACATTGTAAACAAGATGCATCTAGTCTCTATCCTTGCTCATATTGTACACAAGATGACATTCTAAGAGACAAGGTAAAAGTGCAAGGGAATTCACGAGAGTTGATGACCTTGAAGAGATTGTATACAATAACTCATGGAATATTTGAGAATGAGAGATATCTCTTTTGAAGTGTCCAAGGAAGAATCGAGTCGTGAGAAAAACATGAAGGATTGGAACCCCATTATTTAAGTTCGATTTGTCAAAGTGAACTTTTTTAAACAACACGCCTTAATGAAGATCCTAAGTAGGCTTCTTAAACTCCATGTTGAATATGCATTTGCAATGAAATCACTAGAGATGTCTATAGTAGCAATTCAGAAGAAAAAAGATCTTCTTAATTCTTTTGGTTGTCATGGTGGCCATGTATCTTTAATTATTAACAATTATGGTGAGTTTGAAGAGATTTTACAACAACTTTTAATGATTGGGAAGAAGGCAAGATATTTATTTAAAAGACATGTGAATAGTCAATGTGATGGAAAATGGGAGCTTTCAAAAGACCTATGTTTGATTTGGACGGACAATGACAATCAGTATGATCTCATTCTTGGGTATAGCTTTTGTTTTTATCATGATTTGGTGATATCTAGATCTTAAGTGAATCTTAGGGAATAAAGTCCCTCCATTGAATCGACCTAAAAACTCATCTATGTGAGGTGGTGGGTACTTATTTTTAATTTTCCTTTTATTCAATCCCCTATATTCAATACATAACCTATAAGACTTGTCTTATCAAGTCAAAAATTTGGATCTTAGAACATAAGAGAATTTATATGTTTTAATATATGCAAGTAAAGCTTGTGGAAAATGTATCTCTGAAAACTTGGTTATGTAGGCGCTTCCTCTCATGAGAGCCTTTGGATCAAAGATTGTATCCTATTTGGATATTCTCTTTTAGGACCTCCCTAATATTAGTAAATTGTAAGTAGATGGAGCCATGTTCATGCATGACAACAACTCATTTCAAGATCTTATTGATAGAACACAAATATTTCAACTTACTTGAAGATCTTGAGATAGAGTAAACCAAATTTGAGCCTCTGGGCATCACTAGGATAAGTGAGAACAACAATGTGAGGTCATTGATGTAAAGCCATCGTAGGGCTCTAGACAAGGATAACCCTTTTCTATTTATGAACATAAGTTTGATCTAGTCTTCCTTATTATTAGAATAAGATTTTCCCACCCATTTTCTTTCAGTATTGTTAGCTAGAGCTCCCTCATGTAGAAGGTCCTCTATCTAGAGAACATTTCTATAGTGATCATATCTCTAATTATGAAAGGATTTTTAGGATATTTAAAAAGATACGTCTCACATTTTCTTGAGAATCTATGTTTGATGTCAAAAAAGTTTTCATTCTAGGACCTTTGTATAGACATTATGGCCATAAGCCATTCTTCAAAGAACCGAAGTCATAGTATCATTTCTTAGGTATGCCATAATGTAAGTGAAGCAAGGATATTCTTGAAAGACTCTATCTTCTATGTTTTCACAATCGGTTCATCTTTGAGCTATCTCTGATTTAGAAAAGCCTGTGGGTCGACTATCATTGGAAGAAAATCTTTGTCTTTGTAAAGCTTCGTAGCTGGTTGTCATTGACTCATTGGGCCTGTTTTATCCGTTCATGTGTTTTGAATGAGACTTTTGATCCAAAAGATAAGTTCCAGAGGTGTGGAGCTTCTATGTCCATTCAAATCTGTCTGTTAACAGATCGTCTGTTGTGTTTCTTCTAGAGGTGACTACTTTGAACCATTTCGCATCAAAAACAAAGTAATCAAACTTCTTAAAAGATAGTTTCAAGATATCTTGAATCACACCACAATAATCTAGCTGGCCTTCTTGAGCATTATCATCTCTTGCACTCGCTCTACTTTTTTGCAAAAAGTTCACCATCACCCTACTATCAAAAGTAGACCTACTTTTATCGATTTGTGCGATCCGAAAGTGGTTCATTGTTGGCGATTAACTTTCGCTCTCATACCACTTGTTATGGTCGACATGGCAAAGGCCCGAACCCTGTCAAGCCTGCGGAATTTTCTACGCCATCGAAATATTGGTTGCCAAGCTAGAGTGATATTAGAACACCTCTATATTCAGCAGTAGCTTAGCGAAGTTACTGTCGCTTAAACATATCAGACTACGTCTTGAATTCACTGGAAATTCCACTAGAACTCCACCGAACTGTAACCAGACTGACACCGTAGTTATACCCGAATCTTATCGGAATCAACTCCTATTCTGTTTGTAATTACTTCTAGTGAGTATACAAGAAATAAGGGAGTGATGCATGAACTTCCTTCACTGAGTGAACACTTTCTGAAGTTTAAGAGAAAACTTCTCCGGTTCATAATGTCTCTTTCCGGTTAGACTTTGTACTGTGTGTACATATCCATTTCATCGAAATCTTCGATGAACTGATAGTAGAGATGTCTAGCTATAAGATAAGCTAACTCTCATACAAACCTTTAACTTACTCTGCGAGATATACTTCGTTGTTCTATCGAAAAACTCGTTTTTTGAGAAAACTACAACTGACCGAAACATTCGTTTACTAAGATAACTGTATTTGACCGAGACATTCATTTAGTGAGAGAGTACCAAGGGATACGTTTACTAACGAGCTGTAACTGTTAAAGGTTAACGAACTTTCTACCGTAACATGAAAATACTCAGAGTTCTTCACATACGAACAGTGCGCGCAAACTTCCACATGAACATGTGTTTTCTATTAGAGAAGATGTGTACAAATTAGCTTGGCTTCTTCTTGCTCAAGCTATGGAAACTCTCCTACACTAAGTAGTTTCTCTTTACCATCTCTCTCAGATGAACACCCGACATTTCAGGTTTCTGTTATTCATCTGTACATACGCGATCTATGGCGTCTTCTGAAAAACTTCTCACTCACTCTCCCTTCAGTCATACATACGCGATCTCTGGCGTCTTCTCACTTTCTCATATTCTCTCTGTCTCTCCCTCTCTCTTTCTTCTTCTATTTGTGCTCTTATTTATACTATGCACTCTTCTCACGCACGTTCTAGCTCACACTTCCCTCTTATTATTCGTATGCACGTTCTCTCTGTATATACAGTTTGATTCGCTGTAACTAACTCTGATTCTACACGATTCTGTACTATACATAACGGTCGTGAATTTGTCCCTTCATTAAGGCTTTTGATTTTCTGAATATTTGATTCCGCTTCTCTTTATCTTCCTTTGTCTGTACGTCAAATTCGTGAGTGATTCTTCAACAGCTCCCCGTCAATCACTAATTGGACTCTTCCTGTCTTCATATATCTTTCTTTCTTTTATACCTGCCATTTCTTTGAATCTGTTTGTCTTTGTTCCATCCAAGCTCTTTGTCAAAATATCTACAATCTGATCTTTTGTCGGAGTGTATATAATTTCTATCTCCTTCTCCATTACCTTTTCCCGCACGAAATGATAGTGAATCTCTATGTGCTTTCTTCTTGCATGAAATACTGGATTTGCTGCAAGATACAGCGAGCTCATGTTATCTCCATGTATGATGGGTATACCTTGATCAATACCCATGCTTTTGAATAAGGTCTGCATCCATATCACTTCTTTAGCTGCTTCCAAGTCCTTTGTATTCTGCTTCTGTTGACGATAGAGCCACTATGTGTTGTTTCTTCGAACACCAGCTTACTAGCTTATCTCCTAGGTATATCATATACCCATGTGTTGACCTTCTCTCATCCTGGCTTCCTGCCCAGTCTGAGTCACTATATGCTCTCAGCTGTATGTCTGACATAAAAGGATAATATAATCCTTCATTTATAGTTCTTTTGATATATCTAAGAGCTCTCTGTCCGACAACCCAATGTTGATCCTTTGGACAATGCATGAATAGTGAGAGAACTCCCACTGCATAGCTAAGATCCGGTCGTGTTAGTGTAGCGTAGATTAGGCTTCCCACTAACGACTGATATTTCCTCATATCTTTAAACTCTGCACCACTGTATTTGCTGAGTTTATGATTTGCTTCAAGCAGTGTTGAGGCTTCTCTACAATTCTCCATATTAAACTTCTTCAGTAAGTTTAGGAGATACCTTTCTTGCGTAACATCCAAGGTCACTGATCTGAAACTCCTTTTTGAGTAATCTCTTTACTTCTTTAATTCCTTCATCTGAAGTACCTGTGATTATAATGTCGTCTACATAAATGCAAATGTAGATCATACCTTCTTCTGTTCTCTTGATGAGTAGACTTGCATTTGCTTTCGAACTTTGGTATCCAAGTTCATTGAGATATTTCACAAGTCTATAATTCCAAGCTCTTGGAGCTTGCTTCAGTCCGTAAAGTGCTTTTCTTAATCTGCAAACAAAATTTGGGTATCTGGAACTTACAAACCCTTCCGGTTGTTCCATGTAAACTTCATCTAATATATATCCGTTCAGAAATGCGTTCTTTATATCTAGCTGACTTAGCTTCCATCCTTTTGATGCTGCTATAGCAATCACTGTCCTTATGGTTGACATCTTTGCCACTGGACTGAACGTTTCGTCATAATCTATGCCATGCGTCTAAGCATAGCCCTTGATAACCAGTCTGGCTTTGTATCTGGCTATCCTTCCATCTACAAGTTTCTTAATTTTGAAAACCCATTTATTTCCGATCACTTTCTTGCCATTTGGTTTTGGAACAAGTTCCCATGTCTTGTTCTCTTCCAGTGCGATAAAATCTTCTTCCATTGCTTCTTCCCATTGCTTCTTGCCTTTAGCTTCATCATAGTTCTGAGGTTCTTCATCATCTTGGACCATATATGCATAATTCTTCTGAGTTATATACGAGGTATCATAGGAATACCTTTCTGGTTGTATTCTATTCATGTTTGACCTTCTTGGTTCAAACTCTTCATGTGTATCTGAATACACGTCTTCATCAAATCCGTGTTCATCTTCATTTCTCATACCTGATCCGATCCTGGACGTACTTGCCTGCATATGATCTTCATCTCTGTTCACTTGCACAATTGATTTCCCTTTCACTTTTCTTCTTATTTCTTCTCCGAATTCTTCCGGTGTATGATTTTGATATGTATACCAGCTTTTCTGTTCATCAAATGTAACATCTCTGGAAACAGTAAACTATTTTGTTAGAGGACTCCATAACCTGTAGCCCATCTGCTTTTCATCATATCCAACGAAAACATATTTCTCTGCTTTTGGTTCGAGCTTATGTCTGAGTTGTGATGGTACATAAGCATAAGCTACTGATCCAAAAACTTTGCAATGATCAAGTGTTGGCTTCTTTCCCCACCAGGCTTCATAGGGGGTCATTCCATCTAATGCTGTACATGGTAATCTGTTTACCAAGTATGTAGCTGTATTTACAGCTTCAACCCAAAGATAATTTGGACAATCCTTTTCCTTTAGCATAGCTCGTGCAAACTCAACTAGAGTTCGGTTCCTTCTTTCTGCTACACCGTTTTTTTGCGGTGTATACCTACATGTTATTTCTCTCTTAATGCCTGCATTCCAAAGATAGTCATTGAACTCTCGGGAGAAGTATTCTCCCCCTCCATCAGAACTCAGTCTCTTCAGCTTTCGTCCTGTGAGTCTTTCAGCATATGCATGAAAATGCCTGAAAGCTCCAAACACTTCTGATTTCTCTTTCAAACCATAAAGAGTTATCCATCTTGTAGCGTCATCAATGAATAAAACATAATACCTCGATTCGCTGATTGATCCTTCTTTTGTTGGAACCCATACATTTGTATGAATGAGTTCGAGTACTCCATCATGTTTGAATCCTTTCTTCTGGAAAGGTAACCTGTGGGCTTTTCCCATCTGACATGCTTCGCACTTGTGAGTCATATGTTGATTCTGTACATTCGGTAATCCCAGTACTGACTGGTTCGCTATCATAGCTTTAATTCCTTTTTCATTGAAATGACCTAATCTCTTATGCCAGAGATCAAGTTCTGTAATCACCTTTTCACCATGTGTGAGCAGCGCTTGGCCGATGTTCCCTTGTACTCTTAAGCTAAAGAGTCTACCTTCTTTCTTACCAGAGACAATCTGATTGTATCCGTTCTCGGGATCTTCTACAAAGAATCCTTCATTTGTAAATCTGACCTGAAAACCTTTCTCAACTATCTGTCCTACACTAATTAAGTTTTTCGGTATTGTTGGAACATACAAAACATTGGTTAGCAAATCTGGTCCACTCTTACACTTCACTTTTCCGATTGAAAGTACACTATGCCTCGTATTGTCACCTGTTTGAACAGTATGACTAGAACTTCCTTTTTCCAATTCTGACATCACTTCTATATTTCCTGAGAAGTGATTAGAACATCCAGAATCAATGTAAAATACCTTCAGGTCTTCGTTATCTGATGTGCTGATTGAGTTCATCATCAATGATGTATGACTTTCATTCTGAGTGTCATTTGCGTAGTTGTTGTAGGTGGTGTTGTAGGATTGATTCTGTCCCCAACTTCTTGCTCCACCTCTACCATAGCCTCCTCTTTGATTTTGTCTTCCTCTTTGAAAGTTATTCTGATATCTTCCGCTTCTGCCTCTGCTATTACTGTTCTGATTTGATCCTTGTTGATTGTGCCAGCAATCATGAGCCAAATGATTACTTAGTCCACAGATCCAGCAAGCCTTCTTGTTGTTATTCTGGCTACTTCTTCCTCTTCCAAAACCTCTTGCTCTTCCTCTGCCGGTGCCTTTACCTCTTGCATAATAAGCCTGAGAACTCGACTCTTCTTCGTCTTTTGACTTACCTTTGTCTTTCTTCTTGTTCTTCATGTACATTGCAGAACTTTGTCCTTTATCTGCATCTCCTTTCAGGTCTTGCTCATATGTGAGCATCAAACCAAGCAACTGATTTAAATCTGGTACAAAATGATTTAAAGAAAGTTCAGTTGAGAGTACGAAAGGTTTCCACCTTTCATCTCCTCTCAAACCTGTTAGCAGCTGCGCTATCAATCTGTGATCTTCGACATCTTCATTTATGGATCCAAGACTATCTGCTAGATCCTTCATCTTACTAACATAGTCACTAATGCTTTGACTCGCCTTCTTTTTGAACGTTGCGAACTCGGACCATAAGCTAGACTTCCTAGCTTTCATAGTATTTTGGAAGTGATCTTCCAATGCACTCCATATGTCCTCTGCTTTCTCCAGACCTCTAATGTGCGGTAGTAGATGGTCTGAAACGGTATTATAAATGTAAGCTCTTGCCGTTGCATCTTTCTTCTGCCACAGCTTCAAGGCTTCTAATTCTTCTTTTTCCGATTGACTATCATCTTCAAAAGTCGGCTTCTTTTCTTCTCCGGTCACATACATCATTAAGTCCTTACTCATAAGTAAGGCTTCCATGCGCATTACCCATGCGGGATAATTATCTCTGTCCAATTTATCAATTTGGACATGATCTGCCATGATCTTCTTGTTTCTGTTACTTCCGGTGAACTTTTGAGAATCTTTTTGCTCTTTAGAATCTTTCTCGTTCTGGTTCCACTCTTGTGGTTAACCTGCTCTGTGTTACCAATTTCGGTATGTTGGCTCTCAACCCACTTCTTGGATCTCACGGCTCTGATGCCAATTGAGGGTGGATATTCTGGCTCTGATACCACTGTTGGCAATTAACTTTCGCTCTGATACCACTTGTTATGGTCGACATGGCAAAGGCCCGAACCTTGTTAAGCCTGCGGAATTTGCTATGCCACTGAAATATTGGTTGCCAAGCTAGGGTGATATTAGAACACCTCTATAATCAGCACTAGCTTAGTGAAGTTACTATCGCTTAAACATATAAGACTACGTCTTGAATTCACTGGAAATTCCACTGGAACTCCACCTGACTGTAACGAGACTGACACCGTAGTTATACCGGAATCGTACCGGAATCAACTCCTATTCTGTTTGTAATTACTTCTAGTGAGTATAAAAGAAATAAGGGAGTGATGCGTGAACTTCCTTCACTGAGTGAACACTTTCTGAAGTTTAAGAGAAAACTTCTCCGATTCAGAATGTCTCTTTCCGGTTAGACTTTGTACTGTGTGTACATATCCATTTCACCGAAATCTTCGATGAACTGATAGTAGAGATGTCTAGCTATAAGATAAGCTAACTCTCATACAAACCTTTAACTTACTCTACGAGATATACTTCGTTGTTCTACCGGAAAACTCGTTTTCTAAGAAAACTGTAACTGACCGAAATATTCCTTTACTAAGATAATTGTATTTGACCGAGAAATTCATTTACTCAGAGTGTACCAAGGGATACGTTTACTAACGAGCTGTAACTGTTAACAGTTAACGAACTTTCTATCGTAACATGAAAATACTCAGAGTTCTTCACATACGAACAGTGCGCGCAAACTTCCACATGAACATGTGTTTTCTATTAGAGAAGATGTGTACAAATTAGCTTGGTTTTTTCTTGCTCAAGCTATGGAAACTCTCCTACACTGAGTAGTTTCTCTTTACCATCTCTCTCAGATGAACACCCGATATTTCAGGTTTCTGTTATTCATCTGTACATACGCGATCTATGGCGTCTTCTGAAAAACTTCTCACTCACTCTCCCTTCAGTCATACATATACGCGATCTTTGGCGTCTTCTCACTTTCTCATATTCTCTCTGTCTCTCCCTCTCTCTTTCTTCTTCTATTTGTGCTCTTATTTATACTACGCGCTCTTCTCACGCACGTTCTAGCTCGCACTTCCCTCTTATTATTCTTATGCACGTTCTCTCTGTATATACACTTTGATTCGGTGTAACGAACTCTGATTCTGCACGATTCTGTACTGTACATAACGGTCGTGAATTTTTCCCTTCATTAAGGCTTTTGATTTTCTGAATATTTGATTCCGCTTCTCTTTATCTTCCTTTGTCTGTACGTCAAATTCGTGAGTGATTCTTCAACATTCATCGCCTACGAGACGAACATCTTCATCATTGCTCCATAAGCAAGGCATTTCGGGATCCAAAATACATAAAAACGTATTTATGAATACAAGAGACTCTTGTACAAGCCATTCCTCTGCCATGCTACCCTCTGGACATGCTCTCTATCGAACAAACCCTTTTAATGTCTTCATCAAATGCTCTAAGAAGAACATCCATCGACTATGGACAATTCCTGCTTTTGCAACATGATCTACCACATGAACCAGTAAATGAAGTTGAATAGTGAGAATACTTGTGGGGAAGTATTTCTCTACCATACAAGCAACCTCAATAGCATTGAGTTTTGCACTCTCTATGCTATCTCTATTTATCTCTTTAGAAGAGATCCACCATACCAAAGAACTAAGTTTATAAATTGTTCTTCATATATCCTCCGAAAGACAATCTTTTAAGGCTATAGGGAGCAAAAACTATAAAAACTTGTGCTAACCATGACACTTGAGCCCCCCAAGATTGTCGTTTCGTGTGAAAGTAGTCTTTAGACACCTCATGCATCCATTAGGTGTCTAAAACTCTAAAATTGTTTTCTTCACTTGTTGCTTATCCATTCTGTGAAGCACTCAAGGAGCTCTTGGTAACGATACTATTCCATTGGGCTTAGTAATTGCCCACAACTCTAGCATGCCACCTCGCTCTTCTAAATCCTCCTTTTGTGCTTTGCTTTCTTTCTTTCCGATCAAAGTCTTCCAAAGAATCTCTCCCACATTCTTAAAAATATGCATCGACTCTACCAAATGATTGATCAATAATTCACTCCAATAAGGGAGTTCATGAAAGATGGACAACTGTTTCATGCGAGCACATGGAGTTTCTTAATCCCATAGTTATTTCGAACCGCTAGCTTTCATTTGGCATTGTGCTTGTCGACCCATTTGTCCTTCATGTAAAACATGTCCATCAGGCACATATTTATGGTGTCCTTCATAGACATTTTTACATAGTCCTTTGGAATAGTGTGCTTCGAGTCATGGTCCGCATAAGGGACAAGCATGGTAAGCCGAAATAGATAAACGTGAACATTCACCATAACCAGGCCAATCATGCATCATCCACATAAGTGTGCATTGCACTCGTACGTCTCATCTTCCTATAGGTTGAGACATGTCATGCACAGTAATCCTATCCCATAAAATGCACAGTTCTTCTACAGGTGGTGCAAGATATACATCCATATTTTTTACCTTATACTTACATGGTACAATAAGAGATAATAATAAATGACCTTTCTTTGTGGCAAGCCATGGTGGGATGTCATAATTGACCAAACATATAGGCCATGTGCTCCATGAAGAGCTGCGTAAACTAAATGGATTTACTCCATCCATAGCTAGGCCTAGATGTATGGACCGAGGCTCACTAGCAGACTCTGGCCACTTACTATCTATGTTCTTTCTAGCCACTCACTAGCAGACTCTGGCCACTCACTCGCATTACACCATTTGTAGACCTGCTCTTTCTATGCCATGACATTAACTCAGCTATAGATTTGCATCTAAACATGTTCTTAATTCGTAGAACAATAGAAAAGTGGCAAAGAACCTTTGCGGGGATTGCTTCGCCTACAAGGTCTTCTCTAAATCTATTTGCTCGACACTTTGGACATACGTGGAGATGCTCATACTCCTTCCAAAAGAGGATGCAATCATTCGGATAAGCATGAATCTTAGTATAATCCATTCCAATGAACTGTAAATTTTTTTTTGCATCTCCACGTGTTGGAGGCATGTCATTGCCCTTTGGCAAATTGATCTTTAAGAAACGTGCAATAAGAAAATAAAAACAATATTAGTAAATAAAGTTATTTTGATACAACAATGAAAGTTTATTTCAAATCCACTTACCTGAAGAATTTGGTGACACTACTATCTGACCATCCATAAATAGATTGGAGATTGAGCATCGCGAGTGATGCACGTAGTACAGATATCTTTGCTCCATTGTAAAGTGGTAAACGAGCTAGTCTTCACATGTTTTCATATTCTTCATCGACTTCTGATCGTGAAAATTCTGTGGTGTCCATGAAACTCTCGACATCTTCTCCACCATCATGATCTTCGTCCATCTCATAAAATGCTTTGAGCATTTCTTCCATCTGTTGAGTTCGTGTAATGCTATTAGTACTTGCTTGTACGTCTAACTTCTTTTTTGTCCTCTTTTTTCCACGAGAGGTTACCATTGCAATGTCATTTGGGTCCATCTCCTCACCTGGGGGACCATGCAAATGGTAGTGTAGGTTTTCTAGTCAACTTTTATCAAAGGATCCATACTCTCTAACATGTGCAATACAAATGTGTCATTTCTGATAAATTTGATACTTGCACTGAGTGCAAGGACATGCCATTCTCTCTTTCGGATCCAAACTAGCCATCTGATACAATATGGATATTTTAGAACATTTGAATTTCTTATTAAACCCAAAAATCATACTCCTAAAGACTTAAACCTGAAATACTAAAAACTAAATACTTAAACACCTAAAGAAACCTAAAAATCTAATCATAAAACCCTAATACTAAAGACCTATATATGTGTATATGTATATATGTGTATATGTGTTATATGTATTATATGTATGTATTATATATATGTCTATTGCTTATATAATTAAAATCCTATTTTTTATATATTTTAATTAATTTATTAAAAACACTATTTCTTTTTATATTTATTTATCTATATAATTAGCATATTCTATATTTTTATTTATTTGTATATTCATATTTTTTCTTAATTAATCCTATTTTTATATATTTAATTATATATATTTATTTAAATTATTTAAAACACTACTTCTTTTTATATTTATTTATCTATATAAGTATCCTATTTCATATATATATTTATTTATATATTCAGTTTTTTTCTTAACTTTTTTCTTTTTTTTCACTTTATATAAATTTAATTGAGTTATATGTATGACTAAACCCTAAAACCCTAATTTTAAAGATTTAGACCTTAAATTTGTATAGTTCTATATGCATGTGTATATACATGTATATATGTATTATATGTGTATGTGTATGTGTGTATATATGTTATGCAGGTGTTAAAATCCTAAAACCCTAATGAAAAAACCTAGACCTAAAACATGTATATATGTGTATGCATGTGTATATATATGTGTATATGTATATATATGTGTATATAGATATGTGTATAAGTATATGTGTTTATGTGTATGTGTATATATATTTACTCTGATTAAAATCCTTAAAATTAAACCTATTTTTATATATTTAATTTATTGATTCAGATCACTATTTCTTTTCATATTTATTTATCTATATAATTATCCTATTTTATATATATATTTATTTGTATATTCAGATTTTTATTCGTAATTAATCCTATTTTTTTAATTTAATTATATATATTTAATTAATTTATTTAAAACACTAGTTCTCGTTATATTTATTTATCTATATCATTATCCTATTATATATATATATATATATATATATATATATATATATATATATATATATATATATATATATATATATATATATATATATATATATTCAGATTTTTTTCTTAAATTTTTTCTATATTTTCTCTTTATATAAATTTAATTGAGTTATATGTATGCCTAAACCCTACAACCCTAATCCTAAAGATCTAGACCTAAAATATGTATATTTTTGTATGCATGTGTATATACATGTATATATGTATTATATGTGTATGTGTGTATATATGTTATGCATGTGTAAAAACTCTAAAACCGTAATCGGAAAGACCTAGAACTAAAAGATGTGTGTATGTGTATGTATGTGTATGCATGTGTATATATATGTGTATGTGTAGATATATGTATATAAGTATATGTGTATGTATGTGTAAACAGCCTAAAAACCCTAATCCTATTTTTATATATTTGATGTAAAAAAATTTTAAATCAAAATTCTATATATTTAATTATATATATTTAATAAAAACACTAGCTTATGTATGTGTATATATGTGCATGTGTGTATGTATGTGTGTGTGTCAATGTATGCATGTGTGTATATGTGTATGTGTCTCTATGTATGCATGTGTGAGTATATGTGTATGTGTGTGTATGTATGCATGTGTGTGTATGCATTCATGTGTGTGTGTGCATACATGTGTGTATGTATGTGTGTGTGTGTATGCGTGTGTGTGTGTATGCATGGATGTGTGTATATGTGTGTGTACATATGCATGCATGTGTGTATATGTGTGTATGTATGCATGTGTGTACATATGCGTGTGTATGTATGCATGTGTGTACATGTGTGTGTATGTATGCATGTGTGTATATATGTATGTGTGTGTATGTATGCATGCATGTGTGTATATCGGTATGTATGTGTATGTATGCATGCATGTGTGTATATGTGTGTATGTATGTGTGTATGCATATGTGTATATGTGTGTGTATGTATGTGTGTATGCATGTGTGTGTGTATGTATGCATGTGTTTATATGTGTGTGTATGTATGCATGCATGTGTGTATATGTGTGTATGTATGTATGTGTGTATATATGTATGTATATGTGTGTGTCTATGTATGTGTGTATGCATGTGTGTGTATGTGTATGTATGCATATATGTATATATGTGTGTGTATGTATGTGTGTATTCATGTGTGTGTGTATGTATGCATGTGTGCATATTTGTATGTGTGCGTATGCATGCATGTGTGTATATGCGTGTGTATGTAAGCATGCATGTCTTTATATGTGTGTATGTATGCATGTGTGTGTATATTTGTGTGTATGTATGCTCTATCTTCCTATCTCTATCTTCCTCTCTTTCATCTCTATTTATCTCTCACTCTCTCTCTCTCTCTCTTTATCTCTCTAGCTCTGTATCTTTCTTTCTCTCTCATCTCTCTCTATCTATCTATCTCTCTCTTTCTCTCTCTTTGTCTCTCTCTCTCTCTCTCTCTCTCTCTCTCTCTCTCTCTCTCTCTCTTTCTCTCTCTATCTTGCTCTCTCTTCTATCTCTCTCTTTCTCACTCTCTTTCTCTCTCTATCAATAGAGAATAAAACAATCACTTACAAGTATGTCTCTCTTTTGGATCGCTGTCATCAAAGTGTAATGTATGTCGTCTATCGTCGAATTCCAAAGAATCGACGCCAAAGAACTTCTGCAAAATCAAAGAGAAGAGAAACTATAAGACCTAAAGCATAGAGAAAGACAGAGGCTAAGAGTAGACACACCACTTACCAAGATGCAAGATCTAAACAGAGAGAGGGTGTGTGTGTGTGTAGAGAGAGAGATCTATGTGTATGCGCACAAGACAATGCAGGTCACAATCCGATTTGCGTATGCAAGTTTGATAGAAGACAACTAGTACTCAAACATGCACAAAATGTTCAGTTTTGCTCTCGGGTTCCCGGTATGTTTAAAACACGGCCTCCGTATATGCGTCAGTATGGGCGTCGGTATGAGCGTCAAAAATTTCCAGTAAATTATTGACTCTTATACCGATGCCCATACTGACGCATATACCGACGCTCATACCGACAGTCGCGAGACATTCTCACGATCCATTTTAAATGTTCATACCGACAGTCAATTGACCGTCCGTATCTTTAAGTGGGCTTTTCCAACGTTTATACCGACGCCGGGAGTGACCGTCGGTATAGCCAGCGTCGGTATGCCCCTCATATGTTGTAGTGGTAGTGGAAAAAGATAATTTTTTTGGGACTCGGGTATCAAAATCTGAGCCTCTGTACGAGTATGATAAAAATAAAAATATTTACCTTAATGTCTAGAATGTGTGATATGAAATGTATTATACAACAAAAATGCAATAGCACACTACTCTTTCTTTGAAGACGAATGAATATAGAACTATGAAGGCACAACTATTAAAACGGATTAGTTTGAAAATAAGGAATAATTTCTTTTGTATATTCCTTCCTCTTTTATATATCAAAGATAAAGGAAGCTTTTACGAGCAGAAAAGGTTTTATATCCTATAGTCTTTCCAAACAAGTTCTTTTAAAGACCGTTAAAAGACTTTATGTTGTATTCGTCCTCTTTTATATCAAAGAATATTTTGTATCAAAGAATTTATTTCGTATCCTTCCGCTTTTAAAGAAGCTATTTTGTATCCTTCCTCTTTTACATCAAAGACAGAGGAAGCTGTTCTAACAGACAAGAAGAGCTGTTAACAAAGATACAGCCAGACTTGGAAGCTGGGACGTAGAAGGAGGGTGGAGTTAATGGAGGCTTTTTTTAGCATACACGTGCAACGCGGTATGATGCTATCGTGCTCTCGTGACGATCTTTCTCGTTTTGATTGGCTATTGTAGCGGCGCAGAAAAGATCTGTTAACAGGAAGATCTTGTTTGGACGGTTGAGGAGGCATACACACGCATCGCGGTATGATGTTATCTTGCTCTCGCGACGATCCTTCTCGTTTCGTTTGGCTGTTAACAACAACACAGCCATAGAAGCCTTTTACCTTTGGCTCTTACCTTTGGCTCATCAGGCGTCTGATGGAGTAGGCATAGAAGCCTCTTGCCTTTGGCTTGTCTTTCAGACAAAGTGTCTTTCTCGCGACGATCTTTCTCGTGATTGGCTTCTGTAGCGGAGCAGAAAAGAAGATCTGTTAACAGCAATCCAGCAAGACTTGGAAGTCAAGAGTCGGGCGTCTTGTTTGGCTGATTGAGTAGACATAGAAGCTCCAAGCGGAGAATCAAAGGAAACGTCTCATTCAAAACAGA
Source organism: Ceratopteris richardii (assembly GCA_020310875.1). Taxonomy (NCBI): domain Eukaryota; kingdom Viridiplantae; phylum Streptophyta; class Polypodiopsida; order Polypodiales; family Pteridaceae; genus Ceratopteris; species Ceratopteris richardii. The sequence continues at coordinate 93,162,658 of CM035410.1, forward strand.
GGTACGGAAAACCAAAGGAAACGTCTCTCGAGTCCCAATGAATCAATGACATCCGGCTAAGAAGCTTTCCAAAGATAAAAGATTTTTTTCCAATGATATGTGACTCACAGGTATTTCGAGATTAGAGATAGCTCAAACATGAACCGATTTGCAATAGAACAAGAAAAAAAGCATCCTCATCACAAATTTAATCATCATAAATAATATTAATAATAATCATAATGGGTAATAATAATAATAATTCTATTAATAATAATCATAACGGAGTTGCTAAAGCTGCAATAAATTTCACGTGACTTATTTTTGGGTACTATGACCATTCACTTCTACATTTGTACTTTCAAAGTCAAAGTTGAGGGAGTAGGTCCCTATCGAGCCTCTTTTAGAAAGAACATTTACATGATCTTTAGAAATTAGAGAATTTGAGAAAATATTCTTTGATAAATAGAGAGGATTATAAAGAATACTGTGAAACGAACAAGGGGAGCTTCAGGCCATGCCAAAAATTCGTTTGTTAGGTACTCCCATGGAATTTCTATCATAAAGTAGATTTTTTCATATAAGTGAAGTGATCAAGAATGTCCTTGGGCAGAACCTTTTCCTCTAAATCCTTTATGCTTAAGTATGAGGGTAATATTTATGCAAAAATCAAGTCATAAATCACTTTGTGATACTAAAAATGGAGTAGATTCAAGGAACTATAAGCTCAGAGCAGCTTAGAAAGGAAGAATGTCACATGTTAATACATGGATTGATAGACTCGAGAAAGATAACTATCAGCCATGAGTATGTATGATCACTAATCCCTTTATGTGCAAAGTGAGAGCTTATAGCCTTTTCAAAAGACTTTCCATTAAGGGATGAAGGATGGCAACAATAGAATGGATTGCTATGTCTTCACTTGCAACATATTATGAATTCCTGGATATCTCATGCTCAAGAATTCAGGTTACCCAAGAAGGTAAGTGAGTGTATTGGAAGACTTTGTTCCTCTTAGAAAGTAGAAGAAGCTTTACCTTAAGAACAAGGTGAATCATCGTAGGGATTTAATGAGAACAAGCGTAAACCGCTTCGATTTTTAAGTATATCAATTGTCTAATGCACTTCATGCATTGCATATGATTCGCAGGATGTCACCTTTTGGCACATACGAAAAAAGGTGTAAGAGAAAATAAAAGACTGAAAGGGTATTCATTTATGAATATTTATAGGAATTACTCGCTAATTTTAACAAATTCATAATCTTGAAAGTCATTGAAGACTTTAATGGAGACCATTTTTCCTTGGTGTTTTTAGGCACGATTTCTCTAAAGAGTTTTTATGCGGGCTTTTCTCGAGTCTCGATTGGTTATAGATCCAGGTATTGAAAATTGTCTGGGCTATATTGTTGCAGGTTTTACAAGTATGAAGAATATGTCTTCGATTGGTCGGAAGGGCAGCGGGTCTAGGCCCAAGGGCAAAAATCTGCGATGTACGAGCGAAAATATTGCAATTTTCGCATATAGATTCGAATGGCCACTTGGCAACAGGGATCGATGATGGAAACCAAGGGAACAGGTGTGCCATTCGTGAGGCCAAGTTACTAGCCGCTTGCCACTCAAGGAGGACTACACTTGGCAATGCACACAATTGGCTATAATCGATTAATCAATTCTATATGTTATGAGTCATGACTTACGCACTCACATCATCTCTTGTGGTATACCATATGGTCTTATAATGGTGGGACCCGACTCATACTATATGCCCATGTGACATGGGATATCGAGGATGCCTAGGCCTAAAGATTGGGCATCCTTTGTGATGCACAAACCCAATGAATTGGAGCAGTGTTGTATTTTGACGGTCTACCATGCCCTTCAATTTTGAAGTTTATGTACAGATAATACCTATGCTTTCCATTTTTAATGTAATTTTTGAAGGTCCAATAATATTTATGACCTTAGTTTATGGTCTAAAATGGCCAAAACGGACAATACAGCCGTCAAAATCAACACTGAATGGGAGGAGTCGTGTTAGGACCAAATAATAGACGAAGCTGAGAACATACTCTCGTCTGATGAGTTGGCCAAGGAAAGTATTGATGAACTATAAGCCTTTTCAGAAGGGCATAGCATCATAAGATGTCCAACTTGGAAGGGGATAGCATCAAAAGATGCGGAAGTGCAATTGGATGCCCATTTTCGGCATCATTTTTGAGCCGTGACGGCAGCTGATGTTATTTTAAATTGTGGCGTACATCAGCTTCCTACCAGCTTTTATTTTTTTTCGCACGGCCATCATATCAGAGGAGGAGAATCGAGATACTTTTTTTACGGATCCCCGCACTCCATGCACCCGCATTGGAGAAAAACATAATTCATTGGCTTCTGTAGAGCTGTTAGCATAACTAGTGCCAAAATCTCTTAACAACGATCCAGACGTGGAAGCGGAGTCCGTTGTCGTGGGCAAAATGCCTGTCAAAGGCCATTTTCCCTGTCAAAAACAGGTGATTTTGAAAAGTATTTGTCAAATAAAAAATTAAGAAATACAATTTTTCTGTCACGTGACAAAGAGTACTTTATTTTATCTTTCGTTTGACAGGCTCTACTTTATAAAATGTTTGTCATTATATATATATATATATATATATATATATATATATATATATATATATATGGGGCATCAATCTTGACATTAAGTTACTGATGGCTTATGCGTAGTGGGCATTGGCCAGTAGACAATGAGCACTAGAGTGTGGACACTAGGCAGCGGGAAAAGTAAAATATGAATGACGTGCCACGCGTTACGCTCACCCTTATACTTTCTACTTTCACAGATGACCATGTAGCATTCACAGTGACTACTAGTTCATGCTCGAAAAATCTTGTAGAACGATGGTCCATGGAGGCATTGTAGGCGGGAATGTTGATGCAGTTTGTCTTTGCCATTCATCCTTGAGTTTACGATTCTACGTGCGTTACATGGACAGGTATTTAGCTTTGTAATTGTCGCACTTGTAAGTTTTGCTGCTTCTGTATGCTCCTATCCCTGTAAGCGACCTTTACAAAACCTCTAGCCCCGTTAAGTGAGGACCGACAATAGTTCCATCCTAGTCGTAAAGCATGCTTCTAGGTTTTCGTTGCTCTGCTACGTGATAACATTACACATTATGAGGAACGAAATCATTTTCCCTTCCACGTTCCACTCAGAGAGAGAGAGAGAGGTTTTGGATCTTGATAAGTGAATCGAATGAGTAAGAGATACTAACAGAAACATACATAGATGGAGCATGGAGATTGAGATGCGAACGTGTATCTCGTGGAGCCATTGATGAGAACTTGTTTCACATTGCATGTTTAGAGAAATCATCTTGATTTGGCCATCATGGTGGCGGTTCTATAATTTATCATCTGTTACAAATGCATGTGTTTAGTAAATAAGAGATATATCCCCTATTGTGATGTGACCATTTTGAGGGTCAATGTACCTAAGATCTCAACATGTTCAAGAGAGGCAAGCACACAACCATGAACATGTTGCGACAAACCAACATCTTCAGGCGAATGAATGGTTGGTTGATAAGATCTTAAAGCATCAAGATGTGGTGGGTCAACCAAGAATCGATAGTACACTTTTACTTGTGTTTTTATCATAGGTGCGTACATCATTGATTGAATGTTAGAATAGAAGATTTATGTTGCCTCTAATGAAAAGGGGGGTTGAGAAATTTGTCTATCTGTTCTATCGCAAGCAAAGCACCCTCATTTAACAGTCATCCACAACGATTTTTTGCTTCAGGATGGACAATTATGGGTTTTTTGCAGTTTCCCACTCTGTAATGTAACGATATGTGAGGATGGTTCTCTTATATGAAGAGTTTTCCAATGTATGTGTCTTTGTGGAATAAAAAGCTCGGTTGATATCAAGCAGATATTTCTAATACTTTGCATTTTCACATGAAACATGATTATTATCAAGAATGTATTTTTCATTCCTTCAGGTTGTATCAATCAAGAACGTATTTTTCATTCCTTTTGAGGTGTGGTATAGCTAGGGGGTGCCATTTTATAATTAATCACGAATCCATAAATGGGATGGGGTGTGACACATGATTAGTTACATCCAAACAGGGATTAAGGTGATACAAAAATATATTAACTAATGCTTTTTATTTATTAACCTATTTTAGGTTTATTTATTGATGCAGAAGTGTTTTTTCATGCTGTTTCCGTTTACACAGTAGACGTGTACGTGAATGTTTTTCAAACTATATATTATGCAAAAAACATTTGTTGCAAGCGAATAACAATATATTCCTCTTAAACATAGGGTGATTATCTGGAAGAACTGATAGAGGTAGTTGAGTGTCTGTTCACATGTGCGAAGCTGTATTGTTGTTCATTTCTTTTGATAACTTTTAATTCTTGGAGTTCGATTGAATAAAACACTTGGACTTTGATCATAGTAAAAAGCATGTTTTTTAATGGGACATGTGACGTCTTATTTCAAAATAGTACTGTTAATGTTAATATGTCTTTATACTACAACAAAATATCATCTCGCCCAATATTTGTCCCTACTTCATGCAACCATGTCCATTGCATACGAAGTAATGATTATTAATAAAATGTTGTAAACATATGTTTTTTTGTTCTACACTTTTCCTTTGAAATAGAAAACCAACGTGTTTAACCAAATCAACATGTTCAGGCGAATCAATGGTTGGATAATAAGATCTTGAAGCTTCCTGTTGTGGAGGATCAACCACAAATTAATCTCATGTAAACATGTTTACATGTGTTTGAACTTTAGCATAGATGTCTACATCGTGAATAAAATGCTATGATAAATGATTTATGCTGCATTCGAATGGAATGGTGTTTAAAAAACTGTTTGCTATCTCTTTGACAAGTAATAAACACTAGGATTGGATTGGATCATAGTATATTGTCGTCTCCTTGTCATAGAAAACAATTAGCGTTCCTGATGGTTCTAACAATGCAATGCTCAAGTGTAAGCATAGGTGAATCGTGCTCCTTTCTATAGATTAATAGAGTGGAGGCATCCTTATTCTCATCTGTTTAATCTAGTTTTATATATTTTATTTTCTCATATTCCATTTGCTTATTTTATGGCTCTTATAATCTATTTCGCCACCATGGCTTGCACCCTCTTTTCCTAAACATGTTGTTTATGTTAATCTTGTGGTTCCATACAGAATTGTAGCACGTGAATCTTTTTCAGCTTTTGCTTCACCATGAACATTATTGATATCCTATTGCAAAGCAAACAGACGTGCACCTATATTCTTACTGTGCATATAGGTATGTTGTCACTATTCAATTCAGCTCATCAAGGTTGAAATATGCAAGGAGAAGAAGAAGTAGCCTGATCTTTAGAAGTTGATACATTTCCGTAATGTTTGTTTTTATCAAGCTTCCAATGTTTCAATAAACAAATACAAATGACAAGTTTAGTTTGTTGGAGTCGTATTGCCCCTGATAATCTAAAAAATGTTGGCTCATTACGATTTTGTGACAATCTGTGGGTGTGTGTGTATGAGAGAGAGAGAGAGAGGACTATTTTAAGATGTCAATTGTAATGCTGCAAAGACTATTTTAGAATTTTGGTTCAATTTACTGTAATGTTGCAAGGCCATTTTAAGCTGTCAATTGTAATGTTGCAAAAACCATTTCGGTTCAATATACTGTAATGTTGCAAGGACCATTTTAATTGTCTTTTTCTAAGTTAAGCTGTCAATTGACATAAAACTTTTAGCTAAAACTTGTCACATGACAGGTAGCCATTTTTTTTACCTATCATATGAAAAGTTATCCTTCATGTGAGATTTAGGCCCTGGTCGTGATCCCCGTGGAAAAACAAGCTGCGTTCGTTTGACTGATTGAAGGGACGTAGAAGCTCTACAGCGTGGAGCCCAAGGAAAGCTTTTCTGAGCTTACAAGCGCATCATCCTTCTCGTTTTCTAAGTGCTGTCGTGAGGCTCGTGACCATCCTTCTCGTTTTGATTAGCTTTTCTAGCGGAGCAGAAAAGAGCTGAAGACTAGACATGCAAGTTGGGAACCGTGCGTCTTGTTTGGCTGATGGAGTAGACATAGAAGCTCCACAGCAGAAAATCAAAGGAACCGGCGTTTCGGCCTTTATTATCTTTTGGAGACAACGTGTCATTCAAAAGAGGTAGGGATATTAAAGTGTCCCCAAGCCAAATGACATGGGGCTAGGAAGCTTCTAGAAGATATAGATTTTCTTCGAGTGACAGCCGAGTCACAGATTAGAGATAGCTCGAAGCTAGTTTCTCTAAATGAAAGATAGTTTTTATTTTTAATGAGTTTTGCCCGAAGTCTAACCTTCCTCGACCTGAATGCATTCAAAGAACAATTTCACAAGTGAAGGGCATAGTACCCATGGAATTCCATATGTCACAAAGCCCTCAGGGTTAGAGTGTCGAAGCATCAAAAGGAAAGTGCTACTCAAATTTATCTAGTTTAAATAACTCCAAGAAATTATAAGTTAGATTGACCACCCTAGTACAAGTATCTCCAATAGCCATAGGAATTGAACGCACAACCTTCTGCTCGAGAGGTGAGCGCCTAACCAGTTAGAGATAATTCAAAGGTGAACCGATTGGTGATGCAAGTTCAAACTAGTATTGTCCCAAGCCGTTAAGGCAGCTCGTTGGGCCTCTGGCTTCTTGAGACACGGGCAAGGTTTCAATCCCTGCTGGCCACATGTAAGGGACATGTATAACCAGGAATGATGAAGCATATGGCTGATGTGCCATCGTTTGACTAGCCCTGCGGTAGTTGTGACTGTCATTCAACCCAGTCTTGTAAACCCCTGTTCTTGTGGGATAAGGGGGGTCCCATGGGTACTATGCCCTTCCTTGTGCAGTTGCAATTTCAAAGTTAAAGCCCGGGGGAATAGGCCTTGGCCGAATCTCCATTTAAAAAAGAAAAAGTCCAAACTAGTATAAAGAGCGGGCATCCGTTCTGATGCACAGACTCAGTGAATGGGCATCAAAAGATGCCCAACTGCCATTGGATCAAAAGATTTCCAACTGCCATTGGAAATTATGCAGCTTTTTTTTTCTTGTGGAGCGCCATCATATTTCATTGTGCAGCGCCATCATATTTTTTTTTCTTGTGCAGACGTGGCTCTATGAAAATTTTTAAACCTCATCTAGGTATTGATGACTTCAAATAAATCTATGAAAATTTATAAACCTCATCTAGGCATTGATGAACTATAGTGTTACTTCTTTGGACATCTATTCACTGCAAGAAACGTTTGAAGTTAGCTACATTAGAGACTTATGTTGCTATAAGAACATCAGAACATGATGCGATTATTTTTCATCAGAATATGATGCGAATATGTTCACAAAAAACATAAATACATACAGGCATGCATACAAAGACACATACATAGATACATACGTACATGAATACACACACACACACACATATATATATATATATATATATATATATATATATACACACATATATATATATATATATATATATATATATATATATATATATATATATATATATATATATATATATATATCCTTTCCTATTGTGAACGTATCTTACTCTCTCACTCTCTACGCCATGCAAATTGATAATTTTGAACTACACCAATTATATGTGCATCATTCACGTAGTGAGGATATTCTTAGCCATGCGTAACTTTGTTATCTTATTTTGTAACTATTTAGAGGACATCATTATCTTGTACACGGTATATCGTAAATTGAAACATAGTTCTTTTTAATCATACTTTATGTAGTTTATTCTCTTGTTATCTTGTTCATGTTTGTGTATTCTCTCATGTGTGCTATTTTCTAGCTATCTAGGCTAACATGTAAGACTTGCCATATACATGAAAATACATCTATCTTATCTAGACATAGCAATTTATCTATGAGATCCTAGGTTTTAAGCATTCTTTAATAATAGATAGCAAAAACTATAAGGTAGTAGTGAATCTAGTAAAAATAGTTCACACTTGTGGATCATTATCACTGTAAATCTTGATTATGATAGTGACAAAGATCACCTCAAATTTGTGTATGAATCTATTGGCGATCTTTTGTACTTCATGAATCTTGTTGAATACTATTGAATGAGAATACGAGTCTTCTTTACATATTCTTGAATAGTTTGTGAGAATATAGAATTTCTTTTCAGAAGAAAATGGAATATACGAGAAGTTCTTGAGATGGGATGATATATTCCAAAGGATTTTAATAATACTTGACTAAACAGGCCGTAATTCGTTAGCTTGTGCATAGAAATTCTAAACGTTAGCTGACTCAAAGAGCCAAAAACATATATAATCTAAGACGTTTTACAAACCGTGATTGATTGTTTAATTCATATAGTTGATATCAAGAGTATAGGGATAATTTTTCCTCATAACCCTTTGGGAGATTTTTTTATTCTTTACTTAAAAAAAGATAAATGCTGATCGTATTGAAATTTTCATGCGAAAAATACTATAGATGCTAGAAAATAAACTTCATAATCTCCTCGTGCACTTGTGAATGTACAAGATCAAGTACAAAATATTAGGCATACATTTTCTTTAAAAATCCATAGGAATATTTTTATAATTTCTCTCGAAAACATTATGAGAATGTGAAGGACAAGTTTCAATGTCAATACTTTGTATCTTTTAAATGTTTTGTCAAACGTTCTTTAAATTATTAAGTGAAAAGTACAAAAGCATTAGAGTGGTATAGTTCCCTTCATGTAGAGCCTAATCTCTCTTCAAATTGATGTTATCCAACACCAACACCTTATGGTGTTTGAACAAAGGAGAACTCTTACAACTTTAGATTCTTCTACCTAGGAATTCTATGTACTTTTCTAAGGAATATTCTTTAGGAGGTTGACCAAAGTGTAGTGTACATCTTTCATTGAAGGTTTTCTATAGAGTTCCATTTTCTTATAATATTGTAGAGAGCCTTGAAAAAACCAATAACATCACCAAGAAAATCTTGTTTCGAATTTCTTCGATGATCCAAAAAAATGTATTTACTTGCCATTTTCCAAGGGTTTGACTATTAGGGAAAGAGATGAGAAGGTGTTCTACATCTGCTCTACTAGTTGTACATCATGTGCACCATGTTGGGTCAAAACTACTTTTATTTTCTATTTTCATTAGTCTAGATTCCTCTATGGAGAATTATTCCCATGAGGACCACTTTGTTGTTCTCTAAAAGAGCGTGCGAGAACTCATTGAATTCGAGTTAATATCTTATCCAAGCTGAATTACTGCATCATTTTTCATTAAAAGATTTATGAATTTTACAATTTCTCTTGATTCTTGAAATCATCTCTAGCTAGCAGCCATTATTCTAGTTAAGTCCATTTGAATTGTGGAAAACCCATCTAAGAGGATGGTTGTTATGAATTATAGAATGTGTTGAACAAGGAATTGTTGGAGTGTTAATTTATTGATGTATTAATGTGTTTTGGTGTTTTTGATATAGTAGTTGAAGGTTCATGAGGGTGTGGAAGGCATGAAAGGGCGGACATTAATTGTCCGATTTATAATTTATATAGTTTGCAAATAAACCGATGTTGAGGATTCTATTGTTAGAAACACTTAGTAAAATAGTGGTTAGAATAAGGATTATTGTAGATCGTAATTTCTGATATTAAAAGAAAACATTTTCTACAAAAGTTACGTCTCTCTTTTATGCATGCTTTCTAAAGCTACTCTCATCTAACCACTATTTTGACAGAATAAAAAATTCCTATAAATACATGCACTTTGTGGACTGTCGAACAAAAGTGTATTAGGGGCAATTGCACCCAATATTGCATTCTATCTCATCTCGTGGTGTGTCCACTTTTTTGTGTGTTTTTTTGCATCCGTAACCTATGTGTGCGCATATGCAAGACCCTGATTATAATGGTATCAGATCCATGGACGCATCACTACAGAGCGTTTCTAAAAAAAAATTACTGTTGGTTAGAATGCTTGAAGATGTGCTCGAGGATAGCTTGCAACGGAAATAAGAACATTGTTTAGAGGTGGGAATCCAAGCTAAGCTTCACACCCTATGGCCTACAACTCTCAATGAGGCTATTTCTTTTGCCTGTGATACAGAGAAGGAATTCGAGTCCATAACCAAGTGATTTCATCGACAATAACCACGTCAATGATCACTTTTTGTTAAACCCATGTTTCCTATAAAGTGTAATTTAATGCCTTATCTTACTCTAGTTTTCCTCATCCTCGATAATCCAATTACTCAGCTCCACCTGTTCCTTCATCTATCCAAACTACCAAACCACCTACCCTCCAAACTCTAGTTGTGGATGCCCAACAAAAGCAACCATGTCTCACCTATTGGAATTATGGTAAACTTGGACATAAGAAAATAAAGTGCCAATTGCGACCTCTTCACATGAAACTAGTTGCAGTTCAATAGCATAACATGGAGGCCCATATGAAGAAATTCTTCCTTTTTGGATAGAGGAAGCATTGGAGAAGGACTTAAGTACCGTGGGTAATGCTATCTCAATTCATTCTTTACTTTGTATACAAGGTAGTATCAATAACAAGCTTGATAATATTTTACATGAGGATGGTAGTTCGCATCATTTCATTTTATATATATTCGTATAAGAATTCAAATTAAAAAAATTTCCTTCCTTGTATAAAGTGAACGGTGCATTTCAAGGTAGTCATTATAATGTAATACTAGAAGTGCAAGATGTTATGATTAGCATAGGCCCATATGTAGATGCATGAACATTTTTAATTGCACATTTGCAGTCTTACGATATTATACTTGTTATGCCTTCTCCTCATCGTTATAGCATTTTCGTCATCGTTATAGCATTTTCGTCATCATTATAACCCACGTATTGACTACCATACACATACCTTTAACTCTAAAGTTAAAGGTCAAATCATTACTTTGTCTGTGTGGCATGATTTCCAACCATTTCCATTGATTAGTCATACTTAAGTAAAACATGCATTTAGGAAAGGATTCAATTCCTGCATTTTTTTGTCAATGTCATAAATGATTATACTCATAGACTTCCCGATGCACATAAACCTTTCATGACTACTTATAAGGATTGTTTTATGTCTGATTATCCCTCTGAACTACCACCATCGAGAAGATCCTTTTTTACCATAGCATAGAATTAATTCTTAGTATTTCTCCTCCTCATAAAGAACATTATAGGCATGGCCCACTACACCAAAAGGAAATAGAAAGCCAAGTAAAAGATCCACTACAAAAAGGACTTATAAGCCCTAGTTCCTCCCCATTTGGAGCACCAGTTCTCTTAGTAGAGAAGAAGAATAAAATTTATCGAATGTGCGTTGATTATAGAGCCCTTAACAAGATCACAATAAAGAATAGAAAGCCTATTCCTGAAATAGATAATCTTTTGGATAAATTACGAGGAGATCGTGTCTTTAGTAAAATTAATCTAAAATCGGGTTACCATCAGAGTCGTATGACACAAAATGATATTTTTAAGAATGCATTTAGAACTCAAACTGGCCATTATAAATTTATGGTAATGCCCTTTGGACTTACTGATGGCCGTGCTCATTTGCAAGAATGATGAACATCATTTTTCTTGATTACCAATCTTTTGTTCTTGTATTCTTTGACGATATACTTGTTTATAGTGAGCATGAGAAGCATCTTAAAAGAATTTCTCATTGGCTACGAGAGAACACACTTTTATGCTTATCCTAAAAAGATTTACTTCTTTCAACGTAAGGTAGAATATCTAGGACATATTATTTCAAGCGAAGGCGTCGCATCCAAAACAAATTAAAGTGATAGTAGGATGGTCTACACCACAATCAGTGAATGACATTCATTCTTTTGTTGGGTTGGCTTGTTTCTATCGAAAGTTTGTTTGAGATTTTTCTTAGTTAGCATTTCCTCTTACCTTGTTATTGAAAAAGAAAATGAAATTTGCATGGGGACTTACCCAACAACAATCTTTCGAGAAACTCAAAACTACACTTTCGCATGCACCTATTTTACAATTACCCGATTGTTCACAACCCTTTCATGTTGTAATTGATGCTAGTGGTTCACGAATATGTGTTGTTTCAATGCAAAATAATCATCCTATTGCATTTGAGAGTAGGAAACTTAAGCCCTTAGAAAAGAATTATCGTACATATGATAAAGAATTGTTAGCAGTTTTGCATGCTTTGCAAATTTGGAAACACTATCTTATGGGCTCTGACGTCTTAATCAGAGCCGATCAGCAAGCTATTAAGCATTTTATAGATCAGCCCTTAATCTCTAATTGAAATCTTAACTAGGCTTCATTCATTCAAAATTTTCAACCCATGATCCAATATCAACCTCATAAAGGTAATGTTGTAGGTGATGTTCTTAGCTGTTTTCCTTCACATTATGTTGTTTTGCATAATATTTCTACCATTCTAATTCATTCTTTTCAAGACAACTCTTTATGACATGGTCATTTTCTCTACAGTATTTGCAAAAAAAAATTTGCTTTCTTGTTTTCTTTGCTTCTCTTTCATCCCTCTTTTATTTTGGAGAATTAATAGATTTTTGCTTAATAGTAGAAGAGCTCCATTTACCTTTGCCCTTCTATTAGCCAAGAAAGCTTGATTTGCAACACACATTATGGACCTATTTTTCCAAGACTCATCTTCCTACAACAGAATAGAGACTAACTCCTCAGATTTTAGAAGAGTAGTTGCAGATTAAACATAGACTAGAATCTTCAAACAAATAGTAGAAGCAAAATTGTGATATGAATTAGGAAGACCATTCATAACAGTTTTCCTTTCATCATCAAACAAAGAGTAGAAGTAAACCTCCCATATGAATTGGGAAGACCATTCAGAACAGTTTGTATGAGTGAACTGTCAGGCAAGACTTCATTAGCAAAAATCAACTATTCCTTCAAAAATCTTTTTTAATATAAAGGAAGTTCGGCATTAGCCTACTCTTGCGGACTTGAATTAAATAAAGAAAAGTACAAAAGAAGGGGACTAGTGCCCACGGGACCCCACAAAGCAGGGGAAGCTTTTACAGAGCTTAGATGGCATTACAAAGAAGTTTAATCACCCTCTCATCACCCTCATGTGGGGCCCACTTGGGTTTGTTATTGATCAAAAGGAGTACTTGATGGTGCCAGAAGGGGGGGGGGATTTCTTACAGTTAACAATCCTTTTGCCAAGGAGGAACAATGATTTCTCAATTGACCACTCTTTGGGGGAGTCATCGAAGTTGAAAGCACATCTTTCCCGCCAGATTTTCCATAGGACCTCCCCTTTGATGGCATTCCAGAGAGTCGCGGAGCACCCAATCGCTTCTCCCAGCAGGGCTTGCTTCCAGCTGAGATGTTTCTAAAGTCTAATTTTGTTTACAACCGTCTGCCAGAATCTATTGGAGTTGGGGCAGGTAAAGAAGATGTGTGAAACATCTTCGATAGACCGGAAGCAGCGTTTGCACCAGGGAGGTATCCCACAAAATTTGCTAGCCTTAATGTTGGTCCAGATTCCATGATGAAGAATTTGCCATAAGAGGACAAACTTTTTGATTTTTATGAGGGGGTGCTGTTGATATATTTAGGTAGTGATGTGTGTGAACACTCTAGGACCGCCGTGGCACTTTTTTCCCTCTTTAGGAGGTTTTTTTCCCCCGGCTTGTATATACGCCTATTCCCCTAACGGGCTACTTATCTTTGTACATTCTCTAGTAATACATTTTATATTGTGTGTTGTGCTCCAAAGCTTCTTCTCCTTCCTTGTGTTGTTTGCATGCTTCCGTAGACATCTATCTCCAACAATTGGTATCAGACCAGGTTGTCGCTTCATCTAGGGTGCGATCGACACTTCTCCGTTTGCAGTCTCAGAATCGCATGAATTTTGGTGAGCATTGTCGCAGCACTTGTGCAGGCTATTTCATCTTTTTGTGCCAAAGGTATATAACTGTTTCTGTTTGCCAGTATAAGCATCTCAAAGCCTGCTACAGGCTTAGTAGAACTCGTCTGGGTAGTTCCGTTTAACTTTTTGAGATACAATCAATTTTCTGCATCAAGGTATTTTAGTCACCGGCCATGGCTGAAAGCAGTGATGTATTCCGTATGTTGGTTGTTGAGGATAAGCTGGATGGTACCAACTACCCGTTATGGGGTTATATGATGCGACATGTGTTGGTTGCAAAAGGATTGTGGAACATTGTGCAGGGTGTCGAAAAACGTCCTATTACACCTATAATTGTTACAACTACAGGTACTGAAGCTGATGCAGAAGGTGTCGAAGATGATGATATTCTGCATATTCATGTTCGTGCTGCGGTTTGCTCTGCACCTACTGCAGAGCAGATTTGCTGGGATGGCAGAGATGCCCAGGCACATGCATTGATAGCTTTGTCTGTCAAACGTACCATTATTCCTCACATTCGCTCTTGCAGAACAGCTAAGGATGTGGGATACACTTACCAGATTGTACCAAGCTAGGAATGAGGCTCTTGTTGCTTACCTCCGAAAACAGTTGGAGAGTGAGCACATGAATGAAGGTGATTATATGGACAGTTTCCTAATGAAGATCAAAAACTTGAAGGAAGAGTTGATTTCTGCTGATGAGGTTATACGAGATAGCTCACTTGTGTAGAACGTTTTGAATGGTCTTCTTGTATCAGAGTTTTGCTTCTACTCTTCGGTTGATGATGAAAGGAAATCCGAATGCCTTATCATTTGAGGAGTTAGTCTTTGGTCTATTGCAGGAAGATGAGTCCAGGCAGAACATGTCCATTATGCGAGTTGCAGATCAAGCTTTCCTGGCTAGTTAGAAGGGCAAAGGAAAATGGAGCTCTTCAACTAGTAAGCAGAAATCTACTAATTCTGCATATTCGAAGAAGGAAGATAAAGATGAGAAGAAATCAAAAAAGAAGAAATTCTTTTGTAAGTCCTGTAAAGGGACTGATCATAGCATAAAGAATTGTCCAAAACTAGCTCCTAAAGAGGCAAAGAAGAAAGAGGCTGGAATGGTTGTTGCAGAAGCCTCTACACCAAAAACAGAGTCTGCTAATCTTGTGCAGGAAGAAGAATGGGCGTTTACTATTGTCTACAGTTTTGACCCATCTTCTCATGAGCAATGCATGTCTGCAGTAGACTCAGATGTTTGGTATTTTGATAGTGGGGCGACCAAACATATTACCTCGCAGTGCAGTTTCTTCTCTTCACTCGAGCCTGCCCCTACATGGAATACTATTACATGCGCCAACAAATCCTCTTATCCTGTTATGGTAGTTGTTAAGATCATTTTGAGTACTGCTGATGGTAGTTCTTTCACTTTGTCAGATGCTTTATTTGTGCCAGGGATCAAGAAGAACCTGTTATCAGTTTCTGCATTAGCCAAGATTGGCTTGGTTGTGAAATTTGTTGATGACAGGTGTACAGTTCATGATCTGTCAAATGGCGATGTGATTATTGCTTCTGGCATTTTATGTCGTGGGCTATATAAGCTCATAGACTATGAAAGGTCAGTAAATGATTTGGCATGTGTAGTGAATGATTCTCAGGCTATGTCAGATGCTAAGCTTTGGCATGCATGCTTTGGTCATCTGAATTTCGCTAGTTTGCTACGCCTGCAGAAATCTGAAGTGGTGTCCTCTTGGCATGCATGCTTTGGTCATGTGCAGTGAATGATTCTCAGGCTATGTCAGATGCTAAGCTTTGGCATGCAGGCTTTGGTCATCTGAATTTCGCTAGTTTGCTACGCCTGCAAAAATCTGAAGTGGTGTCCTCTTTGCCCAAACTTGAGGCACCTATTTTGGGCAAAATGCAGCGTTTGTCCTTTCCAAAAGATGGTTCAGTTCGGGCTACTCAGAAGTTGCAGCTTGTACATAGTGATGTTTGTGATCCTATGCAGACACCTTCTTTTGGGAATTATCTTTACTTCGTGACTTTGATCGATGATTTTTCCAGGCATGCATGGGTATATCCATTGAAGGCAAATTCCGAAGTGTTCATGTGCTTCAAATAGTTTCTGGTTTTGGCTGAAAATATGTCAGCATGTAACGTGGGATAAAACACCAGTGTACAATGCCTTATACACCTCAACAGAATGGAGTTGGTGAACAAAAGAACAGGTCACTCATGGAGATGGCGAGGTGTATGGTCAAGAGTCAAGCTTTACCACATAGTTTCTGGCTTGAGGTTGTCATGTGTGCAGCATATGTACTGATCAGGTGTCCCACTAAAGTGCTCTAGTCTATCACTCCATATGAGGCTTGGCATGACCGCAAGCCATCTGTTTCTCATCTGTGTGTTTTTGGTTGTCTGGCATATGCATTAGTCCCTAAACAACATCGTAGAAAATTGGATGATAAAGCAGTAAAATGTATTTTTGTTGGGTAGAGTTCTGAAAGTAAAGGTTATCGTTTGTATCATCCAAAGACTAAACGCATTCTGATTAGCCGTGATGTTGTTTTTGTGGAGGATACTATTCAGCCATTGCTTTCATGTACTAAGGAGACATCTCTTAGCTCCAAAGACATGTATGATACTTTACTGCCTCTTTTTACAGGTGGACAATCTAGTGTTGGTCCTAATGAGGCAACTTCTTAGCCTTTGCACGTTTCATGTGATGATGGAGATCATTCCATCTCTGATGCAGATTTACATGATGCACTTATTGATGAGAGAGCTGATATTGAGCAATCAAGAACTATGCCAAATGGCTGGTGCAGACCTTGCATGATAGCAAATTAGATGCACCTCTGTCATATCGTACTCGATCAGGCTCTCATAGTGCCTCTTTTGCATCAGATGGCTATGCTCTCGCTGCATCTAGTCTATGTGATGAGATTGAGCCTGTTTCGTTTGATGAAGCACAAAATTCAGAAAATTGGATGGCTGCTATGCAATCTGAATATGATGCAATAATGAAGAATGGTACTTGGTATTTATGTGACTTTCCTCCTGGCAAGAAGGCCATTAGCACTAAGTGGGTATACAAGCTGAAGCGTAAACCTGATGGTATAATTGATAGGTATAAGGCTAGGCTTGTTGCAAAGGGCATTGATTTTGATGAGACCTTTGCACATACATGCTGTATGACTACTATTCGGAGCATCTGTGCACTTGCAGCCCATCATGGTTGGAATGTACATCAGTTGGACATTAAAACAGCATTTCTGAATGGTGACTTGCATGAAGAAGTGTATGTTTTTCACCCCATGGCTTTGTGCAGAAAGGGCATGAAAACTAGGTGTGCAGGTTAAAGAAGGCATTATATGGTTTAAAGCAGAACCATGTGCTTGGTGTGAGAAGATACATGCCTATCTAATTGCACATGGTTTTGAGAACAATCCAATTGAAAACAGCTTATATGTTAAGCGTGCTAATGATGTGCTTCTCATCATTGTGGTTTATGTTGATGACGTGCTGCTCACTGGTCCTCATGAGAGGCATATTGCTGATTTTAAGGCTGATTTGCATGCCTCATTTGAGATGTCTGATTTGGGGCATTTGCATCACTATTTGGACATTCATTTTATGCAAGTTGATGGTGGAATGGCTTTGTATCAAATGAAATATATTGACACATTATTGCAGCATTTTGGCCTTGAAGACTGTAAGCTTATTGCCACTCCTGTGGAGACAGGTTTACGATTGAGTCTTCATGATGCTGGAGATGCATTTGATGTTGTTCTCTATCAGCAGGCTGTTGGATGCTTGATTCACTTATGCATTACTCGGCCAGATATTCAGTTTGTTGTCTCACAGATGAGCAGGTTTATGCATTGCCCAGGAGTCAAGCATTGGCAGGCGGTTAAGTGTATCTTTCGCTTCTTGAGTGGTACTGGCTACTTGGGTTGTTTTATCCGAAGGGGGGATCACTACCGCCAGATTTGCATGCTTTCTTTTACTTTGATTAGGCTGGTTGTTATGACACTCGTGTGTCCACTAGTGGCTTTTGCTTCATGCTTGGTAGCTCATGTATATCTTGGTTGAGCAAGAAGCAGCCTACTGTGGCCACTTCCAGTTGTGAGGCTGAGTATAGGGCAGCTTTCACAGCGATTGTTGAGTGTGTGTGGCTCAAAAACCTTATGGCTAATTTGGGTGTTGGTCAGTCTTCTGCCACCACCATCTTCACTGACAGTTAGAGCGCATTGGTAGTTGCGAGGAACCCTGTGTTCCATGCTCGGACTAAGAACATTGAGGTGCATTATCACTATGTTAGGGAGAGGTTCTCTCCTGGGGAGATCAGCTTGGCATATGTGCCCACGTAGGAGAACATTGCAGACCTTTTCACAAAAGCTCTGCCCAGGGAGAAGTTTCAAGCTTTCCGCAAAGCTTTGGGCTTACTTCCTTTTGTGGAGTGACTTCCACATAGCTTGGCACTTCCTTACACATGAGTGCGAGCTACTTGTTCACCGCATCACCCCCAAGGGGGATTTGTTGATATATTTAGGTAGTGATGTGTGTGAACACTCTAGGACTGCCGAGGCACTTTTTTCCCTCATTAGGAGGCTTTTTTCCCCCAACTTGTATATACGCCTATTGCCCTAATGGGCTACTTATCTTTGTACATTCTCTAGTAATACATTTAGTATTGTGTGTTGTGCTCCAAGCTTCTTCTCCTTCCTTGTGCTGTTCGCGTGCTTTCGCAGACATTTATCTCCAAAAGGTGCCGGATAGCCATGAACTTCATGTCCCACCGAAGCCGCGTCCATGACAGGCACCACTTCTTGTTGAGGTTAACCTGATAGTCAATCGTTTCTTTGATGTTCAGGATTTTTGATAAGCTGTTCCCATTGTGCCATTTGAGACCAAGTGAGATCGACGTGTCATGTCCCATGAGAAGGCGAACTTTGTGTCGGTCCTAGGCGAGACATCTACTTTGCAAAGTGTTCCGTTCTTCGTACGAAATGTTGACACAAGGGTCAATATCCTCAAAGTTGATCCATTGGTTGGTGTCTGGTTTCCAGAGATGTTTCCATTTTTTGAAGCCTTTGTTCCATAACTTCTTCGCATTTTGAATGTTCCAGGATTCCACACTCCGGATGCCATGGATCGGAAACCAGATAGAGTCCTTTTGTCTGATACCGGCTCACTTCCAATCTTCACTTATTCATGTGTAGCTTTTGACTTCATTCCAACTCTTCCATAGGGAGCACACGAGATTTGATCCTTTCGCGAAGATGAGGATCAGGGAAAACAACAAGGTCAAGATGTCAAGATTCTTCAAATTTGGGAGACCCTTGAGAGCCAACTTATTCTTGTTTCTGAAGATCAACTTGGCCCACGAGGCCTCGCCATTGCACCAAGCCTTTATCATCCATTTGGCCGCAAGTTTGTTTGCCAGGCACCCAATGTCCAGGATACCAAGGCCTCCACTATCTCTACGGCTGGTGCAGATGAACCACTTGGTTTTAGGCAGCCCCCTCCTATTGTGGTCGCCTGTCCAAAGGAAGTTTCTACAAATACTATCCAATTTGGGTAGATCTTGCTCTTTCGGTCTCCAACAAGAAAGGAAATACATGGTAGATGATAAGAGGAACGTGTTGATAACCATAGCACGACCAGCAGGATTGATTTGCATACCTCTCCAATAGTTAAGCTTGTTTTCGAGTGTGGCTAGCACCCAGTTCCACCATTGTTCCATAGAGGCACCAAACCCCAAGGGCCTGCGGAATGATTTGACAGCCATGATCAATGAGAAGGTCGGGCTGTGACCCAACAATAGCTCTAAAGGCGGTCTTAGAGTGGTTGATTGTGGATCTAGAGGCTTCACAAAAAGTAGCCAGAGACCTCCAGAACGTCTCCAGGCTCGTACTATCATTGTGAACAAACGCGTTCATATCATGACAAAAAGTCTCGTGGTGATCTGACTGTGGTCATGAGGCAAACGGTGGCCTTTGATATTACTAGCTTCCACGTGATGCTCCACCAGCCTGCTAAGCCCTTCCGTGGCAATGGCAAAGAGAAGGGGAGCCAATGGGCACCCTTGTCTGATAGATCTTCTAAGTTTGATCACCTTCAAAAGTCTGCCATTAATGTTAATTTGGGTAAATGCATTTCCGAGGAGGGTCCCGATCAATGGTGAATTTTTTACTACATCCGCGATCTTGGAGCGACTGCAGAATATAGTCCCGTATCAGCCTGTTGTAGGCTTTATCAAAGTCGATTTTGAGGAAGACCACATCTTGTTTAGACTCATTTGCAAAGTCAAGACCTTCCCAGATATCTATAATGGTTTCCAAAATTGACCTGCCTTTGATGAAACCTTTTTGGTCCTCTCTTAACCACGCTCTCAAGTGGTAAGAGATTCTGTTGGCAATGACTTAGGCAATGATCTTGTATCTTGTTTGGAGCATCGTAATAGGTCGCCAATTCTCTATTGTGTTCTTTTCCCCTTTTTTGTGTATTAACTTGATAATGCCACTGTTGAGACAAGATGGAAGCACGCCAAACTTGAGCGCATCTTGCCAGACCAGACGAAGAGGGGTGGCAACCACAAACTTGAAGGATTTAAAGAACTCATTAGTGAGCCCGTCCGGTCCCGGGCTTTTACCAGAAGGGAGGGCATTAATGACCTCGATGATTTCTGCTTCGGAGATAGGGGCATGTAGCAAGGAACGAAGGTTGAGTGGTATCTTGTGGGGGGAAACTCAAGATATTGCTGCCATACAATCCCTTCTATGGTGGGAGAGGGGGTTCGAGCTCCCCAGGAGTCTCGTGAAGTGCCCTTCAATGATCCCAAAATTATCTTCTTCCGTATTGCATACATTGCCATTTAAGTCTAGCAATAAGGGCATCGATTCTCTGTTATGTTTCCTTTTAAGGATACGACACATCTTTTTGGTGGGTTTTTTGGCTTTGCCAGCCCACCACTCCTTGAAGAAAATTTGCAAATTTTTCCTTTGTACTTCTTCCTTCTATCTCAGCAGTGCTCTGATTTTTCGAAGACCTTTCTAGGCTTGAGATTTTCCTTTGTTCACTTCCTCCTCAAGCCTCGAGAGTCTGTGATATAGAGCTTCTCTATGAGCCCGCCGCACAGTCTCGAGCATCTTCCTAGATCTAATCATGATCTATCGTGACGACTACACTTCTCCAGCACTTGGCTGGGGACAAAACGGAGGCGACGCCTCCTTCCACACATCATCAATTTCTTGATGGATGAAGGGGAGAGAGAAGATGGGCGCACTGGTGTGGAACCAAGGAGCCTTACGGATCTTGGTGAAAGGTTGGAAAGTGATAATGATCGGGTAGTGATCAGAGATTATGAGGTCGGTACATTGCGAGAGGGAAAGGTGGCCCCATCGATGAGTAAAACCCTGAGAAATGTAGCATCTATCAAGTCTAGCTTTCCTCAGGTCCTCGCCCCCTTGGAGATTTGACCAAGAAAAGCCATTCAAATCTTTGAGTTCGACCAAATCCAAGTGTAGTTTGGTTTTGTCCCACATTTCTTTCTCCCGACTAGCGATGATCCTGCCCTTGCCCATCCATCTATCCATAGGGTCCTCCACCATGTTGAAGTCACCACAAATAAGCAGCTTGTGGGGGAGCGAGTCCAAGGATGCCCAAGTGTTCAGTCTCTCTAACTCCCCATTAGGGGCATAGAAAGAAACTAAAGTAAAACAAAAAGGAGCACCAAAAGAAACAGCAATCCATCGATGGCATTCATCTTCAATGGAGTTCTCAATCTTTTCAAACCAGAATTGATTAATACCGATCACCGTTCCACCGGACCCCCGCTGGTGCACCGTTGAAAACCAAACATGGGTCGAGGAGACATGTCTAAGCTGTTTCTGGAGGTCTTCTCCATCAATTTTAATCTCTTGAATACATATAAATTCTGGGTTTAGGCTAATGTCATGAAGCCATTCACCAATGATGGTCGCTCTTGAGGGGTCGGTTAGCCCTCTAGCATTTAACGAGATGATGATCATTGTCGTAGTGAGCCCTCTTTGCGGGAGGGAGCTTTGTCCTTTCTTTTCTTGTATTCATATTTCTTTTTCGCTGGGATCGGATTCGGATTTAGTAGTAGGTTCTTGTGTGGGCTTTTTCAGGGTAACTCCATAGGTTGTTTTCCTTTGCGGGATGCCTCCTGCTCGGAAGAAGTGGGCATCGTTTTTGACATTATTTTCGGAATAGTCGATCCGATGATGGAACTTTCACTATCCATGTTATCTTCGTTACTAGTAGTAAAGCCGTCTTCTTTGCTTGTATTATAACCCTCTTGGGAGGTTTCTTTATTTTTAGGGATCTCTATGGCTTTGTCGTTGGTGTCCACCTCAAATCCCACCTGGGCAGTCAAACTCATTGATCTCCTTTTCCAGATTGCAATACAAGTTGCTAGAGGGAATAACTGACATGTTTCGCTCAGAAGTCCCCCTAGGGCTTCTTTTCCTTCTTCTTCTGACTTCGATGAACCTGTCTACATCAGCTTCTGGATTAAGGGGGCCCTTGACATCCTCTTCCTTCATCAAGTGAGTCAATGCCCCTTTATTGTCTTGAGCGTTTCTGGGGGCTTCTTGATTTTGCTTGCTTTCTTGTCTCAAAGGGTAATCTTTAATCCTGTGACCTTGTTGGCCACAACAAAAGCACGCGTAGGGAAGGTTTTTGTAATTGATGTCTTGCTCCCATACATCCCCTTCGCCCAAGTCCACTTTGATCTTCGATGGAAGCCGCATGCTAAGGTCAGCCTCGACAGAGATTTGAGGGTGCCACCGAGCGTTGAAGGAGTGTCTTGCCCCTTCATAAATGAGACCACCAATGTCCTCGCGTTAGGCCAACGGCTTGCCGATAGGAGAAACAATGTCCCACACAAAGTTGTACAAGAAGTACGGCAGGTTAGGGAGCTCAACCGAGAGAGGGTACTGAAGCGATTTCAATTTGTCAGGAGTAAAATCACGGGACCATCTGAATAGGCACAGGGTCGCCCGATCGAGTTGCCAGGTTCCGACACTTAGGGCTCGAAACGCCATACCTTCATTTTCACAGACTAGCAACATGTGGCTTGCCGATAAGAACTAACACTTAGAAACAATTAGCCCATAGGGGAACCACTCATTGCGAAGCCACTGTCGCACGGTTTCGAGCGGGAACCTAGGGCCAAACATTTGGCTGACGAGGCAAAGTTTCTTGAGCTCCTCCTGAGTTGACAGAATTGCAGATCTACTGAGGGAGACCAAAGGGGGTTCAACACTCTCGGAGGCCCCAAGGGCGACACAAGATCCCCCCCCCAATAGAGAGGCCATGTTACTGGTTTCCCCCGGAGGAGGGGCCAAGTTTTTTCTCAGAAGTGAGGGGGTCGCCAAATCCATGACAAAGACCCGACAAGAAAAGAACCTCCCCCTTTTCGAACTTCCAAAAAAAGACTCAAAAATCAGAGAGAGAGCAGCCTTGAGCATGCGACCTCTTTTGTAGCCTTGAGCCTAGTAGCAATCATCTTGAACAGCCCACGAGAGTCCCACAATAAAGGATAGCTCTTTTTTTTCCTCTTCTTTTTTTTGAATTTTTTCTGTTTTTTTTTCTTTTTTCTTTAAAATCCTTTAAAGAGTACACATTACTCTCCTTAGTTTTAAATATTAAAAACTAACTCAAAAGGAAGCGCCCAGACTACCATGCGCTTTCAAAGAAAAGGGCAGTTTTCGAGGTAGAGGAAAGGCATGGATAGGCCACAGACGGCGCGATAGACCACGGACGATGTGAGGGGACACGCTAGACGGATGTGAACCCGGTTTAGGCCGTCGCGATGGGCCAGAGATGGCACGATAGACCACAGACGGTTAAGGGGACACGGTAGATGGATGTGAACACGACTGAGGCCGTCGCGATAGACCACTAATGGCACGATAAGCGGCATGATAGACGGGCGATAGACTAACAAGTGGCACGATAGACTATGGACAGCACGATAGACAAGCAAGTGGGTGATAGATGACGGATGCTGCCATAGTTTCTGTCGTTGTTCAAGAGCCACATGTTGCAGAGACGCACGGTGTGCCCTCTCTTCTTGCTACGCCAGAATTCTAATGCTATCACTGGTCGTCACCAAATTAATCACTTCAGTTTCCACTGCGGCATGCTACAACTCATCAACTGCTGCAATCACCAGTCGTTCGAGAGCACCGATTCACGAGTCCGCTTTTGTCACCAAAACTTGCACATGGTTGTCCAATTGGTTGTTGAATTTGTTACCAAAACCTTCACATGGGGCCTGCGCCATTCCTTCAAATCTTTGATCTTTGTTAGAAAGTTGTCCATTAAATCTCTTTCATTCATGTGCTCACTCTCCAACTATTTCTGGAGATAAGCATAATGAGCCTCATTCCTTGCCTGCTATAAAGTGGTAAGTGTATCCCAAGCATCCTTAGATGTTCTACAAGAGTGAATGTGAGGAATAATGGCACATTTGAGAGACAAGGCTATAAGTGCATGTACGTGAGCATCTCTACCATCCCAACAAATTTTCTATGTAGTAAGTGCAGAAGGAAACGCAAACAAATAGGAACATGAATAATATCATCCTTTTTCAATGGCCATTTACATTGCCTTCAACAATTGTGTTTTAGGTGTAATAGGATGTTTTTGAACCCTCTACATAATATTCCATAGTCCTTTTACAACTAATACATGACACATCATATAATCCCATAATAGGTGATTGGTATTGTCCAACTTATCCTCCGGGATAACAGAAGAGGTATATATGGCACAACCACCTGGTTTTGAGAATCAAGTTTATCCTGATTATGTGTGTTAACTTAAGAAAGCATTGTATGGTCTCAGGCAATCCCAAAGAGCTTGGAATTTCAGGCTTGTTTCATTCTGCCAGGACAAAGGCTTTCAACCAAGCAAGGGAGATCCTTGAATCTTTATTAAAAAGAGTAATTGTGAGATCATCTACCTATGTGTATATGTGGATGATATTATATTGACAGGAAATGATGCAGATGGTATGAAGAAGATCAAAGATCAGATGAGAGAAGAGTTCAAGATAAGTGATTTGGGTTCACTTACCTACTTCCTAGGTTTGGAGGTTGTCTAAGAAAGATCATGGTTTGTTTCTCACTCAACAAAAGTACATTAAGTACATGTTGGCAAAATTCAAGATGCAAGATTGTAAGATTGGAGGTACTCCAATGGAGGTCAATCACAAATTGAGCTCACATGAAGGTGAACTCATATAGAATATCACATCATATCAAAGTGTAGTGGGTAGTCTCAATTATGCCACATTGACAAGAGTAGATATATGTTACAATGTGGGTGTGCTGCCAAGGAAACCACACATGGATGCTGCCAAAAGGATTCTCAAGTATATCAAAGGAACCATAAATGAAGGACTTTATTATCCTTATGTATCTGATTTAGGTTTGAAGCTATTTTCTGATTGCAGATTGGGCTGGTTCCAAGGAACATAGAAGGAGCACTTTAGGGTATCTTACTTTTTTAGGTTCAAAGCTTATTTCATGGTCATCAAAGAAGCAACCTACAATTGCTCTTTCTTCCACAGAGGCTGAGTACAGAGGTCTTGCCATAGCTACTCAGGAAGCTATGTGGATGAAGACATTATTCACAGATCTTGGATTGGAGTTTGGAACTCCAACTATTTTTGGTGACAATATGAGTTCTATTCATTTGGCTGCTAATCCTATTTTTCATGCAAGGACTAAACATATTGAAGTTCATTATCACTATGTACGAGAGAAGTTTCTAAGCAAAGAGATTCAAATAACATATGTGTCCACTCATCAACAATGTGCAGATATTCTAACCAAAGCATTGGATGGCACAAAGCTTTGAAAATTCAAGGCTATGATAGGTTTGCAGGTAATCTTGGAAGATTGAAGACCTCAAGCATACTTGGCTTGAGGGGGATCTGGTGGAGCAAGTCTATGACAAGCCTAAGTATTGGCTTGAGTCCCACAAATTCAAAGAAGAAGCCTTAAAATGAAGACAATGTAAAGTTCACTTGTGAACTACTTCTTCTAACTTTTGAAGACTTTACTTAATGCAAAAGTGAAAGAATCTTAAGTGGTTGAGTCCACTTGATCAAAAAGGGAAAGAGGAGCCATGAATTTGTGATTTATGGTAGATAGAGAATCAAATCAATCACTATTTGATTGGAGAGTGATTGAAGGAAGTTAGCCTCCCAAGCTCAACTATAAATAGATAGCAGCTTTAGTTGTGGTTAGAGAGACCTCAGAGAAGACCGAAGAGCTGAGCTTTACGCCATATAAAGGTGTGATTCTAGACACACATATGTATCAGTAAGTCCATTGTGTTGTAAAATCAATATACTTTCATTTTCATGATCATTCGAGTTCATATTTCCATGTTCTTGTGAAGTGTACTACTCACTGCCATATCTCTAAGTTTTCGCAGTCACATTGTAGAGATGGTTTCTCTGAGCTTGGTGCATCATTTTCAATGATTTAACTCGATAAAGCTAGATCTATAATTCTACTATATGCTCATCAATGTTCATTTCATTTGGGTGTTTCAATCTTCAGTTATGTTCAGTTGAAGTCAACCCTGTCTGTTCATTTTCACCTCTCTGTTAGGTACCCGACTTTTTTACTCTTGTTAGAGTTGTTTCTTAGTGTGTAACTTACCCAAATTCAATGATTTACAGCTTGTTGGATTTCCATACCGTCTAGTATAAGAAGATAAATTTTCATAACCATTGGATTCTTAAATCGAGAGTTATGTTCATTTTTCTGCTCAATGGTCGCATTACTGTAGCATCTCGTGAAAATTGGGATGATGTCATCACTTGTTAAACATCATTCTCAGTGTGTGGTTCATTATTTTTGATGAGATTACTCTTGAAAATTAGCTCTTTAAGTTAATTAGACTTTTCCAAAAGGAATTAAGCTAATTGCTGTTATGCTCAGAGAAATATGCAAAACACTGGACAGATATATGAACCAAAATAGCAAGTTCTTCACCTTTGAGCTAACTCCAACTTATCTGTTTTGATCTATCTTTTGGAGAGTGATCTTCCAAGGTACATAGGGTGTCTAATACATCCATTGGCAAGCTAAAAGGACCCACCACATAATCGTGGAGTTCATTTGGCTGGTGTAGATCAAGGATTTTGCAACACCTCTTCATCTTCAAGCACATACCTATCCATCTCTTGACACTGTTGATACACGAGAACTGTGTTTTTCTAAGATCCAACTGTCACGTCATAGTGCGGCAGTGTTCAAGTAGAAGTGCTGCTTGTAGTGTTTTGCAGTCTTGTGAATTGCTACAGAAATGGCAAATGTAGCTAGAATGAGCAAGGTTATGAGCGATAAGCTGGACAAGAATATCTTCCATGCTTGGAGATTTAGAATGACAAATTGCCTAATGAAAATGCTCCGCAGTTACCAGAAAGGAATCAGACTGTAGATCAGGTAAGAGCATATGAGGAATGGAATCAAGGAGCATGAAAGGTAATGTAGTTGCAAGAGAACGATAATTACGACCACCACGTGCTATAGAGATGACCCTCCTCCCAACCAAATGCCTCTATATATAGCTCTCTCTAGGGGACTACCTTCTTGGGTAGGTGGATACTAGTGGATGTGCATATACATGTATTTAAGTATATGTTAATGTGTGTATGTGCATGTTTATATGCAATAATGTATGCATGCAAGTCTTTTCATGTGGTGGTAGAAATGTTTGTGCATATGCATGTGTATGTCTGTGTATGTGTAAGTGTATGTGCACATGTATGTGTGTGTATATATGTGTGTGTATGTGTGTATGTGTGAACATGCATCTTCATCATGTATAAGTGTATATGTGCATATCAATATGTGTGAGTATGCTAACTAATGAAAATAACACAATTCAAATGATATACAAAGAATGGAAATTGTACTTACAATAGTTAACCATATTTTTTGCTTGGTTAGCTTCTTGAATAACCTACTATAAAGAGAGAGAGAGAGAGAGAGAGAGAGAGAGAGAGAGAGAGAGAAAGAGAGAGAGATAGAGAGAGAGAGAGAGAGAAAGAGAGAGAGATAGAGAGAGAGAGAGAATTCAAAGAGAGAAAGAGGTAGAAACAAAGAAACAGAGACAGAGAGAGGCAATAAGATAGAGTTTAGACAAAACAACAATTCTAGAAGTGATTGTTTCATCTCATTAGTGCAGCACAATTGCGAATGTTGGAGAGCTCTTTGATCAGATGTGTGAAGATGCGGATCGAAGAGCCTCTAACATTTTAATTTTTCTCCTCAAAAAATCATTGTGTAAGCAATGCTAAGGCATCATAAAGGCCCCTGCAATTAGCAACACATTGTTGAGATATGAAGCTCAACATGTAATGATCTAGGATGACACATATGAGTTTTTCATTTCTCTCACATGGCTAGTGGTCATGCCGGTATATGTCATGGATGCTTCATTTAGCTTTATTAGATTTATCTAACGAGTGATGGCCCATTTGTTCTTGGCCAACTCACTCATTCAGAGACATTAGGTTTTTCCTTATGTACAGATCTTTATAAATTGCACTTGTTGTATTCTTGTACATTCCTTTTTATGTAATAGAAGAAGAAGATCATTCTTCCTTGCCTCAATTTGAGTGTGTGCTTCTCTTTGATGGTGAGAGTGTGTGTGTGAGCTCTCTTCCTTATCTCTTTCCTCATGACAAGGTTTCAGAGCTAGTGTGGCTATAGAGAGCTCGTAGAGAAGGCCAATGGTGAAGAATACGCGAGATAGCATGGAGAAAGCGTGATTCACAATCGACCTGAGATTGCTACGAAAAGTTCCATGAAGGTAGAAGACCTCAAAATATTTTCGGAGCCATCTCAACCTCCATTTCAAGCCCACAATGTGGGGCCCATACAAAAACTAGGTCAGTTTTAGAAACTATAGCTTGCATCATGTTCGACAACACTCATATATTCTAAATCCAGAATTTCAAGTGATTCCGTGTATTTTTGATACACAAAAACTATCTTTTTTCTGAGATCAAACTGTCACGTTATAGTGTGAAAGTGTTCAAGCACAAGTGCTTCTTGTAGTGTTTTGCAGTGTTGTGAATAGCTATAAAAATGGCAAACACAGATAAAACGAGTTAGCTTATGAACGATAAGCTGGACAAGAACAACATCCATGCTTAGAGACTCAGAATGATGAATTTTCTGATGGAAAAAGGCTACTAGAAGTACATCAAAGGAGAGGATGAAAATGCTTCACAGTTATTAGAGAGGAATCAAACAGCAGACCAGTTAAGAGTGTATGAAGAATGGAATCAAGGAGCATGAAAGGTAATGTATTGGCTATCTATTAGCATACATCATAGCATGATTGGACAAATACAGGATGCCAAGACTTCGAAAAAGGCTTGGAAGAGTTTGGTCTCTTTGTATGAGACCAATACAAAGGCACAAAAATTGCAACTCAAGAATGAGTTGCATTCTTTGGAGAAAAAAGAGCATATTAGTAGGTGACTACACCCTAAAAATCAAAATCATATGTGAGTCACTAGCATCTATTGGTGTGAATGTAGATGATGATGATTATGATAAAGTGGAAGTGTGCCATCGTGGTCTAGGAGCGGAATATAAGCAGTCCAGAACATCCATAGAGACTAGGGAAAATATTCCAAATTTTACTAATCTAGTGTCCATGTTGATTATTGAAGAAAAGAACCTTGGCGAGGACTCAAACTCCCAAGGAAAATCTAGTTCTAAGTAGGTATTCTACTCTGGTCACTACAAGAAAAAGGGGGGCGTAGCGACGCCCCCGAATCGGGAAAAAAACGAAAACTGTCGCTTATGCGATGAAAACGTCGCATAAGCGACGGTAAAAAAATCGGATTTTTTTTTTGGCCGAGCATCGTCGCATAAGCGACGGTAGCGTCGCTTATGCGACGCAACACCAAAGCGTCGCTAGTTAGTGACGCACTTAGCGACGTTGGCAAACTGCAGAGCGTCGCATATGCGACGCTCTGGAATGTAAAAAAAAAAAATTCAATTCTCTCGGCACATTTGTGCCGGGCCTTGAACGTAAGACCGAGAGAGAGAGAGAGAGAAAGAGCGCGCACGAGAGGGAGAGAGAGAAGGGAGACGGTTGACAGGTATGCGCACACACACACTTACACACACACACATATACACACATAGACACACACACACATACGCATAGACACACACACATACACACAAATACACACACATAGACACACATACACAAGACGCGCACACACATACACACACATAGACGCTCACACACATACACACACATATACACACACAGACACATACACACATAATGATGCATCCACACACATACACATGCATACACACATAGACACACATATACACACACACACATATGCATACACACACACATAGAGAGACATACACACACATACACATACATGCATACACATACACACATAAACACATACACACACATAGACACATACACACATAAACACATACACACTCATAGGTACACACACATAGACATAGACACACACACATATAGTATATACACACACATGCACACATAGACACATACACACATACACATGCATACACACACATACACATGCATACACACATACAGACACATATACACACACATACACACACATATATGCATACACACACATAGAGAGACATACACACATAAACACATACATGCATACATTTGCATACATAATGCATATGCATATGCATATAATGTACATACATACTTACATGCATACATAATGCACATGCATAGATACATACACACACACAGATACATACACACATAGACACATACACACACGTGAACACATACATACTCATAGATACACACACATACACACACATACACATAGACACACACACATACACACACAGACACACATACACATAGACGCACACACACATACACAAACATAGACGCTCACACACATACACACACATATACACACACAGACACATACACACATAATGATGCATCCACACACATACACATGCATACACACATAGACACACATATACACACACACATATGCATACACACACACATAGAGAGACATACACACATATACACATACATGCATACACATACACACATAAACACATACACACACATAGACACATACACACATAAACACATACACACTCATAGGTACACACACATACACATAGACACACACACACATATAGTATATACACACACATGCACACATAGACACATACACACATACACATGCATACACACACATACACATGCATACACACATACAGACACATATACACACACATACACACACATATATGCATACACACACATAGAGAGACATACACACATAAACACATACATGCATACATTTTCATACATAATGCATATGCATATGCATATAATGTACATACATACTTACATGCATACATAATGCACATGCATAGATACATACACACACACAGATACATACACACATAGACACATACACACACATGAACACATACATACTCATAGATACACACACATACACATACACACACACACATACACACACATACACACATAATGATGCATACACACACATACACATGCATACACATATACAGACACATGTACACACACATACACACATAATGATGCATACACACACATACACATGCATACACACATACAGACACATGTACAAACACATTCACACACACATTCACACACATTCACACACATATACATACATGCATACATATTGCATATGCATATGCATACATACATACTTACATGCATATGCATACACACACACATATGCATACACATGCATATGCATATGCATACATAATGCATATGCATATGCATACATAATGCATATGCATATGCATACATAATGCATATGCATATGCATACATAATGCATATGCATATGCATACATAATGCATATGCATATGCATACATAATGCACATGCTTACATACACTGTCATAATGTATACACACACACATACACACATAGACACATAGACACATACACACATAATTATGCATACACACACATATATATGCATACACAGACATATGCATACATGCATACACATACACACACATAGATACATACATACACATAAATACATACACACTCATAGACACACACACATACACATAGACACACACACATACACATAGACACACACACATATACACACACATACACACATAGACACATGCACACGTAATGATGCATACACACATACACATGCATACATAGACACACATAATAATGCATACACACACATACATATGCATACACACACATGCATAGAAACATATACACACATATACACACACATGCATACACACATATACACACACATATACACATATACACATACACATGCATACACACACACATGCATACACACATACAAACACATATACACACACACATACACACATAGATACATACACACGTAATGATGCATACACACATACACATGCATACATAGACACACATAATAATGCATACACACACATACATATGCATACATACATGCATACACATACACACTTAGACACATAGACACACATAGATACATACATACACATAAACACATACACACTCATAAACACACACACATACACATAGACACACACACATATACACACACATACACACATAGACACATGCACATGCAATGATGCATACACACGTACAAATGCATACATAGACACACATAATGATGCATACACACACATACATATGCATACACACACATATGCATACATACATGCATACACATACACACATAGATACATACACACACATAGATACATACATATACATAAACACATACACACTCATAGACACACACACATACACATAGACAACACACACATATACCTACACACATACACACATAATGATGCATACACACACATACACATGCATGCACACACATACACATGCATACACACACATACACGTATATATATATTGATTTCTAACCATTTTGTTTTATATGTTAGGTATTATGGATCCCAATAAAGAGAGAAAGGCGAAACTCACTCTCATAAAAAGTTCTTATGAGAGCAAGAGTTCCGTCAGATACTCTAGGGGCCATAATGCGGGACTACGCAGAGATGTCCGATGAGGAGCTGTATTATACGATCCAGATGCTTACGTGATCAGACGAGGGCTCTTCTGCGGATCCACATGCAGGAAGAGAGCTATCTGCTCATAGGTATGTTTTTTTTCATAAATGTTTTTAAT
This sequence comes from Ceratopteris richardii, assembly GCA_020310875.1. Taxonomy (NCBI): domain Eukaryota; kingdom Viridiplantae; phylum Streptophyta; class Polypodiopsida; order Polypodiales; family Pteridaceae; genus Ceratopteris; species Ceratopteris richardii. The sequence goes on from CM035410.1 coordinate 93,195,881, forward strand.
GATATTATAGCACAAATTTTTATTTATTTCTATCTATCTATTTTCAGGACACCTATACCACCTCCAACACGTGATAGCAGAGCAGAGACATTGCCTATGAGGACATGCATAGGCACGTTAGGACTAGAGTGCGACATAGAGCCAGAGGGGAATATTGTATACATAGGAAATGGATTGGAGTTCAAGAGGAGAATGCGTGCACTATGCGACTCTTACCTGCGCTTTATCCACTTACCGTGGAAGTAAGTAAAAGTTTTACATATAAATTGAAATATATATCTTATGTTTTATTTATATTATGTTTTTTATTTTTGTAGTGAGCATGATGAGAGGGATAAAAAGTACGTGCTCAGTTCACTTGAGACGGAGTTTGGGACAGGGTGGTCTCTTAAATGGTGTTTAAAAGAGATGCGGACACTTATGGCGCATCGTCGTGACAATGCACGGTATGTATGTATATGAGAGAGAGAGAGAGAGACAGAGAGCACTCATCTCGATATTAGGGTTTTGAAATCCCTAATTTAAAAACTCTAATTCAACCTTTTAGCCATATGTTTGAAGTATATGTACACCTCCGACATCCTACTAGAGAGATGTCTCTCCTCCCAACCTTATGCCTCTATATATAGCTACTCGAATCAACGAGGATCATGATTCATAATATATTTAAAGATATATACACATCATGTAGATAGGATACATAAATATAAAATGGAGTAGATATATTATGCTTCACACCTACATGCCTAAATGCACACATAAATATATATATACATACTAACATATTTACATGTACATATTTACACATACATGTACATGCCTACATGCACACATAAACATATATATACATGCATACATATTTACATGTACATATTTACACATAGACACATATACATATATACATGTACACAATTATAAACACTTGCATATATTACGTACAAGAATACATGTATACATATATCACACACATGCAAACACATACATATACATGAAATACATATATATGCATACTAATATATGTATACATATAATACACATGAATACACACACATATGCATACATACATGATAAAAATTTACTCCTCGAAGATAAAGCTATATATAAAATAATTAGGCATACCCCCGAGCTTCATGTTCTAACTTAGAAGAACATGATTTCATCTCTCTAGTAGGATTCATCGTTATTCAAGTTAATAAAAAAAACCTATTATCTGATATCCATTCAGAAGCTTCAAGTTACTATCTAATCTGCTCATATGTTTTCATTATTGCCATCATTTTGGTAAGACATCAATATAGTCTCATCTTCATTATCCTTATTGATTTCATTAATTTCTTCTATTGTTAAATCTATGTTCTCATGAATCACATCATCTATTGGTGGATTAATATCTATTTCTGGTAATTCCTCTTCCTCATCAGTAGAATGAGCATGTAGAGAATTATCCTCTTCATCAAAAAGATTAGTATCATTATCACGTATAATGAGTCTAATTTCTATTCCAGATGTTGATGTATCAATATCTGATGCTGAATCATCAAGAGGACTTTCTTCAATCTCTCTAACAATAAACTGTTCAAACAATGACCTACCTCTAGGTTGCACATGAATGACTTGCCACCAAGGATGAGCATCTGGGTTTTTATAAAAAAATGCTTGTTCAATATGCCTAGGAAGAATATATGGTTCTTTAGTAGATCGCATTACCTTGGAAGAATCAATTGCCCAAAACCCAGATAATTCCTTTCTTATTGTAGAATTACTACCTTTATACTCCGCTCGATACTTGTCAACCTTCAAAATGACCTATCAAAATATATAACAACAAAAACGTCCCATTATTAGGTGCTTAATAAAATAACTAACTCTAAAAAAAATATATATACTTTTTTCTACCTGTTTGAATGTACGAAATGAAATTTCGTAGATACCAACAATAGTTCCTACGTAACCAAGTTCGCTATCTATAAGGTTCGTGTCTTTTGAGCTAGCACGTGATAGTTGCTTGAAACAAGCAACAATACTAGAATCCTCTGTTTTACGTAAAGAATCAATGGCTTTGATTCTAATATGCTGTCCAAAAGCCCACATATTAGTGAACATTCGAGCCTGCAAAATAAATTCAATTAATAAATAGAAACTAACATACATATATGAAAAAAATAAAATATATATTTTAATAAAATTACCTTTTGTTCACAACCTATCATTAACTCTCTTTGCTCATCTAAGATTTCTTCTTTATTTGCGTTGGCGCGTTGCAAACGACTATATAGCCAATCCGTGAAAGAAGGTATATCTGTAATCTCATTATTATCGAGATTACGTCTAGATCTTTTGTTTTTTCGCCTTTTACTTTGGAGACTTTGAAGTTCCTCGTACTCGCTAACGAATGCTTGCATGCATTCGCTATTATATGCTACAAAAGTAGAAACATCATTTTTTTCTTGAAATGTAAATAAGAATGGAACCCCCTTACTTGATAATACCTCATCTGTTATTTTTGAAGAAGACTCGTTGGTCCATGCACGTGGAGCTTCTTCATGAACTCTTTCAAGGTACTCACTAACGTAATACATGCACTCTTCAAGCATCCAACCCTTTGCCATGGATCCTTCTGGTTTTGCTCTTTGTCGCACATAACCTTTTAGTATTCCCATAAATTGCTCGACCCAAAACATTAATACCTCTCCATAACTCTTGAAGATCGTCAATGAGAGGAGCAAGATATACATTCATATCTTTAACTTGTCTTTTGCCTGGGAGTAAAAGTGAAAGCATTAAATGTTCCTTTTTAATGCTAAGATATGGCGGAAGATTGTAGTTTATGACTACCACTGGCCATGTTGACCATTTACTGGATTTCATGGAGAATGGATTAACCCCATCTAATGCAACTCCTAACTTTAGATTCTGTGGATTTTGTGCAAATTCAGGCCATGTAGAATCAATATGCTGAAAAGCAACACTATCATGAGGAATTCTGATTATTCCATCAGTACTTTTGTGATCATGTCCCCAAGTCAAAAGCTTTGATAATTCGGGGCTTTGAAACATATGTCTAATCCGTGGAGCCAATGGAAAATGTCTCAATACCTTATTCGGGATTTTACCTTCTTCACAGTTATATCGAGGAGATTGACATTTGGGACATGTCAAAGAGTCTGCATATTCACCTCTATATAAAATACAATCGTTAGGACATGCATGTATACATTGATAATCTATACCAAGATTGTTGATTATCTTCTTCATTTCATCATGTGAGGTAGGAAGAATATTTTGACTTGGTAAAAACTTTTCAGATAATAACCTGTAAGTTTATCAAAAAAAGATATATTAAAAAAGGTAAATAAATATACATACATATATACATGCAGGTTTTTATTCTTACTTTAGATAAGGTAAGAACAAGAACTTGAATTGAATAGATACTTTTTGTCCGCGCATCTTTTAAAACTATTAATGCATCTTTCAAAATATTTACGCAAAACAATCGTATCCTGTCAATTCACACATATGTTCATATAATGGTGACCTGGATGAATCGCATGCACAGAGGTTAGTCAAGATAGAGCAGGATTTCTCGGGTATGCAGTAAACCTCTTGCATGTCAATGATGAGCATCTGAACTTTAGGATACAAAGTGGACTACTCCATTATAATCAGATTGCTGTCTCTTGAGTAACCTCTATGCATGCAACTCATCCAGGTCACCATTGCGAATATTTGGAAAGATGCATTAATAGTTTTAAAAGATGCGTGGACAAAAAGTTTCCATTCAATTCAAGTTCTTGTTCGTATAACCTTATCTAAAGTAAGAATAAAAACCTACATGTATTTATATATGTATATATATTTATGCATATATATATATATAGATAGATAGAAAATTGAAATTTATACCTTAATAGTGTCGAAACAGATACATTACTCCATCCAAAACGATTTTGAAGGTTGAGAATAAGTAAGCTCGCATTTAGTCGTGTCAAATGACTTCCTTCATATACATGCTTTAGACATTCCTCTCGAAGATATTTCTCATTTTTAGAAATATCCATGCTCTCACTGTCATTTTGATACCAATCCTCAATAAAATCTGCCATGCCATCATCTTCATCATTGTCACACAAATCTTGTACTTTATCATCTTTTGAATATAGATCTTTCAACTTTGCATATTGCACAGGCTTAGTTTTGCGTAGCCTCCTCATGGAAGCTTCTGATAAATGAGGTCTTATTGGTAATTGTGAATGTTGTGGACGAATATCATCAACATCATACGTTGGAATCTACACATATAAATAAAACTCATTAGTATTCCATAAATGAATAAAAATTAAACTTCAAATATAAAATTAAGTATATAACTTATTAAATATGGATAGAAAATTTTTATTCTCTCTAGTTAAAAGGTGCTCTTGGAGGTCTACGCCATCCATAATTCACTAATAGTTCATCACCAGCATGTAATGTAGTAATAGCATTGACAACTATGTATCTTGATACATCTCTACTCATGTATGGTGATTCATGACTATTTTCACGCTCCTCAAATGTGCAATTAGTCCTTGAACTATTATGTAACCCTCGACTACTATTTATTAAACCTGCTATATTTCCATGTGTGTAAGGTCTTCTATCAATATATAATCTTTCATTTTTTGCATGTAAAATCCTTCTACTAGTAAGAGATGCTGCGTTCAAGCATATTCCATAAGTACTCATGCTTTGAACATAACGTGAAAGTTGATGCCAATCTCCCCATCCATATATAGGACCACAAAATGACATAAGAGTGACTTCAGAGTTCGGAGGCACATACAAATCCTCTACAATAAAGAGACCACGACCAGCATTAGTAATAGTGGATGGAGCAATCATATAGCGATTACCCCAAAAGTTGAAAACCTCTCCATCTAAAGGAAGTGGTCCTCTATTCCATCCTCCATATCTTCTTCTATCATATGTTTGTACTAAAGAACGATCACAAGCTGGCAATGGATAATCTCCAGCCGTTTCATTCTCTAAACCAGGAGGTAGAGGATTTCTAGAAACCTCTGCTTGTAATTGATGAACAGCAAGTCCATGACGTGTACGAGGTATATTAACATTATGAGAAAAATCATCATCATCATCATCATCGAGCAAGTATTCCTGTATATCAATAATAATTTGATTTTATACATGGTTTTTAAATAAAAAAATGACATTAATATATATAGAAAATACATACCCAAGCATTATCACGTTGACTAGGTGATGGTGCATGCTCAAAAGTACCATACTCTGCCTCATGTTGAATACATTCCAATCATGGTCTTCGATACGTGCCATAACAAGAGTTACACCAACATATAATATGCTCTTGATAGTAAAATTCATCATAATTCCTATCGGAGGACACATGTGAAGTCGTTGCATGGGTAGGAGGTGGTGGAGTACCCTCTGATTGATCAGAATCTGCACATCATAAGAAACATAAAAAAAATATATAAGTTATGTATCCATCAAATATAGTTAAAATTAAATATTTCATATACTTACAGTATAAAGTCGTTGCACGATGAGGAGACGGTGGTGGAGTTCCATCTGATTGATCAGAATCTACAAATAATGGTATTTGATATTAATAATTTGATTATCTACATAAATAAAAAATTCACATATACATATTTACACATACACACATATTCACATATACACATTTATACATACACACATATTCACATATACACAACACATATTATTGTGGGATAAATGCATGTATTTTGTATGAATGAGTGTATATGCATGCATGTGTGTGTACATATATATGTGGATATGTATATGTGTGTTTATGTTATATGTATGTATATGTGTATATATATACATATATGCATGCGTATATGTTTGCATGTATATGTGTATGTGGGTATGTGTATGTGTATGTGTATGTGTATATGTGTGTATATATGTGTATGTATTCTGACTTTTTTTTCTGTTTGAGATTAAATTAACAGGAGATATTGTATGGTCGAAAAAAATAAGAGGCGAGCTAACATACCACCTGAGTCGTGGTAGTTTTTTCGTAGACAGCTACGTCTTCAGGAGTCATTTCCTCAGCAGAAGGTACACAAATTAATAGTTTATATTTATAATTTTTAGATATTTTAGTAATTTTTTAATTTAATTTATGTATTTTTTTCCTTGAATAAACAGGCTGCTGCAAAGAAGAGAGTGGAGTCGGGCCACACATCGCACTTAGGCCAAATGGGCCATAATGGTTTTGTAGCTACGTTTGTAAGTATATGTGTTATTGTGAGTATATTTTTTATTTTAGTTAAAATGCAAGCAACTAATGTTTTTTATTTGTTTCATTGCAGCGAAAGGATTATGGCCGATATCCTACGAAACACGAGATCGAGTATGCTACACATTTTGGATATCGGCGTTTGAGCGAGTATATACAAGATCATCCTGATGCCTTTGTGAGTATTTTTAAATTTTATATAGTTATTTTGTTGTTATGAATGTTTTAATTATTTTTTGATTTATGTTTGTTATATGTAATACAGGAGTATTATGGGGAGACAAATATGGATGAGGTGGAGAGACAAACACGGGAGGGACGATCTCGATCGTCACAGGGTGATCATGAGGATGAGGATGAGGAAGATCAGGATGATCATGATATTGCTGATGATGATGACGATCATGATGATGATGATTAGGATTTTAGTTGATTATGACATTGGATTATATGTATTTACATTGATATATATATATATATTTATCTATATATTTTTCATTTCAGTCATGTTTTGAATTGTGTGTATGGTATTAAGTAATGAAGAGTTTTGTTCTATTGATTGTTATTATTGTTTATATTAAGCATGTGTTTTAATACTTTACTTATATAATTCATTCATATGTGTGTACCTAAGTGTATATGTATGTGTGTGTATATGTATTGTTGGTGCATGACAATCATCAATTGAAGGATTATGGAGAAATGAAGTCAAGGAGTCAAGAAGGAAACAAAGTCAGATGGTTGAAGGAAGGACATTTTCAGAAAACTCAAAGATATGTACACATATGTACATTAGCTGACTTATACCCTTGTTTAAGTCATACACTTGTATATATTCATCTATAAATATGTTTTGAAAATGTCGGGCAAGTAGAGCAGAAGAGATTTGAGAATAGGGAGAGAGAAATTAGTGTCATTAGACACATGAAGAGTGAGTGAATTGTCCATCCTCACTTAGATGTAAATTTTCTGAGAAATCGAAAAATTTTGCGCCCGATATTTTGCTGTCTGCTCCCTCTGTGTTTAATCTTTTGAGAAATCCTTTTGCACGTATCTAAGTCCATAGCTAATCTATCTATGGCTAGAATTTGAGAGGTTAATTGTAATCAGGCTGTGAGAATTTTGATTAGGAACATTCATATGTAAGAATGTTCTAACAGTCGAGAAATCTGGCGCACATTTCATCTTCAATGAAATGATCATTGCTCAGTCTACAGTGTAAAGTTTTACACAAATGAGGGCTTAAAATCTAAGTTGGAAGGTAAGCTATCTATGGCTAAAAGATCTTGATCAAACGGGATTTACTTTGGGAGAACCAGTGCTAAGAAGTTGCTGGTGTCAAAGTCGCCATTGCAGAGAAGCACTTTCAGACATAGGTAAAGTGTTTCACACATTTCTCAGTGTGTACTTAATCTTTTTGAGAGATTTAACTTGGCAAAGTTGCGCAACCTTAAGGCGAAGTGTTGTGCAAAGTTTTATCAAAAACTTTACAGGATTGATTAGTCAATGAGTGACTAATCTGCAGCAGACTTTTCTGAAGAAACTGAAATTTTCAGAATAATCAATTTTCTGATAATTTGGTGAAGATTCTCTAAATTAGGTGGAGTCTAAAGTTGATCTTGATATAGAGGTGATCTAAATTCAAGGTTAACTTGTTCTTTTGGAGATTAACACTCTCCATCTGTATGTATGTGCATGTGTATGTGTGTGTATATGTATGTATGTGCATGTGCATGTATAAGTGTATATGTGTGTATGAGTATGTGCATGTGCATGTGTATGTGTGTATATGTATATGCATGTATATGTATAACTCTATGTGTATGTGTGTGTATGTGCATGTATATGTGTATATGTGCATGTGTATGTGTGCGTATATGTATGTATATGCATGTGCATGTATAAGTGTATATGTATGTATCAATATGTGCATGTTCTTGTGTATGTGTGTGTATATGTATAACTCTATGTGTATGTGTGTGTATGTGCATGTATATGTGTATATGTAGGTATATGCATGTGTGTGTGCTTGTTCATCATGTATAAGTGTATGAGTGCATATCAATAAGTGTGAGTATGGTATGTAATGAAAATAACACAATTCAAATGATCTACAAATAATAGAAATTGTACTTACAATTGTGATCCATAGTTTTTGCTTGGTTAGCTTCTTGAATAACCTGCAATAAAGAGAGAGAAGAGAGAGAGAGAGAGAGAGAGAGAGAGAGAGAGAGATCTAGATAGAGAGAGAGAGAGATCTAGAGAGAGAGAGAGTGAGATCTAGAGAGAGAGAGATCTAGAGAGAGAGAGATCTAGAGAGAGAGAGAGAAAATTCAAAGAGAGAAAGATGTAGAAAGAGAGAAACAAAGACAGAGGGAGACAATAACAGAGAGCTTAAGCAAAACAACAATTTTGCATATACTTGCTTCAGCTCGTAAGCGTAGCACAATTGCGAACGTTGGAGAGCTCTTCAATCGGATGCGTGAAAATGCCGATTGCAGAGCCTCCAACGTTTTAATTTTTCTCCGTCAACAGATCGTCGTATAAGTGATGCAACGTGTCGTCGTATAAGTGACATTTGTTTAGCGTCGCGTATACGACGGTCTGCATCGTCGCTTATACGACGGTGTGGACCGTCGCTTATACGACGGTGTGGACCGTCACTTATGCGACGCAAAAAAGCGTCGCTTAAGCGACGCCTTTGACAAGCGTCGTTTAAGCGACGTTAGGCGGAAGCATCGCAAAAACCGTCGTTTTTTGTGTCGTATAATCGACGATCGGCGCTCGACGGTAATTCCAACGCAAGTTGCAATTTTATAGCGACGAAATTCTGTCGCGTTAACCGTCGCTACACGCCCGTATTCCTTGTAGTGGGTAGAGGAAGAGGCAGAGGTAGGGGTTTCGGAAGTGGAAGAGGAAACACTAACCAAGAGCAAGTTCAACAATAGATAAAGGATAAAGAGGATAGTTTCGAGGTAGGGGGAGCCAAAAAAGTTCGTAGAAATTTTCAAAGAAATAATTCAGGTAATGACAGTAAAGGATGCTGGAATTGTGGTAAACTTGGATACTTTGAACGTGATTGTAGGTTGAAGAATCAAAACAGAAGGCACCAAAACAATTATGCATCCAGAAGTGTAGATGATTCTGAGAAGGTGTTCATGGTTCAACATCACATGATGAATGTTGGAGTTAGACGTCTGCAGAAGCACGCGAACAGCACAAGGAAGAAGAAGAAGCTTGGAGCACAACACACAAGACTGAATGTATTACTAGAGAATGTACAAAGATAAGTAGCCCATTAGGGCAATAGGTGTATATACAAGCCGGGGGAAAAAAACCTCCTAAAGAGGGAAAAAAGTGCCCCGGCGGTCCTAGAGTGTTCACACACATCACTACCTAAATATATCAACAAATCCCCCCTGGGAGTGATGCGGTGAACAAGGAGCTGGCACTCATGTATAAGGAAGTGCCGAGCTATGTGGAAATCACTCCACAAAAGGAAGTAAGCCCAAAGCTTTGCGGAAAGCTTCAAACTTCTCCCTAGGCAGAGCCTTCGTGAAAAGGTCTGCAATGTTCTCCTGCGTGGGCACATATGCCAAGCTGATCTCCCCAGCAGAGAACCTCTCCCTGACATAGTGATAATGCACCTCAATGTGCTTAGTGCGAGCATGGAACACAGGGTTCCTCGCAACTGCCAATGCGCTCTGACTGTCAGTGAAGATGGTGGTGGCAGAAGACTGGCCAACACCCAAATCAGCCATAAGGCGTCTGAGCCACACACACTCAACAGTCGCTGTGAAAGCTGCCCTATACTCAGCCTCACAACTGGAAGTGGCCACAGTAGGCTGCTTCTTGCTCAACCAAGATATACATGAGCTACCAAGCATGAAGCAAAAACCACTGGTGGACACACGAGTGTCATAGCAACCAGCCCAATCTGAGTCAGAAAAAGCATGCAAATCTGGCGGTAGTGATCCCCCCTTGGGATAAAACAACCCAAGTAGCCGAGTACCACTCAAGTAGCGAAAGATGCGCTTAACCGCTTTCCAATGCGTGACTCCTGGGCAATGCATAAACCTGCTCATCTGTGAGACAGCAAACTGAATATCTGGCCGAGTAATGCATAAGTAAATCAAGCATCCAACAGCCTGCTGATAGAGAACAGCATCAAATGCATCTCCAGCATCATGAAGACTCAATCGTAAACCTGTCTCCATAGGAGTGGCAATAGGCTTACAGTCTTCAAGGCCAAAACGCTGCAATAATGTGTCAATATATTTCGTTTGACACAAAGCCATTCCACCATCAACTTGCATAAACGGAATGCCCAAATAGTGATGCAAATGCCCCAAATCAGACATCTCAAATGAGGCATGCAAATCAGCCTTGAAATCAGCAATATGCTTCTCAAGAGGACCAGTGAGCAGCATGTCGTCTACATAGACAACAATGATCAGAAGCACATCATTAGCACGCTTAACATATAAGGTGCTTTCAGTTGGACTGTTCTCAAAACCATGTGCAATCAGATAGGCATGTATTTTCTCATACCAAGCACGTGGTGCTTGCTTTAAACCATATAACACCTTCTTTAACCTGCACACCTGGTTTTCATGCCCTTTCTGCACAAAGCCACGGGGCTGAAAAACATACACTTCTTCATGCAAGTCACCATTCAGAAATGCTGTTTTAATGTCCAACTGATGTACATTCCAACCATGATGGGCTGCAAGTGCACAAATGCTCCGAACAGTAGTCATACGGCATGTAGGTGCAAAGGTCTCATCAAAATCAATGCCTCTTTCCTGCGCATAACCCTTTGCAACAAGCCTAGCCTTATACCTGTCAACTGTACCATCAGGTTTACGCTTCAGCTTGTATACCCACTTAGTGCCAATGGCCTTCTTGCCAGGAGGCAAGTCACACAAAGACCATGTACCATTCTTCATGATAGCATCATATTCAGATTGCATAGCAGCCATCCAATTTTCTGAATTTTGTGCTTCATCAAAAGAAACAGGCTCATTCTCATCACAGAGACTAGATGCAGCCATAGCATAGCAATCTGATGCAAAGGAGGTACTATGAGAGCCTGAACGAGTACGATATGACAAAGGTGCATCTAATTTGCTGTCACGCAAAGTCTGCACTAGCCATTTTGGCATAGTTTTTGCCTGTTCAATATCAGCTCTCTCATCAACAAGTGCATCATGTAAATCTGCATCAGAAATGGAATGATCTGCATCATCATATGAAACCTGCAAAGGCTGAGAAGTTGCCTCATTGGGACCAGCGCTAGCCTGTCCACCTGTAAAAAGAGGCATCAAAGTATCATACATGTCTTTGGAGCTAACAGATGTCTCCTTAGTACATGAAAGCAATGGCTGAATAGCATCTTCCACAAAGACAACATCACGGCTAACCAGAATGCGTTTAGTCTGTGGATGATAGAGACGATAGCCTTTACTTTCAGAACTGTACCCAACAAAAATACATTTTACTGCCTTATCATCCAATTTTCTACGATGTTGTTCAGGCACTAATGCATATGCCAAACAACCAAAAACACGCAGATGAGCAACAGATGGCTTGCGGTCATGCCAAGCCTCATATGGAGTGATAGACTGCAACGCTTTGGTGGGACACCTGTTCAGTACATATGCTGCACACATGACAACCTCAAGCCAGAAACTATGTGGTAAAGCCTCACTTTTGACCATGCACCTCGCCATCTCCATGAGTGACCTGTTCTTTCGTTCAGCAACTCCATTCTGTTGAGGTGTATACGGCACTGTACACTCGTGTTTTATCCCACGTTCAGCCAGAAATGCATTAAAATCTGAAGACATATATTCCCCCCCTCGATCAGAACGGAGGGTGCCCATTTTACATGCTGACAGATTTTCAGCCAAAACCAAAAACTGTTTGAAGCACATGAACACTTCGGACTTTGCTTTGAGTGGATATACCCATGCATGCCTGGAAAAATCATCAATGAAAGTCACGAAGTAAAGGTAATTTCCAAAAGAGGGTGTCTGCATAGGACCACAGACATCACTATGTACAAGCTGCAATTTCTGCATAGCCCGAACTGAACCATCTTTTGGAAAGGAAGAACGCTGCATTTTGCCCAAAATACAGCCTTCACAAACATGTTTTCCAGGTGCCTCAAGTTTGGGCAAAGAGGACACCATTTCAGATTTCTGCAGGCGTAACAAGCTAGCAAAATTCAGATGACCAAAGCGTGCATGCCAAAGCTTTGCATCTGACATAGCCTGAGAATCATGAACTGCACATGCCGAATCATTCACAGATCTTTCATAGTCTATGAGCTTATACAGCCCACGACATAAAATGCCAGAAGCAATAATCACATCGCCATTTGAGAGATCATGGACTGTACACCTGTCATCAACGAATTTCACAACCAAGCCAATCTTGGCTAATGCAGAAACTGATAACAGGTTCTTTTTGATCCCTGGCACAAATAAAGCATCTGACAAAGTGAACGAACTACCATCAGCAGTAGTCAGAATGATCTTACCAACTCCCATAACAGGATAAGAGGAGTTATTGGCGCATGTGACAGTATTCCCTGTAGGGGCAGGCTCGAGTGAAGAGAAGAAACTGCGCTGCGAGGTAATATGTTTGGTCGCCCCACTGTCAAAGTACCAAACATCTGAGTCTACTGCAGACATGCACTGATCATGAGAAGATGGGTCAAAACTGCAGACAGTAGTAAACGCCCATTCTTCTTCCTGCACAAGATTTGCAGACTCTGTTTTTGGTGTAGAGGCCTCTGCAACAACCATTCCAGCCTCTTTCTTCTTTGCCTCTTTAGCAGCCAGTTTTGGACAGTTCTTTATAATATGATCATTTCCTTTACAGTACTTGCAGAACAATTTCTGCTTTTCTGATTTCTTCTCATCTTTATCCTGGTTCTTCGATTGTGCAGCATTTGCAGATTTCTGCTTACTAGTAGAAGAGCTCCATTTTCCTTTGCCCTTCTGACTAGCCAGGAAAGCTTGATCTGCAACACGCATAATGGACCTGTTCTGCCTGGACTGATCTTCCTGCAACAGAACAGAGACTAATTCCTCAAATGATAAGGCATTCAGATTGCCTTTCATCATCAATCGAAGAGTAGAGGCAAAACTCTGATATGAATCAGGAAGGCCATTCAGAACGGTCTGCACAAGTGAGCTATCTGGTATAACCTCATCAGCAGAAATCAATTGTTCCTTCAGGTCTTTGATCTTTGTAAGAAAAATGTCCATCGAATCACCTTCATTCATGTGCTCACTCTCCAACTGTTTTCGGAGGTAAGCAACACGAGCCTCATTCCTAGCCTGGTACAAAGTGGTAAGTGTATCCCAAGCATCCTTTGCTGTTCTGCAAGAGCGAATGTGAGGAATAATGGCACGTTTGACAGACAAAGCTATCAATGCATATGCCTGGGCATCTCTGCCATCCCATCGAATCTGCTCTGCAATAGGTGCAACAGAAACAGCAGCACGAACAGGAATCTGCGGAATATCATCTTCGACACCATCTTCATCAGCTCCAACACCTGTATTTGCAGTACCTGTCGTTACAGGTGTAACAGGACATCTTTCAACACCCTGCACAATGTTCCACAATCCTTTTGCAACCAGTACATGTCGCATCATATAAGCCCATAATGGGTAGTTGGTACCATCCAACTTATCCTCAACAACCAACATACGGAATACATCACTGCTTTCAGCCATGGCCGGTGACTAAAATACCTTGATACAGAAAATTGACTGTATCTCAAAAAGTTGAACAGAACTGCCCACACGAGTTCTGCTAGACCTGTAGCAGACTTCGAGACGCTTAAACTGGCGAACAGAAACTGGTATATACCTTTGGCACAAAAGGACGAAATAGCCTGCACAAGCACTGCGATAGTGCGTTCGGAGGCCGAAACGAGCTCAGATCGCGATTTCGGCACCACAGAGCAAAGCAGTTTTGATCTCGGAAACACCCTGAGTATGCTCACCAAATTTTGTGCGAATCTGAGACTGCAAACGGAGGAGTGTCGACGGTGCCCTAGAAGAAGCAACGACCTGCTCTGATACCAATTGTTGGAGTTAGACGTCTGCGGAAGCACGCGAACAGCACAAGGAAGAAGAAGAAGCTTGGAGCACAACACACAAGACTGAATGTATTACTAGAGAATGTACAAAGATAAGTAGCCCATTAGGGCAATAGGCGTATATACAAGCCGGGGGAAAAAAACCTCCTAAAGAGGGAAAAAAGTGCCCCGGCGGTCCTAGAGTGTTCACACACATCACTACCTAAATATATCAACAATGAATACAATGTCTTGTGGTGTTCAAAATCGAATGATATTCTTTGATATGTTGATTCAGATCACATGGCCAATCATGTAGAATGGTCTAGTACTTTGCAAATATTGCCAGTTCCTAGATATATTGAAATCGGTGATAACACATCACACCCTATTGAGCATACAGGAAACATAGCATTGTCTATGGAAGACGAGAAGGTAAAACATCTTGCTCATGTGCTGCATGTTCCAAATATAACAAAGAATGTGGTTTCTGTTGGACAAATGGTTGAACAGGGATTACGAGTCAGGTTCAATGCTGATGGGTTATATGTAGAAGAGTTCAAACGGGATGGAAGATCGATTTCAAAACGAAACAAAGTGGGTAGGATGTTTACGTTAAATGTGAAAATTCTTGAAATGAATGCAACCATGTTTGCAATAGGTACAAGAGTCATTGTTTATATAGAGATTTGGCACAAACAGATTGGAAATGCAAACTTACAAAGGCTGAAATTGATGCAGTCAAAGGAGATTGTCCATGGAATACCAAACTTCAATGTTGCAGAGATGCAAAAGTATGTGCAGCATGTAATTTTGGTAAACAGTCAAGATCGTCCTTTTTGCATGACAAGCATGTTAGTAAGAATGTGCTAGAAATAGTACATATAGATGTCTGGGGTCCTACAAACGCCACATCTATGGGTGGTTGCAGGTTTTATGTTACTTTCATTGATGACCATACACAAAATGTGTGGGTATATTTCATGAAAGAGAAGAGTGAGGTGTTCACTCACTTGCAAAATTTGGAAGCTATGGTGGAAAAGCAGACAGGAAAGTATATTCAAACATTAAGGTGTGATGGAGGAGGTGAATACATGTCAAATGAGTTCAACAACTTTTTTAAGAGTCATGGGATTTGACGTCCGTTTTCATGCAGGTACACACCACAACAGAATGGCATTCTTGAATGGAGATATAGACATATTGCAGAAATAGCAAGAGCCTTGACGGCTGAGACGAATATGCCTCATTGTTACTAGGCCCAAGCTGTGCATTTGGCAATATACATTATAAACAGAACTCCAACTGCTCTTGTACATCAAGTTACACCTAAACAAAAGTTCACAGGTCAAAAGCCAAACTTATCAGATATGAAATCTTTTGGTTGTATTGCATATGTAATGTTCTAGATGCATTGAGGACAAAGCTTGATCCAAAAGTAGAAAAATGTGTCTTCTTTGGATACTCCTTTGAGCAAAAGGAATATAAATGTTATAACCCACTCACACGACAGGTGAGGGTGAGGAGAGATGTGGTACTTGATGAAATGTCAAGCTTCTATGTAGATGCCATAGAAGGACTAAATCTTGATCCTAATTACAAAGAAAATGCTTAAAAATGAAGTGTAGAATCTCAAGTTTTGAGTGGACTGGATGCATCACCAAGCAATAGTTTCAACTCAAATCCATGGAGTGGAAGATTGCATGGAAATTTTAGTCCAAAAAATTCATCAAATACATCCAAGAAATGTAAAGAAAAGCTTTCTGCTGGTCATAAAACATGTGTAGGTTTTGAAGACATTGATGGAGATTCAAGCGGTTCAGAAAAGAGCCTTGATGAGGAACTTGGATTGCCCTTTGTGAAGACTCGAGGAGTAAGAAAGGCACATGTAGATGATACAAGTAGAAGTGACCTAGGACCAAGAAGATCAAGGAGGATGCGGAATTCAGTGCAACAATTGACATAGGATAGTTACTTGGCTCGTCATTGTGCCTACATGACAAAGGTAATACAAGATGCTGAACCTTCTTGTTTTGAAGATGCAATTGGAGATGGCTGCAGTTTATGGAATTGATACATGGAAGTTGGTTCCATTGCCCGAAGGAAAAAAACCCATAGGTTGCAGGTGGGTTTACAAAGTAAACCACAATGTTGATGGTAGCATAAGTAGGTATAAAGCACGTTTGGTAGCAAAAGGATATGCTAAAACTTATGGTATTGATTATGAGGAAACATTCAGCCATGTACCTAAAATGTCCACTGTTAGAACACTTGTTGAATTAGCTACAACAAAAGGATGGACTTTGCATCAAATGAATGTGAACAATGCTTTTCTACATGGTGAGTTATAGGAAGAAGTATACATGGACCAAACACAAGGATATGAGGATTCAAAGCATCCTGAACATGTTTGGTAATTACAAAAGGCTTTCTATGGGCTGAAGCAAGGTCCTTCGGCATGGCATGCAAGAATTGCTATTTACTTAACCAGCATTGGGTTTTCTATGTGTGATGTCGATCATTCACTATATGCAAGGAAGGGTGATGATGGCATCACAATTGTGGCTATCTATTTTGATGACTTAATTGTAGGTGGTGTGCAAGAGAACAATAATTACGACCACCATGTGCTAGAGAGATGGCTCTCCTCCCAACCAAATGCCTCTATATATAGCTCTCTCTAGGGGACTACCTTCTTGGGCATGTGGATACTAGTCAGCCATGTGTCGGCCATGTAACTACATGTGCACGAAGTGTCCTAGTTAACTCGAGCTAACTCAAGTGGATGCTTCTAGAAGGCTCTAGAGCTCTTTGGGCAAAACACTCTCCCCATGCTCCCCATGGGGGTTGAACCCAAGACTTCCTCCTTCACATCCTTGAGACTTAACCACTAAGCTAAGTGGATCACTTGTTCACAAGAGCACAAGACCTCCTACCCTGTCTCATTTTGTACTTTGATGAACTCGACAAATTACAAACTAGTGAAAGAATAATAAGGGTGGATCTAAAACACATCCCTGGCTAGGTCACAATTTCTCGATGTGCGATCTAGGCACAAACATGTGAACTAGGTGGATGCAAATTACGAGTCCATTTCTAGGCATAACTAGTTCATGGACTTAGTAATGAAGGTGGGATTCTTCCCCCTTGAAAGACTTTCAGAACTCTTGATTCACTTGAATTTATTTTGCAGAACATGAAGTTTGGTTGTCTCAAACATCTAACTTAGATGATTGTACAATGGTTTACTTTGATCCAATAGTTACTTGATTTTTTCACCCAACTAGGGGACTACTTTGTCCTAATGAGTTTAGAAATCCTATGTAAACTATAAGAGAAAATTACCATTTTCTTTGAGTCAACCATACTATAACTTGCCCAATACAAATTTGCAATGAGATTTATCCAACTTAGGAGACTTTTCTCAAAGACTAGTTTTGTGCTAAAAGGTCTTGGGAATTGTCAATCTATGATCAATTCTTAACTTCTTTATGCTAGAGTATACTAGACTCTAGGAAATCATTGTATGCTATAACTTGAAGCAAACTCAGATAAATAAGTCCACTTAGACTTATTACCTTTTGAAGATTGGAAAGGTCCTTGTACATAACATCTATTGTTTGAACCTGCTAACCTTGGTCTTTTGCAAAAGGAATCAGATACCATATCTAAGCCAATTCCAAAAAATTTAAAAAGCGGAAAAAAAAAATTGAAACTCAGTACAACCAATTCAAACTTCGAAGATATGTAAGCTCACTATGAGTCAAAGTCTAGATGACTCAGGACTTTAACTTCTTAAAGACCTGTTTCAAAAAGGTATTGAAGCATTTTCTTTATGTTTAAGAGGAATAAGCAGGATGCTAAAAAAGATTCAAAGAAAATCAAAAATATCATCCAACCATAGGGTACTAGTGCGGCAATTACCATTAGTGTGTCGACCCACTGAGATTCTGTTGATGAGTTTTGTATTCAAATAATGCTTTACTTGAGACTAAGTTCAGGTCATATTCAGTCTTTTTGACTCCTTACTAGGAATGCAATTCTTGTGCATTTCTTTGAGTCAAAAGAGGGAATTTAGCAAGTTACACTAGGAACTTGGTGCTTGATTTAGTCAATCAAATCTGTAGTTGAAAAGATCAACTCAAAGTCAAAGTCTAACTTCTTTCAGGAATTATAAAATATTTCCGATTTAACAACACTTTATCTTGAAGTGCTTCAAGAAGATCTTGGAAGTTATTTACTCCATATCTTCTATTTCTTTTAACCTTGAAGCTATCTTGAAGTATCTTGAGACACTACTTTCATCCTTCTTGAATTAAACTCCTTCTTTGAAGTCTTAATTCCCTTGAGGATCAAACTTAACTTCAAAATCCAATTTAGAACTAAAAGATTATTAACATCCATGGTCCGATGTCCCATACCATCTTTCCTACATCAATCTGAGTATAAAATCTGGTGTCCCATACCACCCTATTTTATATTCACATTAATGTGTGGGTGATACTTATCCTAAAGTCTAAAACATCTCTTGCTAGAGTACCTTCATACTTCA
Organism: Ceratopteris richardii; assembly: GCA_020310875.1. NCBI lineage: Eukaryota > Viridiplantae > Streptophyta > Polypodiopsida > Polypodiales > Pteridaceae > Ceratopteris > Ceratopteris richardii. Next base: position 93,214,823 of record CM035410.1, read on the forward strand.
ATTCTTTTCGAGAGATTTGAAGTTTTAGGTATTACCTCTAACTAGATTTTCTAGGTTTTTGATCCTTTCACATGATCCTATCACGATCTTGTGCTTTCCTTGAGGAACTTAAAAAAGCTTTTGATGGAACATCCATCCTTCTTTGCTAGGGTTTTCAAATGAAAACCAATCAGAATTCCAAGTACTTGAATTTTCATAGATTCAAGTTCAATTGTATTATCCTTGACCAATTTGTAGTGACAAGAGCTTTTGACTTCTTGTCTTTAGATTCCTTTCTTTACTAATGCTTTAGGTACCTACCCCGGCCGGGACTTTTAAAGGAATCTCTCTACGGCCTAAGTCTAAGCATCCGCTCATGCTCTTTGGATTTTTACCAAAATCCCTTTAAGGATGGGCAAACACTTATGTTTTACCTTCCACAGACTCAAGTACCGTCTTCACAGTTGTAGACTACATTCTTGGAATTGACTCTTGCTGTTCAAGCTTGGAACAACTTACTATTTTCACAATTTTCCATGGATAAATGGAACCTGAGTGAATAATTCCCAAAAGGAATCTCATTGCCAATGCTCGGGCAATCTACAAAGTAGTTCCAATCATACATTCTTGGACAATCATGGCCAAGCTTGATCAAGTCTAGTGGATCTTGTGACTAAAAGAAAGAATAAGTCTTTATTTTTAAGATCTCCGAAACTATCAAAAAGCTTCTTTGCTTACCCGCGGGATTTTAGAGATCTTTTCCCTACTTAAGTTCAGGCGATTGAACACTGATGCCTCTCAGGTTCCAAAGCTAAGAATCTTTGATATTCCTTTCGATTAAATTAATATTTGGACTTAATTACCAATACTCATGGTTTGGGAATTACTGGGAGCTACTTGCTATTAGAACTTTCTTGAAAGATTCTATTCTCACATCTAGAGAGATTTTTTTTCTTTCTAGAACTTTAGATTCCTGTCAAGGAATTAGTAACACTAAGCCAATGACTCATCTTGGAATCTTTTGCTTTTTCAGTCGAATGGTTCATCTTGGAATCCTTAGTTTTACTGGAATCTTGGTTCCCAAAAATTAATTTGACTTGGGTTTCTTCTTTAAGCTCGAATTAGCTTAAACAACACCAAGAATACTTTATTTTTTAGCAAAACAGCTATATCCTAAAGAGGTTTTGCTTTCTTCATCTTTCATCAAAACATCCATAACCAGTAGATGTTTTGCTCTTATTTCTTTATACACCTTTGATCATTCCTTGGTCCTATCATATATTATGAATTTATGTGTATTTTGGGAAGAGTTCATGAATCAACTAAGATCCTCTACTTGGAATGTCTACCTTCCCAAAAACAAATTCATCTCAAAGATGGTAGGAGAATGATCTCACGTGTGGAATAGAAGACTTGACTATTTCATTTTAGTGTTTCTCTTTTAGGAAAGATCTCAATTCCTAAAAGTCACTTACCGAGGTTTCATCGATTTGGTTGATGAGTTCCATGGAATCGAAGAGTGCTCATGGAACTTGGAAATATAGCTAAAGTTATCATCCAATCTTGGGATGCTTGAGAAGTTACATAAAATATGTAACTAATCAACTAAATCTTATTCACATGACTTTCTAAATATCACCTATACTTAGGGTAATCACTATAAGCTTATCTTCATGATGCCCTAAGTACATCCGAGACTTAGAGTCACCATACATCACAAAAGGTTTGCAAGTAATTAAATTTTCTTGGTCATCAAGAAAATTTAATACTTAACTTTCTCCTAGTGCTTACTTATACTTGAGCTACAAACTAGAACTAGCGTGTCTTTACAACCAACTAGTCCTCTGTCTTCCCTGATGTCAAGCCGTGAGCTTTATAAAGTAAGATAAATACTAAGAGAGTACATTATCATATCTTTTTTGCAACAGCATCCCGTACTATCATGCAAATGCATGTGCCTATATGCAAATGCATATGCTCATATGCGTATGCATGCATGTTCTTTGCATGCCCAAAAAATGATGCAACAATTATGCATGAGTTTGATGCATGAATTTTCCTTGTACTAAGAATGTATATCATGCAATCTTGATGCATGTATATCCTTTCCTTTGTCCTAATGCACTATGATATAAAAACATATCCTTATGGTGCAATAAAAAAACTACTCAATGGAAAGGAAATATGGAATTAAACTACCAAAAAACATTCTTTGATGCACAAGGATCCTTTTTTAAACCAAGTCTTTCCCTAATGCAAATTAATGCTTGGAATGAGAAGTGGATTTTTCATTATCCTAATCTAGACTTAACCGATTAAAATCTTGTCTATTTCAATGTGCATCTAGAATTAAATGTAGAACAATGAAAACAAGATAAATCAAGCATTAAGGCCAAGTAGAAAGTGGAAAATACTTAGCTTTGATCATAGCTTCGTCCATCCATTGATCCTGAGGAAGAGCCATTCTATATTCCTTGTGACATCAAATATTAGATGGAGTCTACCATCAACATGAAGGGTTGTTCAACATGCAGAGGATAACACAAGGTTGATCCCCCTCTATAGCATCTCATGCTTCTAGGTTAGAAGAAATAAAGCCCTCTTGATGCAGAGAGAAGCTTCCCTTCTTTGTATCTACTTCTCTACAGAGGCCGACTTTATTGTCTCTCTTCTACTGATAATCATGCTTTAGGATGGGATACAGATAAGATGATATGTATGATATCCTTAGCATTTGCTCTAATGGATAGAGCTATCTCTCAGCATCTACATGTTGTGGGATCAAACCCTGCGCATCATCGCCTATAAGGAATCCTTCTTTTAATATCCGATTGCAGGTACACCAATCCGACCGTCGAGAGAATTTCGGAACGATTATCTGCAGCGCCCGCTGATAAAGCTTCTGTACAAAATTGTAAAATCAAATACTCACGAACGTGGCTGGCATCTTAGATAGAGGAGAACCCTCTCTTTGTCTAGGTCCAGAGTCTGAATCCGGGTATGAACAGCTGCATGCAAACAATGAAATATCTCTTTTGGCTTATGGGGAAACTTCTAGTGGCAAAAATGCAACAGCGCTCACCCTACCGACGAATAGCCTCAATCGACAAACTCTGAGCAGTAATCGATGAATAGCCCCGTGGACAGAACAACAATATCCCTCCTCTATTGCGTGAGTTCAGGACCCGCACGCTGCACTCCTACTTTTGTAACCTCCTACAGTGCCAGAAGGAAAACTCTTCAATTATTTCTTTGAGATTAAGCTCACACAAGAGGTGTGCTCTCATGGCTACGAGAAAGTGTAGTTGTATCATCGACGCAGGTTCAATCCTTGGATCCAAAATTGAGCAGAACTCCGGTTTTCTTACAATTTCTATACATGGGGCTTCTTTTTGCGCCATCGAGAGCAATTCGAATGCATGTTGTGCTAATTCGATTGTGAGCGTCTCAATCCACTTCAAGATGTTCATGAGATCGTAATGAAGAAGATGATCATGATGAATCTTAGAAGAATTCTATGAGCGCTTAAGAAAGATGATGAGCCATTAAGGTCACCATGAAAGCTTGCTCTGATACCAATGCAAGAGAACAAAAATTACGACCACCACGTGCTAGAGAGATGACTCTCCTCCCAACCAAATGCCTCTATATATAGCTCTCTCTAGGGGACTGCCTTCTTGGGCAGGTGGATACTAGCCAGCCATGTGTCGGTCATGTAACTGCATGTACGCCAAGTGTCCTAGTTAACTCGAGTTAACTCAAGTGGATTCTTCTAGAAGGCTCTGGAGCTCTTTGGGCAAAACACTCTCCCCATGCTCCCCATGGGGGTTGAGCCCAAGAAGAGAACGATAATTACGACCACCACGTGCTAGAGCGATGACTCTCCTCCCAGCCAAATGCCTCTATATATAGCTCTCTCTAGGGGACTGCCTTCTTGGGTAGGTGAATACTAGCCAGCTGTGTGTCGGCCATGTAACTGCATGTGCACCAAGTGTCCCAGTTAACTCGAGTTAACTCAAGTGGATGCTTCCAGAAGGCTCTAGAGCTCTTTGGGCAAAACACTCTTCCCATGCTCCCCCTGGGGGTTGAACCCAAGACCTCTTTCTTCACATCCTTTAGACTTAACCACTAAGCTAAGTGGATTACTTGTTCACAAGAGCACAAGACCTCCTACTAAGTCTAAACTCAAGATGGTTGGTCATACACACAGATAACCAAACGGTGTCCGATTTCAGATCTATTTGAACCGGCCAGACCCTTGGATCATAGACTTATTTATTACATGGTGATAATGAAGAAAGCATCAAACAGGTAAAGCAACTTCTTATGCACAAATTTGACATGAAGGATCTTGGGCATTGAGTTTAAACATACACAACAAGTATATGGATGTTGCAAAGGCAATATGCATTGAATATGTTGAAAAAGTATCATATGGCTGATTGTAAGCCAATTTCTATGCCATTAGATTAGAATTTGAAGTTGTATACTACATAACTTGAAGCATTGGAAAATGCTACTATGTACCGAAAAATTGCGGGAAGTCCTATGTATCTGACAATTACACGGTCTGATTTAAGCTATACTATTGGAATTGAAGGTCATTTTATACAGGTTCCAAGGAAGCCACATTTGGATGCACTGAGGCGCACTCTACGTTATGTGAGTGCTACTTTGCATTATGCATTGTTTTATGAAGTTGGTGCTGATTTGCAGGTTCATGGATACACCGACGCAGATTGGGCTGGTGGTACTCCAAATAGAAGATCTACTAGTGGATTTCTATTCTCACTTGAGAGTGTAGCTATTACATGGAGCACCAAGAAGCAACCCACTGTTGCTTTATCAAGTATAGAGGGTCAGTATAGAGGTGCTGCAATGGCAACATGTGACGCATCATGGCTGAAGATGCTACTTGCAGATTTAGGTGTGAAAGTGCAAATCCTATCACTATATATTGTGATAATCTTAGCAGTATACAACTAGCCAGAACCCTATTTTTCATGTTAGAACAATGCATATCGAGGTACATTATCACTTCATCAGAGAGAAGGTATTAGTAGGTGATATAGATCTTGTTTATGTGAGAGCAGATGAGTAGGTTGCTGATATTTTCACTAAAGCACTTGGAGTAGAGACACTGAAGAAGTTTCAGAAGATGCTTGGATTAGAGGACATGACATTGAGCTTGAGGGGGAGTGTTGAGATATCAAGCTCAACATGTGATGATCTAGGATGACAAGTATTAGTTTTTAGTTTCTCTGACATGTGTAGTGGTCACGTCGGTATATATCAGGGATACTTCATTGAGCTTTATTAGATTTATCTACTAAGAGTGATGGCACATTTTTTCCTTCCCAACTGACTCATTCGCGGACATTAGGTTTTTCCTTATGTATTGATCTTTATATATTGCACTTGTTGTATTCTTGCTTTTAGATCATTCTTGTACATTCCTTTTTATGTAATAGAAGAAGAAGAAGATCATTCTTCCTTGCCTTAAGCTGAGCGTGTGCTTCTCTTTGATTGTGAGATTGTGTGTCAGCTCTCTTCCTTATCTCCTTCCTCGTAACACGGATAAGGGATGCTAATTATCATCGCTTATGTGATGCTTTTTTAAATCATCGCTTTAGCGATGCGCAATGTGAGCATCGCATATCCCATCATGCTACATGTCGATAAAAACATCCTATTTCTTATCCTTTAACGGACATTCCATGCTCGACGCTTCTTGCGATGCTTTAAGCAATTTTATAGGGTTCAAAGTGTGTCACGTTAATCGTCTCTATGCGCCCGTATTCCTTGTGGTGTAGGCCTTTATGTGTATATAGAAGCTGGGGGGAAAAAACCTCCTAAAGAGGGGAAAAAAATGCCTTAGTGGTCCTAGTGTCTTTACACATATCACTATCTAAATATATCAGCACTATGATCCAATGCTTTCTTACCATCTAGCATTCCATAACCGCCCAACTTTATTTGATCTCATTGGTATAGGTAACCCTAGACTATTAGGTTATTGCAAGCAACTATCTACACATTCAAAGTCATAAATCACTTTGTGATACTAAAAAAGGAGAACTAAACATTGGATCTTGTGTTTAAGTTACTAAGACACTTACGATATGACATCTTTGAGGGATTGTTGATGGGAATATTTGGTTTACTTAAGAGAAAAAGAGTTGTTATGATCAAGTACATGATCAAGCCATCAAAATTTCTAAAGATAACTAATAATTAAAAAAAAAAGAAACTATGGAGAAAGTAAAGGGAAATCTTTACAATCTTCTACACACGATAAGAATGCAATGTATCTTAGAAACTCTTATGCAACATGTAAAAAACAAAGAGGTATCGAGCATCCTTTAGTACTATGACCTCCATACATAGATGGAAGGGTTTTATCCATCCCTTTCTTCAAAAAGCATTGAGTGGTAATTCAACTATAAATATGTAGAGTTATGACGTTGCAAGTTCGTTTTGCAAATTACAAATTTCTTCATAATTCCGTGTACCTTCCTATTTTGAATAGCTTTTACTAGGATAAGAATAAACATATTTACCTTCATGTCGAGAATATGTGATATGAAAAAGAACAGAATTCCAAAAGAAAACTACTCTTTCTTTGAACATGAATGGAATATAGAACTATGAAGGAATAAAGATTAAGAAGAATTAGATTGAAAGTAATGAATAGAGATTTGAATGGTATGCACTTGGAAGAAGAAAGATAAAGTCCTATCATCTCTTCAAACAAGTACTTTCAAACACTATTAGAAGAACTTATTTGGTATCCTTACTCTTTTATATCAAAGACAGAGGAAGATTTCTAAGTAGACAAGTAGAGCTGCTCAGAAAGATACAACCAAACTTGGAGGCTTTTCTCAGTAGACACGTGCATAAAGATCTTTCTCGTTTTGATTGTCTTATCTAGGGGAGCAGAAAAGACAATCTTTTAATAGTAATCCAGCACAAAAGATGATTCATTAATAGTAAAAAAAGTCGTCTTCTTTGGCTGATTGAATAGACATAGAAGCTCCAAACCTCTAGGACTGTGGGCTTTGGCTTATTTTTTGGACAAAATGTCTCATTTAAAATAGATGTACAGATAAAAGAGTCTCTGAAGTCCCAATGAGCCAATGACAACCACCTACAAAGCTTTCCAAAGACAGAGATTTTCTTCCAACAATAGCTGACTCACAAGCTTTTCTAAATGAGAGATAGCTCAAAGATGAACTGGTTGGCATTTGAAGACAGAAGATAAAAAAAGCACCCTCAATACAGATTCAATAATAATAACAATAATAATACTACTACTACTACTACTACTACTACTACTAATAATAATAATAATAATAATAAAGGAGTGCTAAAGTTGGAAGAAAGTTCACATGATTGATTTTAGGGTACTACACACATTCACTTGTACAATTGCACTTTCAAAGTTAAAGTTGAGGAGTAGGCATTAGTTGAACCTCCTTAAAAGGAAGTTCACGTGATTTTTTGAAACTAGATATTGTGAGCCAACATTCTTTGATAAACAGAGAGCATTGTATGGAGTACGATGTAAACAACAAGGGAAACTTCAGGCCATGCCAAAATTCCTCTTACTAGGTACTCCCATGGAATTTCTCTCATAAAGTGGATTTTTTAATAGACATGGAGTCATCAAGAAGGTCCTTGGGCAAAACATTTTCCTTCATATACTTAGGCTTAACTATAAGGGTAATATTTTTGCAAGACCAAGTCATAAATCACTTTGTGATACTAAAACTGGTGAATTATACATTGGCACTTGTATTTAATTTACTAAGACACATACGATACGAGTTCTTGGTGGGATAATTGATGGGAATATTTGGTTTCCTAGAGAGATTTATGGAGGAAAAAAAGGGAAATTTTTACATTCAACTTCTACACACGATAAGAATACAATGTATATTCCAAACTCTTATGCATTATGTAAAAAACAAAGAGGTATCGAGCATCCTTCCGTACTATGACCACCATACATAGACGGAAGGGTTTTATCCATCCCTTTCTTCCAAAACCATTGAGTGGTAATCAACTATAAATATGTAAATTTATGATGTTGCAAGCTCGTTTTGGAAGTTACAAATTTCTTCATAATTCCGTGTAGCTTCCTATTTTGAATAGCTTGTACTATCATAAGAATAAAAATATTTACCTTCATGTGGAGAATATGTGATATGAAATGTATTTACAGAACAAAATTGCGAAAGAAAACTACTCTTTCTTTGAAGATGAATGGAATATAGACCTATGAAGGCACAGCGATTAAGGAGAATTAAATTGAAAATAATGAATAGAGATTTGAATGGTATGTACTTGGAAGAAGAAAGATAAAGTCCTATCGTCTCTTCAAACAAGTACTTTCAAACACTATTAAGAGAACTTTTTTGGTATCCTTCCTCTTTTATATCAAAGACAGAGGAAGATTTCTAAGCAGACAAGTAGAGCTGCTAACAAAGATACAGCCAAAGTTGGAGGCTTTTCTGAGCAGACACGCGCATGAAGATCTTTCTCGTTTTGATTGTCTTCTCTAGCGGAGGAGAAAAGACGATCTGTTAACAGTAATCCCGCACAAAGGATGATCTGTTAACAGTCAGAAAAGTCGTCGTGTTTGGCAGATTGAATGGACATAGAAGCTCCACGCCTCCGAGACTCCGGCCATTGGCTTATCTTTTGGACAACACGTCTCATCCAGAACAGATGTACGGATAAAAGAGCCTCCCAAGTCCCAATGAGCCAATGACAAGCAGCTACGAAGCTTTCCAAAGATAGAGATTTTCCTCCAATGATAGCCGAGTCACAGGGTTTTCTAAATTAGAGGTAGCTCAAAGATGAGCCAATTGGCATTTCAAGACAGAAGAGAAGACAAAAAAAGCAAACTCATTGCAAATTAAAATAATAGTAATATAATAAAAATTGTTAAATCTGGAAAAAGTTCATCTGATTTGATTTTTTAGTACTATGGTCATTCAATTGTACAATTGCACTTTCAAAGTTAACGCTCAAAAGTAGGCGCATGTCGAAAATGTTGCAGGTTTTACTTGTAGATTCGAAATGCCTACTGGCAACAACGATCCATTATGGAAACCAAGACAAAAGTGTGATTTGTGAGGCCCATTTCACGTCCTAACTCTCCATCTACCAAGTTACCAGCCCGTTGCCACTAAAGGAGGTGGACTACACTTGGTAATGCACACAATGAACCATAATCGATTAACCAGTTCTCGTAATCTGATATAGTATAACATATGATCTCAGGATGGCAGGACCCGACTCATACTATATGCCCATGTGGCATGGGGTATTGGGGATCCTCATGTGTAAAGGGTGGGCACTGGGCATCCTTTGTGATGGAGACCCAGTGAATGGGCATCAAAGGCTTTCGAACTCCCCATTGGATGTCCATTCTGGACATGATTTTTTTTTTTTAAAATGGAGGTTCGGCCGAGGCCTACTCCCCCGGACTTTAACTTTGAAATTACAACTGTACAAGGAAGGGCATAGTACCCATGGGACCCCCCTTATCCCACAAGAACAGGGGTTAGACTCAGACCGGGAAGGACTTACAACATCACGCCCAAAGGCAGCATCACGCCCGAAGGTAGTATCACGCCCGAAGGCAGCATCACGCCCGAAGGCTCAGGTAAACGGCCCGAAGGCAGCATCACGCCCGAAGGCGCAGGTGTCCCGCAGCACAGGGGGGTTGAACCCATGCCCCCGCCTCAAGAGGCGAGGGATTCAACCACTAAACCTGGCTTCTGGGACATGACTTTTGAGCCCTGTACGCGAGTGCAGTAACGCCACAATTACTATTTCAGTTTTTTGAAATTGTGGCCACTAACGTACATCAGCTGCCGACCAGTTTTTTTTTTTTTTTTTTTTTTTTTTTTTTTTTTTCTTTCAGCGTCATCACGGCAGCTTTTGTTTTTGCAGCGCCATCATATCAGAGGAGAATCGAGATAATTTTTTACGGATCCCGATTCCCTGCACTCCATACACGCGCTTCGTAGAAAAAACATAAACTATTGGCTTCTCTACAGCTGTTAACATAATTTATTGGTTAGAGCTGTTAACAACGAGCCAGCCAGACCTGGAGGCTTGAAGTGGAGTCCGTTGTAATGTTCAACGTGGAGAACCATGCTGCGTTTCGTTTGGCTTTTCTGAGTATGGAGTCCAAGGAAGCTTTTCTGAGCATAGAAGCGCATCATGCATCGGGCTAAGTGCTATCGTGAGTCTAGTGACGGTACTTCTCGTTTTGATTGGCTTTTCTAGCGGAGCAGAAAAGTAGAGCAGCAAAGCAGACCTGGAACTTGAGTCAAAGGGATTTTTTCTGAGGAGAAACGGACAAGTAGAGTTGTTCACAACGATCAAGCTAGACCGGCAAGTGGAGTCCGTTGTCGAGTTCTCTGTGGACAAACATGCAGCATTTCGTTTGGCTGATTGAGCGGCGCGGACGTAGAAGGTCCACAGCGTGATTGAGTAGGCATAGAAGCTCCACAGGACCACAGTGGAGAATCAAAGGAAGATTTCAGGCCTTTCGGCCTTTGGCTTATCTTCCGGAGAAAACGTGTCATTCAAAACAGAGGTGTTTCTCGTGTTGATTTCCTTTTTAGCAAGCAGAAAGTTGAGCAGAAAAGCAGACCTGGATGTTGGGAGTCTGATTGAGTAGGCATGGAAGCTCCACAGGACCACAGTGGAGAATCAAAGGAAGATTTCGGGCCTTTCGGCCTTTGTGTTATCTCCCGAGTCCCAATGACAACCGGGTAGGACGCTTCTAGATGATATAGATTTTCTTCCAATGACAATAGACTCACAGATTAGAGATAATTCAAAGATACTTTCCCTAAATTAGAGATAGTCTTTTTTAAGGAATTTTGTCGGAATGTATTGAATATATTGAAAGAACAATTTCAATATTGAATGTATTGACATAACATTTTCACAAATGTCACAAAGCAAGGGTTAAAGCGTCGAAGCATCACAACAGAAAAGCGCTACTCGAATTCATCTAGTTTCATAAACTGGAAGGAATTGTAAGGAAAGATCGGCCACATTAGGCAAGTATGTCCAATAGCCCATAGGAGTTGAACACACAACCTTCCTCTCAAGAGGTGAGCACCTAGCCGGTTAGAGATAATTCAAAGATGAACCGACAAGCAATTCAAGACCCAAAAGAAAAGAACTAGTTTATTTGCAAACTGGTCTAAAGAGTGGGCATCGTTTGTGATGCACAGACGCAATGAATGGGCATCAAAAGACGCCCAACTGCCATTGGATGCCCATTTTGGGCATCAACTTTTAGCCTCATGGCAGCGGATGTATGCCACAATATAGATTTTCTTCTAGTGATAGCCAACACACAAATTAGAGAAAAGTCATAGATAGTTTTTTTTTTTAATTTCAGATAGTTTCTTTTGTAAGGAAGTGTGGCCAAAGCCTAATCTTCGTGGGCTTGAATATATCGAAAATCTTCGTGGGCTTGAATATATCGAAAGAACAATTTCACAATTGAAGGGAAAATCACCCACCCATTGGACTCCATATGTCACAAAGCAAGTATTAGAGCGTGAAGCATCACAAGGAATTGATTGTCCAAACATATAGAGTTTGAATAATCCACATACATTATAAAAATAGATTGACCAGAATAACCCAAGCATGTCCGACACCCTGTAGGGATTGAACACACAACCTTCCCCTCAAAAAGTGAGCGCCTAACTAGTTAGAGATAATTAAAAATTTGAACTCTCGCAAGCATCTCCAAAAGCCTATAGGATTGAACATACAACCTTCCCCTCAAAGAGTGAGCTCCTAACGAGTTAGACATAAGTCAAAGATGAACCGACTCGCAATTCAAGACCAAGAAAACGTGGATTGTTTGCAAATACACCATTAATATATGGCCCAAACATTCATTAGTTTGTCGCTTAAAAATCCTTGAATATAAGTGTTGGAGAGAAATCGGAATCGTCTCCTAAAATATAATATATATATATATATATATATATATATATATATATATATATATATATATATATATATATATATAAAATGCAATGATTAATATATTTCCTAGTGATTAAAAAAAACGGCCGGAATCGTCTCGTCAAATATAAGAGGCCATAGACAGAAGGTTAATTGATGTCATTGTAGTGCTACTTCGCGCAACTCGTGGGGATCCAGAACAATCACCCAAACGACTTCCCCAATTCTCCTACCAAACGCTTGAGAGAGAACGAAGTGAGTTTGTAAGTTGCACATTATTCAAGTGCACTTTTTAGTGGAGAGTGCATATGAATAGTTAAACTTAAAGTCATTCTGACGTGTCATAGTTAAAGTCCAAGTCATTCTGACGTGTTTCCTTTCACCAAGAATTCATTTGACTATGTATTCTATGTACATTCAACCAATTTCCAAAACAAATGAGAATCTCCTAAACAAACCTCATATCAGCGTTCATTCTTCTTGAGGGATTACATTTATCTTTAATTGTTTCTTGTTACTCAAGAGCTTTATAAAAATGTCTAAAACTTATTATTGACTAATCATCAAATGTATTTTGACCTCCTTGGACCTCACTTATTCTATAAGGTAATTCTAGTGAATTTCTACATGCGCTCAAATCTCATATCCATGCTCACAAATCAAATTCCTCATTCATTTACCTTTCTAAGAAAGTTTTTGTGTCTTTGGACCAAGGTTCTCAAAAAAAGGAAGGTGCCAAAAATAAGCTAGAATATCAATTAGGATGAAAAACACTCAAAAAAGGGCAGTTTGCTAATGACGGATTAAGAAAATTGACAAATAGGGTCTTTCCACGTGTACAAGAGCATAATATTCCTGTTTCTTTTAAACCTATGAAGAAGTGCTTTTTTTTCTGAAAATATGCTTAACACCGCCACTAAAGCAGTCGAGTTTCTTGTATTCAGTGTACAATTTTTTGATTTCATACAAAAAAGATATATTTTTGCACACCACACAATGGAAATCCTTAAATTTCCAAGAGAGAAATGTTTTTTGAAGATACAAAATATTTTTTGGTTCACAAAATTCAATGACATGTTGGTCACAATTGATACCTCAAATCAAAAGATTGCAAGTTTCTTCCACGTGTACAAAGGTTTTTTGTCCATAAATACTTGTGAGGTTTGTGAGTCTCGATTTCCCACTTTGAGCATTCTCTACTATTTGTCTCAGTGTTCGAATGGCTTGTACTTCTCCTCATCCTTCCAATCTTGTAACCTCATGTGAGGTTAACAACACAAGAGCGGATTTTTTATCGAAATCTCTTTTTGTGAAGATAAATGGTTGGGTGAATATGCTTCCTAGTTGAAGAGGCACCCATAAAATCCAGCGTGCTAAAATAGACAACACAAAAAACCATTGGAAAGGTCATATCCTTAGTTTCAAAATGAACAGACATAGTTGGTTTGAAAAACTTTAAGATGTGTACAACTCAAAGGATCTAGTGCTAGACAATCATCTCCAATTTCCATCATACTGTAAGTAAATTTTTAGAATGCTCTTTTATCAATTTCAATTGCTTTTGTCTTACAAGATATATGTTTTTATATTGTAGATATTTTGCCTTCCAATATTCTAGAGTGGAAACCTATTGACTGTTTAACAAGTGGAAACCTATTGACTGTTTAACAAGTGGAAACCTATTGATGGTTATGCAGAACTTATGTATGAAAACAAATGTATTCAATTTTTCAATAGCATTCAATTATTCGTCTATTTTGCAGATTATGAGGTGCCATTAGGGAGGAGTGCTTATGGATAACTAGTACATCTACCTATTCCATGCATCTCTTCATTAGATTGGGATGCTCTTGATCATTCAAAAGCTTCAAGATTTCGATGCAAAATGAAAGATGATATATGCAGGGAAATGCCAGCAAACCAAATTTCTCAAAGGATAAATATTCAATGGTCTTTTCCTCCTCACAATTTTATGGCACGTTTTAAAAACATGTTATTATAGGAAACAAAAACAATGTGGTTGAATAGGAGAGTTTTAGTTTAAAAGATTGATGATGTTTCAGGTAAGGAATGGGTTAGAAAAGAAGCTCAAAAGCTAGGATACATCATTTATGTAAAGTAAGTCCAAATTCTATTTCAATTGCATATCAGATATGTCTCCAATCACTTGCTTTAGGATATGACCACATAAGGTTGGAAAAAAAGCTTGCTTTCTACGTACCCTTGGATTCAGAGGAGAGCTATCTAGATTTGAGTTATAATTATTGATTCATCTAGATTTTTAACATGGGAAACTAATTATCACTACAAATTGGAAACTAAAAAATGTAAGGGGGCTTCTTAGAGTTCCTTGATGCGCTTTGACCAAAGTAGAAATTCTCAATTGATAGTGCAATGGTAAACATAGGTCAAAACACTATCTTGCATTACTTGCATGCCACCCAAGGTGATCAAGTTCCATCCCTTAAGAATGTAACTACTCTTGCCCTTTTCCTTCTACCAAAGTTGTTGGAATGGAAACAAACACATTGATGCAAAATACATATCTCTTTTTTATGAAGACTTATCATATTCATATTGACATTGTTTGCAAACATTTTTATCATTACTAGGTTAAGATAAGGAATACCTCCATGTAAGTGATTAGCTAACATGCTAATCACTAAATACATTAGATTTTGTGTTTTTATGTCAACTAATCATATTCATATTTGCATTGTTTTGGTCTATGTCAACACTCTTTTAAGGTTTCCATTGTGCAAGGACTTTTATCATTGATGAGCTAGGTTAAAAAATCTATCCATTGTGCAAAGACTTTTATCATCATTTCAAACATGCAATTGATGTGCAAGGTTTCTATTGTCCAAAGAAATTATATTGTTCAAGATAAGGATAAGAAGTTCTCCATGTTAGTGATTAGTTATATAGAGCACTAAGGTAGGAATATTACAAAGGGGGGAAGCTTGGAGGACACAACCAATTCAAATGATAAGAAGCAATGAAGGTTCTCCAAAGGCTCTTATCGCTTGAATTGATTGTCTTTCTTTTTTTTATGTTAATGCATCATGTGTGAAAAGGCACGACTAATTCAAACCATACATGACATTTAAAGTTCGCGGACTACTCTCTTCAAATGAATGGGTCGTGCCTTTTGTGTTAGTGATAAGCAAAGTTTAAGAGCATCAAGGATTAAAAAATGGAGAAGATTGGAGGACATGGCCAATTCAAGTGATTAGGGGCATTGGAGGTTCTCTGAGTGCCCTAATCACTTGAATTGGTCATGTCCTCCAATCTTCTCCATGTTCCTTCACAATCCCAAGTTTTTAATTGAGATAACATCAAATCATGATATACCAAAAAATGAAGAAATCAATGATAAACCACTTATTATCTTAGTCGATCTCATGAATAATTGGACCACCATAGTTTATATTTAAGAAAGAAATATTACTAACCTTAATCACTTGAAACACATTTCTTTGTAGAAAAATGAGTTACAAACACTATCTTCTAGATAAAGATAGAATGGCATCATTTACCGATACATATAATGGTGTTAAGGTTATTTTGTGTACAAAATTGTATTTACAACAAAAATCATAAAAATATCTTCCAACATATGCTGGAGTACATGGGCTTACCATCAAGATGTAATCCTAGATACAAAACTCTATAGATTTTTGGAGCCGTCACCTTTGTGCTTATTCTTCTTCTTTTTGGAGCCTTCACTTTTATGCTTATTCTTCGAGACATGCTTCAAAGGAGAGTGAATAGGAGGTCTTTTCATATCTTCACTCTTATGTCTTGGTGGTGGAGGTGGTGGCAAAGAGTCTCAATCATAAGCACAAATAGCATCTTTGAGGATGGCATGAATTGCTTTTGCTCCCACCAAAAGGATCCATGCATCTAGATAGTCAGATAGATTTAGACTAGGACTGGAAAACCAACACTCTAAGAACCTCACTACATTGGCAATTACTTTGGATGGACTATTTCTTTTGTAGTGGCACATGAATTTGCATATAACCAAACTTTTTTTCTTCATTCACTTTGCTTGTGTATTTCTAATGAATGTGCATTTTCAGAACCTCTATAGCATTGCATGTCTAAATAAATAGCAGAATGCATGACAATGGCAGTGAAGAATAACTTACATAGGAGCAATGGAAGTGTACAAGAACTTACAGTTTGTGGTTCCCATGGTGTGATTGGAGAAACCTCATGAATAAGGCTTAGTATTCAAAAAAATCAATAATTATAAGACTCTAGTGACCCTTAAAAATGTAACACATACTTGTAAATAAAACCACCATTAAGAAAGGAATGTCTTTATATGAAATATATAAATGAAATCTTACTTTCTAGTATATGGATAAACTATATATTCTATCTCTTTACTAAAATTCTTGAGAAAAATGACCAATTTCTCTATGTTTGTATAATATAGAGTGAGTCATGAGGGATAAAAAATAAAGACCTTTCTTGAGATTGACTCTTCACATTGCTGGAGTAGGGTCCTACAATATAAAGCCAGTAGCACATGCATCAAGAAGATCAGCTATTGATAAAATGATGAGCTGGAATCCTATGCAGACTGATTCAAGTGATTATAATTTGATATTGTTTGACTGCTCTACTCACTTGCATTAATAATCTGTTGAGATGGAAGAGAAGAATGTGATTCTAAGTTTTTCTCCATCTATGAAACTTCTAGGTTTTATGGTTCAAGACGGACTGAGGGTGAATCATTTTCGAGATGCAGTAAGTATTTTCAATCCCACCTTTGACTTTGAAGCACTTATGGAGAAAAGCAAGGCATTTCTTATGGATGAATGAGAGACATTCATTAGGATAGTTAATGGACAAGAAGTTATAATCGCTAGCAAAACTTATATCTACCTGAACATTTGTGGGAAGGATCTTTTGGATAGAGCCAAAATCACTAGAATATGTATGTTGATTTTCCCCTTTTCAAGAAGGATAGAACTTTTTTAAGAACATAAAAACAATTGTTTTTACTGCCCTTCACCATAGGGTTTATGATTTGGCTTGATCATATGTCAATTAAGAAGATTGAAGAAAAGGACCATGATGAAGAGAAAAGGGCATCCCTATATGTTTGTCTTGAGAAATATTGAGACAGTCAAGTAAAGGAGATTGTTGAAGACATTAACCTCCAAGGAAAATAAGAAGATGTTATAAATGTTGATGTCGCTACTATTAAGGTAGAGAGAACATGATAAAATCCTAGAGAAATCACTCGTTCTACCAAATCTCCCATTTAATTTATATCTATTAAGGACTTTATTCCTCTGTATTGCATTCAAGAGATGTTCAATATTAGGGAATACTATAGCCTTGCTACCATAGTTGAGTGAGAGGAAGTTGCAAGGAGTTTTATAAATGACAAGGATGAAAGTAAAGAGGAATTTTTGAGCCTAGACTTATCCTTGTGAAATGAAGAATTCAAAGACTCATCCAAAGCTCTATCATGGTGCTATGAAAGAGTGCTTTCAGAGAAGCCAACCCTTGCAAATGAAGATATTAAGCAACGGTAAAAAGGATATTTGGATGAGGATATTTGTTAGTGGAGGTAGCTGAGGATATTTGTTTGTGGAGGTAGCTCAGGATTTACTTATTTGGATGAGGATATTTGTTTGTGAAGGTAGCTGAGGACAAAGAAAAATAAGTTTTGAAGAGAAAGTATATATCACGGAGGAAGATGAGGTCAAGGTATGTGGAAATAAGGAAATTGTGAGACACAATCCATTCAAACAATTAGGCCCAATGAAGAATTTTTTATGAGCATATTTGCTTCAATTATTCATGTCTAAGGTTGCTTATTTTTATGGGTTTTTTATCTTCTCCCTAAAGTAATGTATGCCAATTTACATATATTTGTATTGATAACGATCATTTGGAAGACATGATCAATTCAAGCGATTAGGCCTATCCATGACTTTTTGATGAGCCTATTCACTTGGATCAGTCATGTCCTCGATTTCCTAATTTATTGAGTTATTATCCTCATACTACTCCTCATATTCTTAATGCGCACATCACAAAAGGAGCAATTTCATTAGTTTCTATGACAATCATGGTCATCTTTGATGCCCGACCTATTCAAATGATTAGGCTTATCACAGCCTTTAGATGAGCTTGTTTTCTTGAATCGGTCATGTCCTAGATTTGTCAATTTCACGAGTTATTTTCCTCATCCAATACCTAATTCCTCATATTCTTAGTTTGCACATCACAAAAAGGTGCAATTTTACCATTTTTTATAATGGTAATGATGATCTTTGATACCCTACCAATTCAAGCAATTAGGCTTATCTGAGCCTTTTGGATGAGCCTATTCACTTGAATTGATGGTGTCGTTGTTTAGTTCAATCACATAGAGACTTTTGTTTGCTCTTTATTAAAGGCCTCTATCTTTCAATATTAGTATTTTTTGGCATGAAATTAGGATCATTTGTAATGATTCTAATCTATGAAGGATTCAAGTGATTAAGCCTATCCAAGATTTCCTAATGAGCCTAGTCACTTGAATTGGTCATTTTGTACATTCATTTCAAGGATTGTTTTTCCTTACAACTTCAATCTTATCCCCAGTCATTCAAAGTTTTTTTGCTCTCTCTAATCTTGCTTTTTCATTGTTTTCAGAGTTATCTATATTGGATGAGGAGAAGTATCTTGCTAGGGCTCCGGGCATAAGAAAAGGTATAGGAGTAAAGAAAAAGAAAAGTGGATATACATTCAGTCATTCACTATCTTCCAAAGTTGAATCCGGATTTATTATGTGTTGTACATAAGTAGTGTAGTGAGGACCTTGATTTTGCATTATTCTCTCTGAAGACTCTCTCAAACTATATGGGCTTTTCCACACTAAGCTTGAATGCATATAGGATTTTACTTAGTGATAGAATAGCAACATTCAAGATTTTTTGCTATGCCCTAGGGCTCAATGCTTCTAGAGCTCAAAATTTCCTCTCTTACTCAAGCTATGCAATGGTTGCAAAGGTATTAGATGTACAAAGTATTATTGGCTATGAGAAAGGAGTTCCTTAAATATAGAGAAGATTTTCTAGAGTTAAGCTCATTCAAAAGAATGAAAGAAGAATAAATTTTTGATTTCAAAAATTTCATAAGTTCAAAAACTATATATACATCCATATGTATTTTTTGGCCAGACGAATTGTAACAGATATTCCATATACTATAGCTTCAAACTAGAATGAAATCTCATTCTTTTTTGTATTTAATCCATATTTCCTAAAGGAAATGACATCTTGTGATACTTTATAATTTATCTAGTGATAATATCTAGTATGTGCTACTTTGTAATTGTCTTTTAAAAAAACCCATCAAAAAGTCTTTAAAAGCATTACTTTTTGTGAGTTGTTGCTTTTCTTGTGCATTTGAAGAAGCTTGTTCTTGCTTTATAATGACATTTTCCCATGCCCTAGGTGTTCAATGTGCCAAGTGTTTCGTTTTTTGCAAAGAATGGACTATGAAGAAGAAGAATATGTTGTAAAAAAAGATAGGTAAATATCATGAGATGTTTATTTCAAAACAAACCAAGTAAATAGAGCTAATGGTGGAGTAGATAATTTCTTTGAAACTCACCAACTAGTAAGTTTTTTTTTTTTCACTCCATGCCTTTGTGATGGTGTCTTTAAGCTCTGTGATTGCCCTTCTAAATTCAATCACATAGGTATTAGATGTTACTTTTTTCCCCATGATCTTCAAATGTTTATCCAGTTTGACCCAAACCTCTATTTTTTTTATTAATATTTTTGGATTGCTATTTTCATTTGTTGTAACCTAACAATTTTTTTTCCAATGACTCCACATTGCATTTAGTTGTTTTCCATCACTCCAGCTGAAGAATCGTCTTGCCTTTGCATATCCCATTGACACATCCTCTAATTTATCACCTGTATTTTGTGAAAGCTTTGGATCTCTTCTTAGACGAACATCACCACCATGAAATCCAATTTTTTAAAGTAGAGATTCACATTTTTTATGCATTCATCTGTAAGAGTTGTAGGCTTCATGGAATATGCATAATCCAAGTGAAGAGGAAGCAACTTGTGGTAGATGATGATTAATTATGTAGTTTAACTCAGACTTGTTTCATTCTTGTAGGAAAAAGGCTTTCAAACAAGCAAAGCAAATTTTTCGCTCTTTATTAAAAAGAGTAATTCTGAGGCCATCTCCCTATGTGTATATGTAGATGATATTATATTAACAGGAAATGATGCAGATGGTATGAAGAAGATCAAAGATCAGATGAGAGAAGAATTCAAGATAAGTGATTTAGGTTCACTTACCTACTTCCTAGGTTTGAAAGTTGTTTACAAAGATTATGGTTTATTTCTCACTCAAAGGAAGTATATCAAGGATATGTTTGCAAAATTCAAGATGGAGGATTGTAAAATTGCAAGTACTCCAATGGAGTTCAACCATAAATTGAGCTCACATGAAGGGGAACTCATAGAGGACATCACATCATATCAAAGCCTTGTGGGTAGTCTCAACTATGCCACATTGACAAGGGTAGATATATGCTATAGTGTGAGGGTGCTAAGTCAATTCATGCACACACCAAGGAAACCACACATGGATGTTGCTAAGAGGATACTCAAATATCTTAAAGGAACCATAAATGAAGGACTTTATTATCCTTATGTATCTGATTTAGGATTGAAGCTATTCTCTAATGCAGATTGGGCTGGCTCCAAGGAAGATAGAAGGAGCACTTCAGGTTATCTTAGCTTTGCAGGCTCAAAGCTTATTTCATGGTTATCCAAGAAGCAACCCAGAGTTGCTCTCTCTTCTACTCAAGCTGAATACAGAGGTCTTGCCATAGTTACACAAGAAGCTAGGTCGATGAAGATGTATTCAAAGATCCTGGATTGGAGTTTGGAAGTCCAACTATTTTTGGTGACAACATGAGTTCTATTCATTTAGCTGCTAACCCTATTTTTCATGCAAGGACTAAACACATTGAAGTTCATTATCACTTTGTAAGAGAAAGGGTTCTAAGAAAAGAGATGTAGATATCATATGTGTCCACTCATCAACAATGTGCAGATATTTTGACCAAAGCATTGGATGGTACAAAGCTTTGCAAATTCAAAGCTATGATTGGATTGCAGGTTATTCATGAAGATTCAAGACCTCAAGCATACTTGGCTTGACGGGGAGCTATTGGAACAAATCAGCTACAAGCCTAAGTATTGGGTTGGGTCTCACAAAAATAGTTAGAAGAAGTCTTAAATTGAAGTCTATGCATGAGCTCATGTGAGAACTCACTCTTGTAATTTTTTAAGACTTTACTTGATCTAGACGTAAAGGAATCTAAAAGTGGTTGAGTCCACTTGACAAAAATAGAGACAATAAATTTGTAAATAACGTTTCCCAAAAAACTTTAAAATTACTCTTAGAAGTCTCATTGCTAGCAGAGTGCTTCTGTCATGGGAGCTGGACGTAAGACCGAAACATACAAAGGCCTTCATTCTCCTTCCTCTGGGGCTAGCCGTCCTCCTTCATCACTGCTCCTATTCTTGAACCTTCTGACGGAGGAGCTTGCTGTTGTGATTTTTGACTATGACCATGCGACTTACAATGAATGCGTCACAGAGCTTCTGTTTGGTATACTTTATCTATCCTCTTACTTTCTATCACAGATATAAGTCTCTCCCTTTAAACCATAATGCATGATATCATGGTTTGGATCTCTCATTTTGAGATTCCACTATGCTTTCCATAGTATGTTTTTCCACGTCCTCGTCATATGGACACCATTTCCTTCTATGCCCTTATCTCTCTCTCTCTCTCCCCCTTCCCTCCACATATTACTGCATATTCATGTGTCTGCATGTTTTTGGTATGGCTTTCGTGCGAACATAGAGAAGAATGCTGAATCTAAAGCTTACTTGGAATCCTGGGCTTGATTTTATTTTACGGACGTCCTCATGCATGAACAGTAACTTGATCATTAGCTTTTGTGCATGTCCAGGCCTTCGAGCTTCTCATAGCAGCTATGTAAAGAATGTCCGACCAGGGATGCCACTATTTTTGTTTAATTACATTGATAAGAAGTTGCATGGTATTTTTGAGGCAGACAACTATGGAGAGATGAACATCAATCCATATGCTTGGACTGATGGTAAGTAGAAGACATAGTTTCCTGCTCAGGTTCTTTGCTTAGATTTAATAATCTCTGATATTACATTAGGTCATTGTCTGAGGCGTAATGAGGTTTTGTTTACATGTAGGCACGCATACGGTTGAGATGTCAGTGTGCACCATTGACAAAAAGCATATACAAGGGAGCATTAGCAGCGAATTATGTGAATTATTCACAGGATAAAATCCTATTTGAGTTAAATCATGTGCAGACAGATAAGCTTATATCTCTTTTCATGAGAAACTCGTTGAGTGTCAGTAGACCGGTTGCGGGTTTACAACGTGGGTCCATGTTAGGGGACAAAGGAGAAGATGTTGACAGTTGCATACAAAGGCCTTCATTCTGCTTCCTCTGGGGCTAGCCGGCCTCCTTCATCACCGCTCCCGTTCTTGAACCTTCCGATAGAGGAGCTTGCTGCTGTGATTTTTTGCTGTGACCATGCGACTTACAATGAATGCATCACACAGCTTCTGTTTGGTATGTAATCAGGCCTTCGAGCTTCTCATATCAGCTATGTAAAGAATGTCCGACCAGAGATGCCACTATTTTTGTTTAATTACATTGATAAAAAGTTGCAACTCAATGGGATTACTCTTTGTTGGTGCAGACTGGCGAAATGCATAACTATAAGCTGGTTCAATCAATGATGTCATGACTAGTACACCAACAGGCTCTAAACCAAGGCGAGGACTCTACGGATCCTTTGATTTGAAGTCTACCTCTTTGATGTTCTCCAAAACTTCATAATTGAATTGTATTACATGATTGTTTGTTCGTGTCCAAACAGAACCATCATGTGCTAAATACACTTCCCTTAACCCATACATACATTTTCGAAAAAGTTCTCCAGGCCCCTCAGCTCCATACCCTTTTCTAGGTTGTTGGGAAGACACTAAATGATAAAGGAATTCTTTAGAGGTTAAACCATCTAAAAAGCAAGAATGAATTATTGCCAAACCATCATGAAAGTCAGAAAAGAACAACTCCTCTCCATTTACAGACTATACACCTAAGCATGCACACTGTTGTATCAAGTTTGACAATGATCCTTTGCTTCCAGCCCTTGTCATTGCCATCATGGAATTGGATGGACAGCTATGCCTCTCAACAACCATTGGTATTTCCCCAAGAACACGTTGAAAATAACAAACTGCTGATCTTCTAGCACTGATCTCTTCAACTAAGCTAAGAAAAATTTCTTGGTAACCATAGTCAAGGATATCACGATGACATGGATTGATAAAAGTTCTTGGAATGAGTTCCTCTTTTCCTGACAAGACTAATCGGATCTTCCTTTCCAAAGTGAGAACTCTCTCAGAAGACAATCTGCCATCATCTACAACAATATGAACTTCTTCAAGAAGTTTTTTATCTGTTCTGATTTCATCTGTTAAGTACATGTGTTTCAAGCCAACAGTGAACCCTATTTGGAAAAGCCATTCATGCAGAACATTTTGAAGGCATGTTAGAAACTCAAGAGCAGTCTCAGTCCCTTTTTGATAGCAACTGTATGTGTGTGAATGCATCATTATGTGTGTATGTGTGTATGTGTGTATGTGTGTGTATATGTGTGTATGTGTGTACACGTCTATGTGTATGTGTGTGTGTCTATGAGTGTGTATCTGTTTATGTGTGTGTATGTGTCTATGTGTGTGTATGTGTCTATGTGTGTATGTGTATGCATGTATGTACTAAAACTGCCATCTATTTATAGTTGAGTTTGGGAGGCTAACTTCCCTCAATCACTCTCCAATCAATCAATGATTGATTTGATTCTCTACCTACCACAAATCACGAATTTGTGGCTCCTCTTTCCCTTTTTGATCATGTGGACTCAACCACTTAAGATTCTTTCCCTTTTACATTAAGTAATTACAAGAGGTAGTTCACAAGTGAACTTTACATAGTCTTCATTTTGAAGCTTCTTTTAGGACTTTGTGGGACTCAAGCCAATACTTAGGCTTGTCATAGACTTGCTCCAACAGCTCCCCCTCAAGCCAAGTATGCTTGAGGTCTTCAATCTTCCAAGATTACCTGCAAACCAATCATAGCCTTGAATTTGCAAAGCTTTGTACCATCCAATGCTTTGGTTAGAATATCTGCACATTGTTGACGAGTGGACACATATGATATTTGAATCTCTTTGCTTAGAACCTTCTCTCTTACATAGTGATAATGAAGTTCAATATGTTTAGTCCTTGCATGAAAAATAGGATTAGCAGCTAAGTGAATAGAACTCATATTGTCACCAAAAATAGTTGGAGTTCCAAACTCCAATCCAAGATCTTTGAATAATGTCTTCATCCACATAGCTTCTTGAGTAGCTATGGCAAGACCTCTATATTCAGCTTCAGTAGAAGAGAGAGCAAATGTGGGTTGCTTCTTGGATGACCATGAAATAAGCTTTGAACCTGCAAACGTAAGATAACCTGAAGTGCTCCTTCTATCTTCCTTGGAGCCAGCCCAATCTGCATCAACAAATAGCTTCAAACCTAAATCAGATACATAAGGATAATAAAGTCCTTCATTTATGGTTCCTTTGAGATACTTGAGAATCCTTTGGTAGCATCCATATGTGGTTTCCTTGGTGTGTGCATAAATTGACTTAGCACACTCACATTGTAACATATATCTACTCTTATCAATATGGCATAGTTGAGACTACCCACAAGACTTTGATATGATGTGATGTCCTCTATGAGTTCACCTTCATGTGAGCTCAATTTGTGATTGACCTCCATTGGAGTACCTACAATCTTACAATCTTGCATCTTGAATTTTGCCAACATGTCCTTAATGTACTTTCTTTGAGTGAGAAACAAACCATGATCTTTGTAGACAACTTCCAAGCCTAGGAAGTAGGTAAGTGAACCCAAATCACTTATCTTGAACTCTTCTCTCATCTGATCTTTGATCTTCTTTATACCATCTGCATCATTTCCTGTCAATATAATATCATCTACATATACACATAGGTAGGTGATCTCTGAATTACTCTTTTTAATAAAGAGTGAAGGATCTGCCTTGCTTGGTTGAAAGCCTTTGTCCTGCAAGAATGAAACAAGCCTGAAATTCCAAGCTCTTGGAGCTTGCTTGAGACCATACAATGCTTTGTTAAGTTTACACACATAATCAGGATAAACTTGATTCTCAAATCCAGGTGGTTGTGCCATATATACCTCTTTTGTTATCCAACCATTCAAGAATGCATTCTTTACATCTAGTTGAAGTATCTTCCAATTCCTGGAAGAGGCAATACTAAGCAAAACCCTAATAGTAGGCATCTTTGCCATAGGAGAGAAGGTCTCCTCATAATCAATTCCCTGAGTTTGTGCAAAGCCTTTTGCTACAAGCCTTGCCTTATACGTGTGAGTTTATAGAACCATCTTGAGCCTATTACCTTAATAGATGAAGTCTTGGACACCAAATCCCAGGTGTTGTTTTCCTCAAGTGCTTCAATCTCTTCCTTCATTGCATGCTTCCATTCTGATTTTGCTTTGGCCTCTTCAAATGATGATGGCTCCTCTTGGTTTATGTCCTCTGCTATGTAGATAGAATGTTTAGTTACTAATGAGGTGTCAAACCCATACCTTTCTAGTTTTTTCTTTTCCCTCATAGATCTTCTTAGGCCATGATGTGATGATTCTGCCTCATGTCCAAGTTCCTGCAATTTTGCTTTAGCTTTAGACTTCCATGCTTTGATCTTTTCCATCTGAGATTCTTCATCATCCTCCGAGGTGTCTTGTTCTTCAATCTTTGGTTGTTCTCTACCAAGCTTTGGAAAATCTTCTTCAAGATTATATGGTAAATTGACCTTCCTGCATGAATCTTCATACCATGAATTGTTTTCATCAAAAACTACATCTCTACTTACCAAGAATCCTTTGTTGGTAGGGTTGTATAACCTGTAACCCTTTTGATTGTTGTCATATCCAATAAATACACACCTTTCTGCCTTTGGATCCATCTTGTCTCTAACCTGTGAAGGAATATGAGCAAAAGCAATACATCCAAAAATTTTACAATGATCTAAGCTTGGTCTTCTTCCATTCCAAGCCTCATATGGAGTCATCCCATCAAGGGATTTTGAAGGCAACCTGTTAATCAAGTAAGTGGCTGTAGATACAGCCTCAACCCATAGATAATTAGGCAAATGCTTTTCATTTAACATAGACCTTCTAGCTTCAACAATTGTCCTATTCCTCCTTTCTGCCACTCCATTTTGCTCAGGAGTGTACCTTGTAGTTACCTCTCTTTTGATTCCTCTTTCTTGAAAAAAGAATCAAACTCATGGGAGAAGTATTCTCCCCCTCCATCTGACCTTAGCCTTTTTAGTGATTTACCTGTTTGATTCTCCACAAGAGCCAAATATCTTTAAAAACACGAAAAAACTTCATCTTTGTGTTTCATAAAGAATAGGATAGTCCATCTGCTGCAATCATCAATAAAGGAGACATAACACCTTGATCCAGATATTGAAGCTTTCTTGCTAGGTCCCCATACATTTGTATGAACCAACCCCAAGAGATCTTCATGCATATAACCTTTCTTCATGAATGGTAACCTGTGAGACTTTCCAAATTGACATGCACTACACTTATAAATCACATGTTGTTTTGAAAAATAAGGGAGTCCAAGTACACTTTGGTCCCTGTAAATTTGCTTTAATGACATTTCACCAATATGTGCTAGCCTTTTGTGCCATACTTCCAATTCTGTGAGTGTCTGACTACCATAAGTAAAGAGAGCAATGTTTCTAGTGTCCTGTAATTCAAATGTGAACAATCTACCTGTCTTTTCACCTTTTGCAACTTTTCTGAATCCTTGACTTGGATCTTCAACAAATGCTCCTGCCTTTGTGAACCTGACTTGCAACCCTTTCTCTACTATCTTCCCAACACTTATCAAATTCTTTGTAATGGTAGGGACATAGAGTACCTTACTGAGTAGGTTGATGTTTCCATCAGGTGCTTTGACATTGCCTATTTTCTCCACAGGATGTCTTGTATCATCTCCTATTTGTACCTCATGCTTATTCCTTGGATCTTCTAAATCTGATAGGAGTGCCACATTTCCTGCTACATGATTTGAACAACTTGAATCTATGTAGAAAACATGCTCATCAGATTTACCTTGTGGCATAGCCATGTTCATGATCAGTAATGAATCCTCTTTGTTTGAGACTTTTGTGTAGTTAGTGTAGTCTCTCCTTCCTTTGTAGCCTCCTTGATAGTTTGAATGATTGTAGTTGTTGTAGCTGCCATGATAATTGTTGAACCTTCCTCTTGAGTAGCCATAAATTTCTCTATTGTATCCTCTTCCTCTTTGATTCGTGGAATTCCTAAAACAATTTTCAGTTCTATGATTAGTTAGTCCACAAATAGAACATGAGTTGGAGCCTTGGGATCTCCCCCTGCCTTGTCTACCTCCTCTTCCTCTACCTCTGCCATGTCTTCCTCTACCTGCATAGTTAGCTTGATATGTACCTGCTTCATCATCCACTTTCTTTGCCTTTCATTTGTTATCTTTGGACTTGCTTTTATCAATGTATAAAGCTGAAGATTGATTACCTTTAGAGCTTTCTCGATTTTTTATAAGCTTTGCCTCTTGAGTAAGTAGTTGTCCAATGAGTGTATTGAAATTAGGTACATGCATGTCCATGTACAAACCCATAGCTGTGGTGAATGCTTCCCACTTGTCATATGCCTTCAAGACATTGATGACCTGCCTTACAATTTGCTCTTCATCTATTACCTCTCCAATGCTTCCCAACTGATCTGCTATGTCCTTGAGTTTTGTGACAAAATCAGTCACATTTTGTTTGGGAGCCTTCTTGAGAGTTGTGAAATCCAGCCATAGTTGATGCTTCCTGGCTTTAGTACTTGAAGAAAAGAAAGCTTCAAGTGCATCCCACACTTCCTGAGATGTCTTACAACTTCTAATGTGAGGCAACAAAAAATCTTAGATAGATTTGAGGAGATAAGACCTTGCAAGTGCATCCTTGGAGCACCATGTGCTCAATCTTTCTTGCTCTTCTTGTGTTGGTTGACTTTTGTTCCTGAAACTTGGCATAACTTCGTATGCAGCCACATAACCATATAAACTTCTACCTTGGAGATAAGCTTCCATTCTTAATGACCAAGCTGAGTAGTTACCTCTGTCCAATTTGTCAATTGATGAAGGAAATCCATCTGCCATGTTGTCCAACCTTGCTCTGATACCACTGTGAAGAGATGGATAGGTATGTGCTTGAAGATGAAGAGGTCTTGCAAAATCCTTGATCTACACCAGCCAATTGAACTCCAGGAGTATATGGTGGGCCCTTTTAGCTTGCCAATGGATGTATTAGAAACCCTATGTACCTTGGAGGATCACACTCAAAAAGATAGATCAAAACAGATAAGTTGGAGTTAGCTCAGAGGTGAAAAACTTGCTATTTTGGTTCATACACCTATCCACTGTTTTGCATAATTCTCTGAGCACAATAGCAATTAGCTTAATTCCTCTTGGGGAAGTCTAGTTAACTTAAAGCACTAACTTTCAAGAGTAATCTCATCAAAATTAATAAACCACACACTGAGAATGAGTTTTAACAAGTGATGACATCATCCCGATTTTCACGGGCTGCTATAGTTTGAGACGAGTGAGCAGAAAAATGACTATAACTCAAAATTTAGGAAATCCAATGATTATGCAAATTTGCATGGTTATACTAGACAGAAAGCGAAATTCAACAAACTTTAAATCATTGAATTTGGATAAGTAACCACTGAGAAATGGCTCTGATAAGATGAGTGAAAAAGTCGGGTACCTGACAGAGAAGTGAAAATGACAGACACTGTTGACGTCAATTGAACATAACTGAAGGTTGCAACATCCAAATGACATGAAAATTTGTGAGCGTATATTAGACTTATAGAGCTAACGTTACCAAGTTAAAGCACTGAAAATGATGCACCAAGCTTAGAGAAACCATCTCTGCAATCTGACTGAGAAAACTGAGAGTAATGGCAGTGAGTAGTACACTTCACAAGAACATGGACATATGAACTCAAATAATCATGAAAATGAAAGTATATTGCGTGTACAATACAATGACTTACTGATACATATGTGTGCCTTGTAATCACACCTTGATATGGCATAAAGCTTAGCTCTTGGAGGTCTTCACATAGGTCTCTCTAACCATGACTAAAACTGCCATCTATTTATAGTTGAGTTTGGGAGGCTAACTTCCCTCAATCACTCTCCAATCAATCAATGATTGATTTGATTCTCTATCTACCACAAATCATGAATTCTGGCTCCTCGTTCCCTTTTTGATCATGTGGACTCAACCACTTAAGATTCTTTCACTTTTACATTAAGTAAACTCTTCAAAAGTTACAACAGGTAGTTCACAAGTGAACTGTACATAGTCTTCATTTTGAAGCTTCTTTTATGACTTTGTGGGACTCAAGCCAATACTTAGGCTTGTCATAGACTTGCTCCAACATGTGTGTGTGTATGCAAGATTATGTGTGCATGTGTGTATATGTGTGTGTATTTGTGTGTGTATGTGTGTGTGTGTCTATGTGTATGTGTGTGTGTGTCTATGTGTGTGTATGTGTATGTGTATATGTGTGTGCATGTGTATGCATTATGTATGTGTATGTCTGCATGTGCATTATGTATGCATATGTGTGTGTATGCATATATGTGTGTGTGCATGTATATGTGTGTGTGTATGCATGTATATGTGTGTGTATGCAACATTATGTGTGTATATGGGTGTGTATTTGTGTGTGTATGTGTGTGTGTCTATGTGTATGTGTGTGTGTGTCTATGTGTGTATATGTGTGTGTGTATGCATATAAGGCCTATTCAGGAAAAATGGGAATTACACAGGATTTTGAGACAATTCTTTGTGCCCCAATCTTTTACTTTTTGACTCATATACATACTAGAACATGTTTTTATCTCTTGATTGGTGTATATTAGATTGAAAATTTATTATTAAGGATAAGTGTATTGTAAATGAGGCATGAAGGTTGGGCTAAAACTAAAGTTAACATAGTAAGGAATATAAATGGGACTTGAATAATTCCCAAATTTCCTGAATAGGACTTATATGTATGTGTGTGTAAGTGTGTGTGTGTGCGCATACCTGGTCTTTCTCTTTGCGTCTCTCTCTCTCTCTCTCTCTCTCTTTCTCTCTCTCTCTCTATCTCTGTCTCTCTCTCTCTCTCTCTCTCTCTCTCTCTCTCTCTCTCTCTCTCTCTTGTTCTGTTGCTCTCGTCCAGATCTCGGCACAAATGTGCCGGGAGATTTCGAATATTTTTTTTTAACATTCCATAGCGTCGCTTATGCGACGCTCTGGAAAGGACCATGCATATGCGTCGCTATCCACTTTGCCCACATCACCAATAACGTTGCTAGGAAACGATGCTACTTGCGATGGAGAGATTTAGCGTCGCATAAGCGACACAAGCATCGTTTATGAGACGTATCAGCTTCAAAAAAAAAAATCGAAAACTTCACAATGGCTTATGTGACGCTAGCATCGCATAAGCAATGGTACTCGTTTTTTTTTCAATTCGGGGACGTCACTACGCCCCCCTATTTCTTCTAGTGCCAGTTAACCCTCTCGGTTTCCCCATCAGTTTGTGGATGGAAAGCTATACTCATACAAAGTTGAGTTCCAATTGATTCAAATGTCGCTTTCCAGAAGTTTGATGTAAATGTAGAGTCTTTATCAGAAATTATGCTTTTAGGCATTCCATGCAATCGAAAAATTTCTTTTACAAAGATTCTTGCAACATTCAAAGCAGTATAAGTCTTTTTCATAGGAAAGAAATGTGCCATCTTGGTAAGCCGGTTGGCTACAATAAATATGGTATCATGCTTACTTCTGGTCATGGGTAGCTTAGTGATAAACTCCATAGAAATAGACTCCCACTTCTGATTTGGAACATCCAAAGGTTGAAGTGTTCCAAACATCCTCTTAAACGCAAATTTTACCTGTTGGCACTTCAAACATTCACTAACATATTTTCTAATAACCCGCTTCATACATGGCCAAAAGTAAGAATACTTTGTTTTAACATAGGTCCTTGAATAATTTGCATGTGCAAAAAAAGGTGCATCATGACAATCATGCAATATTTTGAGTTTTAACGGAGATTTAGAAGATATGCATAGCCGATTGTTAAAATGCAATGTTCCATTCTGCAAATGAAAGTTTTCCTCATACATCGATCCCCTGTTCGCATTCAAAGCATTCAAAATAGGTGCATAAAAAGGATCCTGTTTTATCTCTTCTTGAATTTGATTGAGAAAATCAGAATTTATTACAGAAACAAGATTACACAAAGGTCTTTGACTCAATGCATCGGCAACCTTATTTTCCTTACCAGCCACATACTTAATGTCAAAATTATACTCACTTAATGATTCAATCCAATGCTTCTGTCTGTTGTTAAGCAATGGTTCTGTGAAGATGTATTTTAATCATAAGAAACTCTGATGATCTGTTTTCAATTCAAACTTAACCCCTAACAATAGATGTCTCCAATGCTTAAGTGCATGCAAAACAACAAGCATTTCTAAATCATGAGTAGGATAGTTAAGTTCATGTTTTATTAGTTTTCTGGACTCATATGTGCCCCCCCTTCCATCCTATGAAAGAACACATCCTATCTGACTACCAGTTGCATCACATGCAACCACAAAAGGCTTTCCCATTTCTAGAATTTTCAAAACACAATTTTCAACGACTTTTTGTTTCAATGTTTCAAATGATTTTTGACCAGCATCACTCCACGCAAATCATATGTTCTTTTTATTCAATTCTCTAAGGGGAGTAGCTATCTTAGAGAAATCCTTAATATGTGCTCTTTCATATTGTTCCAACCCAAGAAAACTTCTAACATCCCTTACAGTCTTAGGAATCGGCCAATCAACTATTGGTTTTACTTTATCTTCATCTATAAGGATTCCTTCTTTCGATATAACTCTTCCTAGATACACAAGTTTATCCTTAGAAAAGAAAAACGTACTCTTTTTTCCAATCAATTTGTGTTCTCTAAGAGTTTGCAAAGCCTTCTTGAGATGTACCGCATGCTTAGAATCATCTTTAGATTATACAAATATATGTTCAAGAAATACTAAGATGAATTCATCTAGGTAATCCTGAAAAATATTATTCATCAAGCACATAAATGTGGCCGGAGCATTTGTCAATCCAAAAGGTAGAACCATAAACTCAAAGTGACCATATCGTGCTCGGAAACCTGTCTTAGGAATATCCTCTGTTTTGATCCTAATTTGGTGATATCTAGATCTTAAGTCAATCTTAGTGCATACAGTCGCTCCACTTAATTGACCTAATAAGTCATCTATATGAGGAAGTGGATACTTATTCTTAGTTGTTCTTTCAGTCAACCCCCTATGCATAATCTATAAGATTCGTCCTTCTTCTTCTAAGATAAAATAGGTGCACTCCAAGGTGAGACACTCGGTCTTATCAAGCCTTTTTTTCAAAAGATCATCTAATTGAATCTTAAGCTCCTTTAATTCATCAATGTTAAATCTATAGGGTGCTCTAGAATATGGTTCACTCCTTGGATATAGGTCAATGGCATGGTCAATCTGCCTAAGTGGAGGTATACCAGGCAAGTCTTCAGGAAATACATCGGCATATTGTTTCAAGAGATTTTCTACATAATCTGGAATACCTTCATCATTACCTTCCTCATGCAGATTGTTCACATACACTTCAAATATTTTACAAACATCACGTATACCTCGAATTATCTGCATAGCGAAAATAAGAATAGGTTTAGGATTATGGGCATCACCTAGAATATGAATAGATTCATAATCAGCTTTAAAGTGATCGTTCTTTGTTCACAATAAATTGTTGTAGAATTTTTAACTAACCAATCCATGGCTATGATTACATCACTTTGTTTCATCTCAATTACATGGAAACTTCCAAAAAAGCACTGATCAGAAAGAGTAAATTCAAGGTTTTCAACATATCCTTTCGTGTAGTGTAATCATCTATTGGCAATCTCTATAGGTCTGGTTATCTGCATATTTAGGGCTATCCCTAGATTCTATACCAATTTGAAAGATAGGAAACAATGGATACTACATGAATCGATCAAAAATCTGGTTTTATGTGCAAAAATCATACCCGGAATCGTGATTATAGAAGCCTTTGGAAAAGAACTAACCACCATGCAACCTAAAGTAGAGTCAGGGCACTTACCTCCATCATCCGCTTCCTCAATAATTGTACCCTCCTCGATGATGTTTATTGCTTTTGATTGTGCAGGTCAAAGGACTGCCTTATTCACACACTCATATGTCCGATGCCCTTGCTCTCTGCAACAAAAACATAGACCAAGTCTTTTTGCCCTCTCAATAAAATTAGGGTCTTGTTGCCACTAGATTGGTTAACGCCTAGATTTTCCACTTGCATAGGATTCTTGCCTTGGTTATTTGAATATGGAGTCTTCTTTGAATTATTCATGTTCATTGCAACAGGTCTTTGTGGCCTATGTCCTGTTGCAATGAATCTGCTTCTATTTACCTTCTGCAAATTGAACTTCTCCATCTTCTCAAAGTTCTAGGCCATCGCAACAACATCAAGAAAATCAATGCATCTAGATCCCTTGACTTGATAGCGAGGTTCCTCACGGAGCCCTTCAATAAATTTACTCTTTAGAGCATCACCGCTAACCTCTAATGCATATTTATGAAGACGTAGGGACTTCTCTTTGTAATCATCAACAGATAAGCTATGCTTATCACTTTCATGTTGTCAGAAATTGTAGAACTCCATTGTCTTCTCCATATGGTAGTGTGGAGAACCATAGCATTTTTCAGCTTGTTCTCTAAATTCCTTCCATAGAACTGACCAGAATGCATTCGATCCTGCATATACAAATTCCACCATAGCTTCGCGATCCCACGTAAGTGTAGGATGCCAACTTTTGCCTTGGACTCTTCACAAAATTATCGAAGATCAAAGATATCCTTCAGTTCTTCAATCCATGCCTCAAGATCTTCGCCACTCTTCTTCTCGCCATCAAAATCATTCAAGTTTGCCTTCTTCAAGACTTGATTAAGGGCAAACTCACCTCGTTCCATATCTTCATAATTGCGTGCTTGTTTTTTGCGAGGTACACTAGATGTTCCCGCACCTTCATCTACTTCATCGTTCAGCTCCACAAATAATTTTTTTGCTCCTTCTAGTTGCTTTCCGCCTCATCTTTGAGCAATTCACTAAGAAGCTTCTAAATAAGCTCCTCTAGTTCACGAATCTTTTGTGTTAGACTTTCCATTGTTCTCGAGGATTGAATCTTCTCTGATACCACTTGTGCTGTTTCGTCAATCATAATCTATCCCCAATGACGATCTTTTGATCACTCAAAAATAAGAGTGCGGAGAATAATGGAGAGATTGCACAAGGTAAGAGAAAAATTGATGCGGAAGAGTAGAAACAAATATATTGATGCAGAGAAGGAAGAATTTTGATATTATAGATGTGAATCAATGGTTAGAATAGCTTTGGACAATAGCTTCTTGACGAAGCCTCTACCTCCCGACCACCCCCGAGCTATCACAATCGCATTCACACTAGCACTCTCAATCACACTCTCACTCTCACTCTCACTCTCAATCACAAAGTAATTCTCAGATTTCTGTGTGTCCTCGGTTTTGATCCACAGGTCTCCCTATATGAGAGTTTGATCCCTACCCTCCCCAAAGAAGTGCGTGATCCACCAAATTTAAAAAAAGTCGAGTTTCTCCAAAACTTTTGCAAAAAGCTTTGCGATCGTACTGTGCTTTCTTTCTTTAGCGTACCTGTCAAAAATAGGAGAAAAGCACCAAAAAGACATATCCAAAAATATCCATATTTAGAAATGGTCACACATGAGCATCACAATCACGGGCTCGAATACAATTAGATAAGCCCTCTTTTTTTGTAAGTGTTGGAAAACAACACTTTTCAATGCCTTGTAACTCAAAAATGGTGAGGAATTAGCATAAGCTTGTGAGAGAAACTTTTATTCAATTTCGAGATCTACACAATAGTGTTAGAGATGTCCAACGTCCAAATCCACCTCCAAATGCCGTTTTTGAGCCCTACAAGTTTCAAATTTCTAGAGAGAGAGTAAAATCGAGGCATTTTCTTACAATGAACTAAACGTACAACCCTGAACGAGGTACTTAAAACAAGATTCACAAAAAAATTCACTCAAGCACTTTTATTCTCCTATACTTGCTCTAGCTTTCTCTCATACATAGTTTTTCCTAATTCTTTCATTTTCACCTTCAAAATTTGACTAGAAAACATGATGCAAATAAGGTCTAGAGAGAGAATATGCAACTTGTCAACCCAAAATTTTTCCTAGATGCATAAAATGACCTAATAATTCATTCTAAGCATTATCCCTACAATGAAATTCAAAAAGTTCAAAATGAATTATTTCACTAGAAAAGAGGCCTATTACAATGAATGACTACAGTTCATAGCACCTATGCACTTGCAACCCATCATGGTTAGAATGTACATTAGTTGGCTATTAAAACTCGATTTCTGAATGGTGGCTCACATGAAGAAGTGTTTGTTTTTCACCCCCATGGTTTTGTGCGAGAAGGGCATGAAAACAAAGTGCGCAAGTTGAGAAAGGCATTATATGGTTTGATGCAAGCACCACATTCTTGGTATAAAAAGATATATGCCCACTTGATTGCACATGGTTTTGCGAACAATTGAGAAAACCTTATACATTGAGCATGCAAATGATGTGATTTGGATCACTCTTTTCTATGTTGATGACGTGGTGCTTAGTGGTGCTAATGAGAAGCATATTGCTAGTTTTAAAGCTGATTCGCATACCTCTTTTGAGATGTCAGATTTGGGGCATTTGCATCATTATTTGGGCATTCATTTTATGAAAGTTGATGGTGGAATAGCTTTGTGTCAAACAAAATATATTGCCACATTATTGCAATGCTTTGGCCTTGAAGATTGCAAACCTGTTGCCACTCCTATGGAAACAAGTTTATGGTTGAGTCTTCATGATGTTGAAGATGCATTTGATATTGGTGTCTATTAGCACATTGATCAATGATTGACTTACTTATGCATAGATCAATTGGATATTTAGTTCGTAGTCTCAAAGATGAGTAGGTTTATGCATTGCCCAGCTGTTAAGCATTGGTAGGTGATTAAGTGCATCTTTTGCTACTTGAGTGTTACCTAGCCACTTGGATTGTTTTATCCCAAGGGGGGATCACTACCACCGGATTTAGATGCTTTTTTTGACTCTTAGTAAGTTACTTAGAATGAAACTCCTATGTTCACCAATGGTATTTGCTTCATGCTTGGTAGCTTATGCATATCTTGGTTGAGCGAGAACCAAGGTACTAGCCACTTCTAGTGGTGAGGGTGAGTAGTAGTCAACTTTCATAGTGATTATTGAGTGTGTGTGTGTGGCTCTAAAACATTTTGGGTAATTCTATGTTGTTCAATCTTTTTCCATCACCATCTTCACTGAGAGTGAGAGTGCATTAGCAGTTGGGAGGAGCCGTATGTTCCATGCTTGAACTAAGCACATTGAGGAGCACTATCATTATGTTAGGGAGAGTTTCTTTTTTTGAGAGATGTGTTTGGTAAATGTGCCTAAATAGGAGAACATTACAAACCTTTTCATAAATGCTCTACCCAATAAAAGTTTGTAGCTTTGCAAAATGATTTGCACATACTTCATTTTATGGGTTGATTCCACAAAACTTAGCACCTCTTTATACATGAGTGACAACTGCTTTTTCAGTGCATCACTCAGAGGTGTCATTTGTTGATATATTTTGGAAGTGATGTATGTGAGCACTCTTCAGAATGAAGGAGCACTTTTCTCCCTCTTTGGAACCTTTTTACCCTCATCTTGTATGTATTTCTATATCATTAATGGGTTAATTAACTTTGTACATTCACTTGGTAGTACAATATTATGTGCTGTGCTCCAAGCTTCTTCTTCTTCTTCCTTGTGTTTTTAGTGTGCCTCTACAAACCTCAAACTCTAACAAGACTACTACCAACATGGAGAAGAGTTTATAAGAGACGTGATTCTTCTCCCAAGTGGGAGGAGGACATCGAGAGAGCAAGAGCTTCTATTGCCTTAAAGAGGATGAAAAAGTTCCCTCTTAGGATGGCCTCTATTCTTAACCTACCGCTCACTATGGATTAGATTAAAGAGACTACTAGTAGATTGAAACTCTATAAATATCCTAGTCTTGGTGGAACTCATACCAAATTTTTCTTTAAACTTAAAGACTTCTTAACTCCCTATATACTCTTCATTTTCTAAAATGCTACTAGTAAATGTATTCTCCCTATCCGTGTTAATATGGGGGTGATCATACTTGTCCACAAGAAGCGGGATAAAGAGGATATTAACAATTCGAGACCCATTACTTGCCTAAACACTGTCTGTAAGATTTCTACTTCCATCTTGGCTACTTGGACTATATGTGAAGCCAAGAGCAATCAAGTGCTCATGGATTTTGTCATACCATGCATGTGGAACTTGCTTGAGACCATGCACAACTTTATGCAAGTGACAAACCATATGCTCTTTCCCTTTCATAGAAAATCCAGGAGATTGCTTCACATAAACCTCTTCTTGCAAATCACCATTCAAGAAGGTTGTTTTTATGTCCAACTGATGCACTTTGCAACCTCGATGGGCACCCAATGCAACCACGGTATGAATGGTAGTCATGCGTGAAGTAGGTGCAAATGTTTCCTCATAATCAATGCCATATTGTTGCGCATATTCTTTGGCAACCAATCTAGCTGTGTAGCGATCAATGCTACCATTAGATTTTCTCTTAATCTTATAAACCCACTTTCTACCAATGGCATTCTTTCCTTTTGGCAATTCACATAACTCCCAAGTACCATACCTATGTATGGAATCCATTTCTAATCGCATAGCACTCATCAATTGTGGATCATCACATGCACCTTCAAAAGAAAGTGGCTCTTCATTACATGTTCTAGCAATAAGAGAATAATCCACAAAATTACTTGATGCATGGTGAGAGCTTGATCTTCTTGTAACAAGTAAAGGTGCACTCAATTTGCTATCCTGCAAAGTTTGTTTTAGTCACTTTGGCATACTTTGTGCGCTCTTGATAGACATGTGTTCATTACGTAAAACATCCTCAATATGTACATCATGCATGGGCTGAATTTTATGCTCATTTTCAGCCATATTTTGACGCAAATGTTTGGTTTGAAAATTCTCTACATTTTCAGAACTATTTTGCTGGAAGTTTTTAGCCCTTTGAGCCTCAGTTGGCTGGTTTACATGGCCATAGTCAAGCACACCATTTTGGATCAAAGGCATGCATGTATCGAACACATATTGTGAGCTAATTATTGGTTGTTTTTTGCATTCAAGTAGAGGGAAAACAGAATTTTCAGCAAATACCACATCTCGACTCACAATAATTGTGTTCATCAATGGATGATACAAATGATATCCCTTACTTCAGCACTATAACAAACAAATATACATTTCTTTGCCTGATCATCAAGTTTGTGACGTTGTTGTGATGGCACAAGAGCATATGCTAAACACCTAAACACACGCATATGACTAACCATAGGCTTATGACCATTCCAAGCCTCATAAAGAGTGATGAATCTAAATTCTATTGGTAGAGATTCATCACATAGTTTGCGCACATGACCACTTCCATCCAAAACATATTAGGAAGATGTTTTCCTTTTACTGTACATCATGCCATTTCAAGTAGAGTTCTATTTTTACGCTCGGCAACACCATTTTGCTGAGATGTATATAACACCATACATTGGTGTGAAGTACCTCTTTCAGGAATAAAAGCATTAAACTCATATGACATGTATTCACCACCACGATCTGTGTGTAGATCAAAAGATTTTGTGAAGAAAAATTTTCAGCCATAGTTTAAAATGCTTTGAAGTAAGAAAATACCTCATTCTTTGCTTTCATAGGATACACCCAGGTATGATGAGTAGCATCATCAATGAAGGTAACAAAATATACATGCTTCCCAAAAGATGGAGTCTTGACAAGACCACATACATCACTATGAACAAGCTGTAATTTTCTTGTAGTGTGTGTATGAATATCTTTTGGAGAAGAAGCACGATGCATTTTTCCAAGAATGCAACCTTCACATGCATGCCTTTCAATGGACTCAAGTGTAGGCAAACCAATAACAATGTACTTCTTTTGCAAGTAAAGCAAACTATTGAAGTTTAAATGACCAAAACAAGCATACCAAAACTGCATTTCAGCCATGGAAGAAGTATGAGCAACCAAGGCATTCAAGGCAACCCTCTTGTATGTATCCATGCGATACAAACCATTACATAATCTACCAGACATCATGGTAACATCGCCATTGCTGAATCTATGAGCCATATACTTATCATTAACAAAGTGTACATGAAGTCCAACTTTGGCAATCAATGGAACGGAAATCAAGTTCTCCTACTCCAATGATAGGATATGAGGCACTGTTTGCACACACCACATGTCCTCCTTTGGGTGCATCTTTCAAAGAGGCAAAAATCTTTTGCATGATGTTATGTGCTTTGAAGCACCACTATCAAAGAACCAATCCGAATCAGCCTCACTCACAACCATACATTTAGAATGCAAAGAAGCATCATAATGACATGTAACAACATACGCCCAAAAATCTTGAGCCATGTTAGCTTCATCAATCTTTACAGTTGCTGGATTTTCAACAATAGACATGCCAGATTCCTTCTTTTTTTCATTGTGTTTAGCAAGCTTTCTACACTTATCAATAGTATGACTAGCCTTCTTCCAATATTTGCATCTCTTCTTATTTTGCAAAGCACCATCATTACAGGAATGAGTGGAAAAGGAAGGTTGAGGCTTTGGTCTTGATGAACCCAAAGCTGAACAATACTTGCTTTTCTCCTTTTGTGAGATAGCAAGTGCTTGTGTTCCCTTAATCAAACCACTCCTATTCACTCCGAATTGCTCTTCTTGCAAAAGAAGAGACACAACCTCATCAAATGCATACATATTAGGATTTCCTTTTGCAACCAAATGGAGTGTAGTAGCAAAGCTTTGAAAAGATTTTGGTAATCCTTTCAACAATGTAGAAAGGTTCGATGCATATGGAATAATCTCATCTATGTTAGCCAATTGCTCTTTCAATTCCTTGATGCGTGTCACATACACATCCATCGACTCATTTTCAGCCATACATACAACCTCAAGTTGCTTCCTCAAGTATGCAACACATGCTTCATTACGCACGACATACAAAGAAGCAAGAGTGTCCCATGCCTATCTCAATGTAGAACATGACGGAATGTGTGGAACTATATGATGCTTCACTAAAAGCGCAATCAAAGCATGAGCTTGAGCACATTTCCATCCCATCTAAGCTACTCATGTGTAGGTGGAGAAGGAGAAACCAATGGAATCGAAGAAGAAGCTCCATCTGTGACAATAGACTGTGGAGTAGAAGAACTTCCAGGTCTTTGATCTACATCTACCACTATGTTCCAAAGTTGTTTAGCAACAAGCACATGCTTCATCATGTAAGAACACATCAGATAGATGGTCCCATCAAGCTTATCTTCAGCTTGACACATGCCAAACAAGTCATTACTGCCCGTCGTTTCACAAAAAAACAAGAAGGTGATAAAATCGTCACTTCAATGAAAGCTAAAATGAGTGCTGAAACTTCAGCTCACAAAATATCACCCTGATGATGATTTTGACTCCATGAATGGTGTCAAAATGAGCGTAAAACCCTAGCACAGGTAGTGGAAATGTTTCTTGGCTGCTAAAATTAACTCTTCTATTTTTTAAGGTGATTTGCATTGTTAAAAGTATGAGCATGCTGTGATGCGAAAAACCGAAACTTGAGAAGAAGCTGAACCTACTATGATACCACTGCTACGTGTGTGTAGAAGTGTGGGAGACACACAAGAATCATACACAAGGAGCAGAAATGCACCAAGACACATGGAGAGGACAATGGCTAGAATAGCTCTCTCTTGACGACGAACTCAACTGAAGTAAGAGCTGAATAATATCCCTAAGTACAAAGTACCACCACATATGAGAGTATCAAGTATGTGGTAACATGGGGGAAAAACCTCTATCTAGAAGTAGAGTAAAAAGTTCCCATGTATAGGGAAAAGGTTCACATCAAAGCTACTCGAGGAACATGTAAGTGTAACAAATGGGCCCCCTCCCTTTTGATCAAGGGAAGCTATATATGTCTTCTGATTCTAATGCATTTTTGGCTCAACATGGGATAAAAAATTAATGTATATTCCATATAGACATAAAAAAAATGGTGTTGTTGAAAGAAAGAGCAGGTTTCTCATGAATATGGTGACGTGTATGGTCAAAAGTCACGCTTTA
Organism: Ceratopteris richardii; assembly: GCA_020310875.1. NCBI lineage: Eukaryota > Viridiplantae > Streptophyta > Polypodiopsida > Polypodiales > Pteridaceae > Ceratopteris > Ceratopteris richardii. The sequence continues at coordinate 93,256,484 of CM035410.1, forward strand.
TGATACAATATTTGGCTTGAGGTTGTTATGTGTGTTGCATACGTACTTAAAACATGTCCCACGAAAGAACTATAGAGCATAGTCACAAGCCATTTATTTCTTATTTGCATGTCTTGAATTATTTTGCATATGCATTAGCGCTTTAAACAAAATGTTGAAAATTGGATGATAAAGCATGGAAATGTATTTTTATGATCACATATTTGAAAGAAAATGCCATTGTCTATCTCATTGATAGACTCAATGCATTTTGGTTAGCTCTCATGTTGTTTTTGTGGAAGATGCAAATCACCCATTACTTTCATGTACTAACGAGACATAAAGATGTGTATGACACTTTGCTGCCTCTTTTTAGAGGTGGACACTCAAGTGGTGTCGAAATGAGCCCATTTTTGAGACTTTATAGGTTCCATATGATGATGTAAATCATTCAATTTTTTATTGAGATTTACATGATGTAATTGATGATAAGAAGGCTGATATACTCGAGGAAAAAACTATGTCTCTATTCTCTATGAAGAAGGGTCATCTGTGTTTGGATATTGTGATTTAAATTTGGCAAGAGATATTGATACCACAAACTTAGTTTTTGGATACTGCTTTTCTTTAGAATTTGGCATTTTCTCTAAGATTAGTAAGAAGCAACAAATTTTGGCATTATCTTCCAAGGAATTTGAATAAATATGGTTAAGGCGAATCCTATGACACATAGTAATACAAGGAAATGATGTTATAGGATTGAAGTGTGACAACCAAAATTTCACCATCACCAAGAATCATGTTTTTCATGCACATACCAAGCACATAGAGGTTGAATATCAGGTTAAGAGTGATTTGATCAAGGATGACATCATGGAGAGAAGCTAATGTACAACTAAAGAAAATGGACCATACAAAATCACCAAGTATCTTGGGAGAGAGATACTTAATCCACACTTTCCAAAGCTCGGACATACGGAATCCCATAATAAACGTTATACAAGCATGGTCCATGTATACGTCTACACAACATTGCGCACTACAAAGTGCCTCATCTAGAGTCTACCTAGATCCCCATCTAAGCTCAATATTGGGAGTGCACAATTGGACAATACCATCTTTCTAGCTACCTTACTCTTTGTAATTCGAGAATTTGACTGCTCTATCTCTCATTCTATGTCTCTCTTTGTCTTGATTTTTTCTCAACTCTATCTGTTGAACTATTTAGTCATGCTTCTTTTTATTACAATGAAGACAATTTTAGGCTTCTTTCTCTATAAATTCAAACTTAAGTTAAGTGCTTTCCAACTAACTTAATACTCCTAGGAAGTCAAAACATGTTCTTCCCAAGAATTGAGTATTCTTGAGGGCGAGAGTATTCACACTTTAGAAGCTTCTTAGGGGTTTTCCTCTTCTTCCTTTAACATCCTTAAGTTAATCTACCCTTTCTTCTAAATTGTTTCCTTCTAAAGCCTCTTGCACCCTAGGAATAACTTATCATATTCGCTTCCGCAACAATCAAAGTTTGGAGTGTTTCAGGCAATTCATCTCTAGGATATTACACTTCTCTTGCGATTGGTTTTGAGTTATTTCATCCTTTTTGAAGAGCACATTCCTTGATTCTATGGCTTTGGAGACCACTATTGAGGCAAGCGTAAGTTGAGTTCTTGTACAAGTTTCTTCGCTCTAGAAAGTTCCTTTCCCAATGTTAATATCGAGTGGGAAGATCGAAGTTCAGATTTGCTTCGACACAAACTTGAGGGAACCAACATGAATGAAAGGAGTGATAAGTACCCTTCTAGATACTACAACAACATCAACTTTAGGATCCAATATTTCTGCCAACATAGACATGATGTCCTTCACGTAATCACAAAGATACAAGGGGAGCTTTGTCAGTTCAACCCAAAGACGGAGGTTGGATGACCTGGATTTACTTGGCATGATATTTGGGAACTAGTTGAAAAGGCCCATAGCGGCTCACCGAAGTTTCCATGTGCCTATATTCAGCACTTGGAATGCCGTTTCTTCACTTTTTAAGTGCCACCAAGACATTTCTAGTCCTTTGCGAAGCCATTGTTTTCAAAGCCAACCTCCATAGCTTTCGATCTGAGGTCTCGGGCCAAAACAAAAGCAAGACAACAAAAGTAAGACGTTTTCATAGAAGCAGTAATCTCATTTCACACGAGTAATTTCCATTTTACGTCGCAATTCCTTAGGAATCCCATGAATGACTGCATTTTCAACATGTCTCAAGTGCTTCAACCCCGTTTGATATAATGAGAAGACGCGATGAGATACCGAATCTTAGACATTAGCTTTGTGATCCATAGTAGTAGCATAGCTTTGACTTTCTTAAAAGAGAAAAAAAAATGTTTTGTCTTTTTCTTCTTACAAGATAGAAAATATATCTTTATTCACGCGAAACTCTTCCTCTTAAGAAACTCTTCCTCTTAATCTACTCTTTGATATCATTGAACGACAACAAACTCACCCTTCTAAGTCCATGTACGTTTTATCCTTCTTATCCTCTAACCTTATTTATTGGTTGGCCATGGATACCAAAGCTCGCATAAGGATGTTTTATTTTCCTTCCTCATGTGATCATTTTTGTGAATGTACGTAATAAATAATTGAGTTCTATTTAAGTCTTAGGATCTCTCTTATTTTTTCTGGAATCCTTTAGTAATTGAATGCCCTTGATCAAGTTATTTTGATAAAATCATTTAGGAGAACTATATAATGAATCTGTTCATCATATACATCATGTCTCTTAGAATATTGAATGTTCATGAACTTCCTTCGATATACCTTTAGGAATCAAAATTGAGGGGTGGGACTCATAACCCTCATATTCTTTTTATTGATGAATTTTCTTATGTTGTATCAAAGATTCCTTAGCCATGGAGAGAAATCAATTGACAAATCTAGGAAATTTAACTAAATAGGAAACTTAGAACAATTTTTCTTTGCAAATCAAGTACCCTAAACGATCCAACAAGATTCATTGTAATGTATCTGTTTTTCTCTAATATTATGTACGATTAAAATTGGATATTCCTGTGTGTGAGTCACTTTCTAGCCTTTTTATGCCACTTCTTCATCAAACATTGAACTCAAATATGTAATTGTGATGTCTCTCGTGATTGAAGAAAACTTTATCCCATCTAAGCCTTTTGCAAATAGGCCTCCTAATTTGTCCTTGTACTCACATGATCCACAATGACCTCTTTTATAGAAACTCTCTCTCTCTCTCACTCTTTCTCTATTCAAGTGGTAATGCACTTCAATGTTCCGATGACTAGGAGAAAATTTGAGGCTAGGTGTACACTACACAAATCATCACACATCATAGGATTATACAAATTTGTCAACTATTCACTGTTGACAATTTGGTCAAAACCAAAGTTATCTTTAATCTTAGAATGTTATCTTCTTCATGGACATTTCTATACATATGCCCTTTGGATGTCGGCCTTGGAGAATGACAAGGAGGCACTATCTTGATAGTCCACTATTAGACTAAGGTTGATGACCTTAAACCTATTTCGGTGTCTTCTTGTTTGAGTCTATAGATGCTTTAACTCAAAAAAGCCTTTCAACTATAATGTCTTTAATCTTTCTAGGTTTTCCTTCTCAGCATCCATAAGCTCAAAACTAGCGAATGTGATGGAGTAATTATAATCCATACTAACCACCCACTTGTACTGTCCATTGAGATAGTAGTTAGGCCTAACATGAACGAGGGATAAAATCAAAGTGGGTGGATCAAGGTCGCGCCATTTAGTGGATGAAAAAATGAGAAACTTTCATAACTTCTAAAAGTTAGATTTGGACTAAGAATCTCTATCGTTATCACAAGAATTGATCACCCTATTATTTGAAGGTTTGTTTCTAAGGCTTTTACATCAAGAATTCCCATGTTGCCCACTTGCTTAGTGGTGGCATAGATATTCCAGTTCATTTTTGCCACCTTCTTTTTTTGGGATCCCTAGTCCAAAGACACAAAGAATTTTTTAAAAAGTTAAATGAATGGGGAATTCGATTTGTGAGCATAGATATGAGATTTAAGCGCATGTAAAAGCTCACTGTAGTTTCGTTATGGATAAAAGTGAGGTCCAAGAAGGTCAATATATAGTTGCTCATCAATGAATAATAAGTTTTAGACATGTTTACAAAGCTCTTCACTACCAAGAAAAAGAAGTAAAGCGAAATCGAAACTCTCAAGGAGACTCAACGAGCATACGAAACAGTGAGACTAAAGGGACGTATAAGTACGTAGAAGTTGGCGTAGGTTTGTTAAAGATATTCTCATTTGTTTGGGAGTAAATAGTCAAATGGATTCTTGGTGAAAGGAAGCACGTGAGAATGACTTGGATTTTAAGTATGACACTCTAATATTCATATGCACTCTTCACTATAACGTACACTTGAATAATGTGCGAGCTACAAACTCACTTCTAATCAATTAGACGCTTACCTCTTGAAGTGAAGATTGTGTGTTCAATCTTTGTGGATTCTTGGACATGCTTGGGTTAGTGTGGTCAATCTATCCTTATAATGCTTTCAGGCTATTGAAATTAAATGCATTTTGTGGATTCTTGGACATGTTTGGGTTAGTGTGGTCAATCTATCCTTATAATGCTTTCAGGCTATTGAAATTAAATGCATTTGGGTAGCCTTTTCCCTGTGATGCTTCGATGCTCTATGCCTTGCTTTGTGAGATATGGGAGTCCCATGGGTACAATGCCCTTCACTGGTGGCATTATTCTTTCAAATACATACAAGCTCATGAAGGTTAAGCTTCTGCCAAACTTTATAAAAAAGAAACATAAACTATACTTTAGAATAACTATCTTTCAACTATCTCTAATATGTGAGTGGGCTGTGACTAGAAGAAAAATATCTTCGAAAAGAATATTAGCTGGTTGTCATTAGGACTTGGGAGACTGTAGTAATGATACCTTTGTTTTGAATAACATGTTTTCTCCATAAGATAAGCCAAAGGCCAGAACCAGGGCCTAAAAATGACGGGCATTTTGCTCATCAAAGGCCATTTTGCCTCTCAAAAACGGGTGGTTTTTGAAACTTTGTGTCAAGTGACTATTAAGATTGGGCACTTTCCTGTCAGTTTTTATAGATCCACATGTATATTATATATGTGCATGCCTTCTATAGATATATCAAAATTTCTCATATGAAAGGTAAATGCAAAATTCGGTCTTCCATATGACATTTTGTTGAACGCTTCCTTTGAACTCCGGCGTGTGCTATGCAGCTTGTATGTCTACTCAATCAGTCAAACAAGACGCAGGAGTCACCACTCCCAAGTTCTGGGTCACAAGTCACGACTCCCAACTTCCGGGTCTGATTTTTGCTCTACTTTTCTGCTCCGCTAGAAAAGCCAATCAGAAGGAGAAGACGATCACGAGACTCATGATAGCACTTAGCGCGACGCATCATGCATGCGCTTGTACGATCAGAAAAACTTCGTTGGAAGTTGGAGTCGACGCTATGGAGCTTCTACGTCCGCTCAATCAGCCAAACGAAATGCTGCATGTTTGTCGAGAGGGAACGCTACAACGGAGTCCACTTGCAAGTCTGCCTTGATCGTTGTTAACCATTCTACTTGTCCGTGTCTGCTCAGAAAAGCTCCCTTTGTCTCTTGTCTCGACTTTCTATGTGCACTCAAGAAGTTGGGATCATGTTTAAGCCCCCGTAGCCTAGTGGTTTGATGCGTTGAGTTTCCAAGAGAAAGTCTTGAATTCAGATCTCGGCTAGGCACATATCTCTGAGTTTTTGTTTTAAATAAAGGAAGTTTGCCCTTAGCCCACTCTCCCGGACTTGCATTAAATAAAGGAAAAATACAAAAGAAGGGGACTAGTGCCCACGGGATCCTCCGAATCTCACAGAGCGGGGGAAGCTTTTACAGAGAGTAGCTAGCTGTACAAGAAAAGCTAAATCACCCACTCATCACCCTCAAGCAAGGCCTATGTAGGTAAAGTGTGTTCTTGATCAAAAGGAATACTTGATGACTCCTAAAAAAAAAGGGGGTGGGGATTTCTTACAATTAGCAATCCTTATTCCAAGGAGGAACAGTGAATACTCAATGGACCAGGGGTTTCGAGCATTCCAGAGAGTTGCGGAGCAACCACTCGCTTCTCCCAGTAGAGCTGGCTTCCAACTCATATATTTCTGATGACTAATTTTCATTTCGATGATTTGCCATAGCCTTTGTGGTAGGCCTTGCAAGACTTACATGGAGTTATAGAGGAGGTTGATAAACCTCGCATCCCCATCATGTGGAGCCCACTTGGTTTTAAGCTTATTGTTGACATACTCTAGCTCTTTGTGATGTCTGAAGGGGGGGGGGGGTTTCTTACAGTTAGCAATTCTTCTTCCGAGAAGGAAAAGGGACTTCTCGATCGACCACTCCTTGTGGGTATTGCCAAAGTTTTGAGCACATCTTTCTCACCAGATCTTTCAAAGGATCTCTCCCCTAATCGCATTCCACAACACCGCAGAGCAACCGATTGCTTCACCAATAAGGGCTTGCTTCCAAATGATTTGTTCTTGGAGTCCCAAAGAACGACCAAGGACCCTCCATAACCAAAGGGATTTTGGGCAAGCAAAGAACAGGTGACCTATATCCTCTTTGCTACGACAACTTCACCTGCACTAGGGTGGAACCCCACAGATCTCGTTAGCTTTTGCATTGGTCCATATTCCACGGTGTAGGATTTGCCATAGGAGAAGAGACTTTTCGTTTTCAATGAGAAGGTGTCAGATAGACATAAATTTCATGTCCCATCGTAGTCGTGTCCAGTTGAGACACCATTTCTTGTTGAGACTGATGTGAATGTCATTGCAAGCTTTGACATATGGAAGCTTGGAGAGGTGATTACCATTATACCATTTAAGGCCCATTGGGTTCGGAGAGTCCTGTGCCATAAGTAGTCGGATTTTAGATGGGTCCCAAATGTGGCATCTGCTCAGTAAACCATTCCATTCCTCATATGTGACCGAAGTTGTAGGGTCAAGGTCCTCAAATTCCATCCATCTGTTTGTGTCCTGTTTCCAAAGGTGCTTCCATTGTTTGAATCCCTTATTCCAGAGTCTCTTGGCACTCAAGACATAGGATGGATGCCTCTACTTTATGAGGTTGGGTGTGTGAGTGTGTTTCCAATTCATTGTACTCTCAGAAAAATAAAAGAAAGTTGAGATTAAACCTAAACTTCATGGGTGCCTTCACCTTCCATGTGTCAGGAATAAAATTTCCATGCCTTTCATATGATATTTTTCTCTAATGGTCGTTTGTCAAATGACAAGCTCTTTTAAAGGAAGACAAGTAATTCATATATCTGCACTATACCTCTTTCTAGCAAAGGTGATGTGCACAACAACTCAATGTTTCCTTATTTTTCTCTCATTAATGGAATCCTTTCATGAAGTGCTTATTATAGGGCACTTATAGAAATGACATCTATAATATAGTTGTTTAAAGGAAGACAACTAATTCAGTTTTCTATAATATGTAGACTTGACTTCCAACATGGAATCCTCTGCTCTATACCTCTTGCCAACAAAGGTGATGTGCACAACAAATTCAATGCTTCATTTTTTTTCACTCATCAATGGAAGCCTTTCACGAAGTGTTCGTTGGGATGCACGCTCAAGCCAAGGATCAGTATATGGCACTTCTAGAAATGACATCTCGTATAAATATTTCCATGAATGTTGGAATTCATGATGGTGATACCCCTTAGCATGTGCATTTGGAGTTTTGAGATAATGCGAGAATTATGAGGTTTAATGCCTTAAAGATCTCATGTGTTCTTTTTTCTACCTGTGACTCTATGATTTTATTTCATCTGATGTCATTGTGCTTGATTGTTTACAGGTTATCTCAAATCCTAATATGCTATATGTCTCCGTGATACCATCAAACAGAGAGTGTGAATGTTTTAGAGCACTCAATCTTTGCATCAAGGCTACCTTGCTTAACTCTATCCTTAAATCCGACATACCTGCAAGTATTAGACTTGAAATGTATCTTGCTCATTTTGATGCTTGGCTATCCATTGACAAAGTTATGTAGCAAGAATACAAGAGTCATAAATCTTTCAGTTTTGAATTTGTGCTACTAAAAGATACATTCATGAATGTAAATATGTATGTATGTTGCACATGTATATGTATTACTTCGACCAAAAGTGAAGAAAAGAGAAAGTGAAACATGAAAGGAAAAATAAAGGCTAGAAATAAAATAACATAATATTTTTAATTATCCACTACAAGCCAAGCTCATGCTTTCAGGCAGCATGGGCTTCAATATCTTTTTGATATCCTGGAAATGCTTGAGGAAAAAAATTATAACATCATTTTCTTGAGAAAGATTGAAAGAGATAGTTACATTTTGCTCAAAACAACACCGAATCACACTAACTCTACCATTCATAAACGAAAATATTTCTTTCATAAAAAGGAAAATATGTCAAAATATCTACCTCAAGAAATAAAGTAAGAAAATTGCAATCGAAGTTCTGATATGTTATTTTTTGAAGCAATTACTAACAATATAGAAAAACTCTCCAAACCTTCGAGTGTTCCAATCTGTACAAACACATGAATCACTAATCAAACCATTAGAAATGTAATCTTGTTTGGTGACATGCAACATAGAGTTCTCAAAAAAAAATATATACTTTGCATTACGCAATATAGAGACCAAATGGTTTTCTGAATTTTTTTGCATATCTCTTTGACATGTATCCCACACTACCATAGCTATGAACGCATTTCATTATGCTCCAGCTACTTTCAACCATGCCTCTATGGCATGTGAACAACTATGCCTCTATGGCATGTGTAGGAGAACTATTTCTCTCGAAACGTTTCATGACCATTGCATATACATATAAGATATATAATTGCATCTCTGAATGTTCTTGCATTATACAAAAGGTTAATTTCCATTGTCGAGAGGATCATTACAGTATCCAAATGGTTCATGAGTCATGACCACTACATGACTGTGTGTGTGTATATATATATATATATATATATATATATATATATATATATATATATATATATATATATATATATATATATATATATATATATATATATATATATATATATATATGTGTGTGTGTTTGTGTAGAACACTTCCATCATGCCATCTCTCAGGCACATATTGTTCATTTTCGTAGTTTTTATGTGAATTTCTACTGCATGCATCTACAGAATATACATACGAATGCATATAAATGCCACTCATAGCACATTTCCTTTGTCTTGGATTGATGGGGCTGACATTCGTTGATAAAGTGTCTGTCTCTATAATAGATGAAATAAGCATGAGGCATACTATTATAGATTTTCTTTTGTTCAAGAAGCTTAAAATCATAAAAATATTAAATAATAAGAGAAGTCTTTTTGTCCCAACACTTTTCCTATGAGACAACCAAATCAGAAATCATAATTATTTTTCTTTCCTTCTTAAAATGCGATCGGGTCAAAATTTTGAGTTTTCATAGAGTAAGGTGTCTTAATTTATGTACACACATTTAGAATAATCCTCTTCTTCTTCTTCTTTTTTTTTTCTTTTTATATATGGTGCATCCTCTTTGTAATTTTTGGGCACCAACTAAGAATGGATGCATATCTTTCATGGATGGACGTACAACTTTCGAATTATGTGAATAAACCTACTAGTAGGAAGAGAGCTCAAACAAGAGATTCAACAACCACAAGAACAATATAAGCACTATGGACACCAACACCACATTAGAAATCCATCTTATTGTGCACATCATAGTGCTAAGCTAGAACATCATAGGGTTTCTCTTTCTATCATTTTAGGTGATTTTAATCGAGTAAACTTCAAGCTCCAATTACCATGTACCATTAAGAACACATGAAATTTTCCATGTACGCAAGTTGGAACCATTACATCATTTCACGATTGAATAGGGAGAGATGCAATCCTTCCCTACCTCTCAAGATTGGATATCATGAATAACTCAATGTTCAGCATGTTCTAGATTCTAGAATATAGCAAGAAATATTGGAATAAGTTTTTCATTAGAAAGTGTATGACATCAAGAATCGTACTTGGGAACCTTTGAGAATTTCAAGAGAGTAGCGATCAATGGTCGTGAATTCCATAAGAAGAAAACAATGGAGCCTAAACTAGAGAACATAACCACTTCTCATGAAAATCCTTCAAGAACGGAAGGTGATGTCATGGACACAAAGGAGACTATATTGCATCCCATATTTCATGCAACTTTTCATATGCCATCATTGGTGAATAACTTATGAAATCTAACATCACCATCATGCATATAGTCTTCTAACCCCTAAGAAAAATTTTCTACTTGCCTCATTTTGACATCTAGAGACCTTTTCATCACTCATATTGGCATTGTCAACTTCTAGCGACAATAGCTGCATAGCCCTTAGGCACCTATCTAAGAATGGAATAGCCACATAGAGCCTCAATCATGCCAATCTAAATCTTTGGAGCTTAAGGAGCTGCATTATCTAAATAAGTACTTCCCTTGATCTAGTCCTTGATCTTATTTATCTCCTTATTTTCTTCATATCAAGCTTAATGTCTATACATATAGTCTCGGCATGTTATAAAGGCCTAGTAATAGATCTTATCATGATAAATATTGTATGAAGCTTATCTCTATGAAAGAAATTATTTGAATTTTCATATCATTTTCCATATCTAGGATCCCAAGTTTTGTGGATTCATGGAAATGATCTCTTCAATTTCATAACTTCTTCTAGGGAAGGCAAGGGAAAAATCAATGGACCACCTTATGGAGAATGAGCAAAGTTTATTGTGCATCTTTCTTTCAAGATCTCTTGAGGCGCATTATTTTTTATCGCATTCCAAAGCGTTGTAGAGCACCAAATAGGCTTGCCAAGAAGAAGTTGTTTGCAATTGATTACTTCATCTACAATGAGGATACCTTGGAATTCTATCCAAATAGAGGCATTCTTTGGATAAGAGAAGAAGGGATGAAAAATATCTTTTTTTCCCTCTATGATATTCTTTGCACCGTGATGGGGTACCATAGAGCTTGGAGACTCTACCACTAGTTGAAAGTTCCTCAATGGAGCATCTCCCAAAGGACTATTTTCTTGTGCTCCAAAAATCTACGCCAAATCTCTTTGAGCTTTAAGTCCCATCTATCCAATACCAATTTGTGAACCTTTCACTATTGAGACCTTGGTGAAATTAAGAGTTCTCTTGAATCTTACAATGCCATCTTCTTCATGGAAATGTTTGCACATGTGTCCATTCTATATGGATCCTGAAGAATAACAAGGAGGCAATACTCGGACACTCTCAAAGTATTGTTTTTGTGCTTTAAGAGGCACTAGTCTTGACAGTCCACTATGAGACTAGCGTGGATGAGCTTAAACCTATTTCAATGTCTTCTTGTTGCATTGCATAGATGCTTCAACTTAGAAGAGCCTTTCAACTTTAATACCTTTTATCTTTCTAGGTTTTCATTCTGAAGATCCATGAGCCCAAAAATAGCAAATGCGATGGAGTTATTCCAATTTATACTAACCACACACTTGTAGTGTCCTTTGATAGAGTAGTTAGGCCTTATGTAATTTTAAATATTTTTTGAGGGAGGATACCAAACATGAGCCCTTGGGGTTCACATGTGGGGGATAAAATCAACGTGGTTTTATCAACGTCATGCCATTTAGTGGATTCAAAAATGAGAAACTTTCATAACTTTTAAAAGTCACTTTTGAACAAGCACTCTCTATCATTATTACAAGAATTTATCACCCTATTATTTGCAAGTTTTGTTTCCAAGGCTTTAACATCAAGAATTCCCATGTATCCACTTCCTTAGGAGTGGCATAGCATTAGGGAAGAAACAAAAAAATGTGACCATGTAAGGACTTCAATAGGTTGGTCTTAATTTGGATTGATGTTGTCAAATCATTCCAAAACTTTATGGGCAAGTTCGTTTAAAATGTATCTTATGGAAAATATATTAGTTTTTGAAGAGAGAGAGAAAGTTCATGTGATAATCATGAAAAGTGATATGTCTTAAAGTTTCTGCTCATCAGACAGTCACCAAAATTCAAGTTTCCCTCTTGTTCTTTGACCTATAGAATGTGTCTTTAGAATTTCCTACACTTTTTTACTCTGCATAGTAGAAATTCTTCTCTCTTTGTCATAATTCTAGACAATTTCACCATGGAGAACCTCAATCTAAACACTCTTAGTGGAATTTCATCCACCCTCATTCTATGTTATAAGTTCCATATCAAGATTGCATTCAATCATGAGTATGCAACAACAAGAAAGCTATTCTAGAGATCTCTTTAATCTTGTGAAGTTGATGGATTGTGCAAAGAAGGAAGAAAACATATCAACATTTGGGCAGATGGAGCTGTTTATCTCATTGATCCACAAATCGAAAGGTATCCACCTTTTCATAATCTTGTGAAGTTGATGGATTGTGCAAAGAAGGAAGAAAACATATCAACATTTGGGCAGATGGAGCTATTTATCTCAAACATGTTGAGCAATTTTGAGCACGTTCATTTTTCTAATAAAATTATGAGTCAAAATGATATTTTCAAACTATTGAAACTCAATGAAAATGGATACTTGAAACGGTTTATTTTTCAAAAACTCATAAACAAAATGAATTTGTTGCTAGAACCATCTCAAATTTAGGAGGTGTATGATGGAGTTGGAGTGAATAGAAAGGGTTATAGAGAAATTTCAAAATTTTTGTGTGATTTTCTTAAATCTAATAAAGTAAAATGCTTTAGAATGCCTAGACCTCAGCATGTAGGAAAGTATCAACTCTAGTTGAATAAGAAAATCATGTCTATACTTTGTGACTATGTACACATTCATGATAACATGCTTTATGAGGTAGGGAAAAAAACTTTACATTACACTTACAATGAAGGTTTAACAATGTATGGATAGATATTATAAGACATCCAACATACATGGTTCAAATCTATGATAGACAAGAACATGAATGTTCTGGCCTTTTGAGGTTTTCTATAAAACTTAATGAAGCTGAAATTAAAAAAAAACATCAAAAGATGGAGAGAATAAGTATTGCACTAATGAATAAATCTTTGTACCATAGCCTTGGGAAACTAGATGCTTGATCTCTCAAAGTAAAATAAAAAATGTAGTTATGGTGGGTAGGGTGTGCTCAAGTTCCACCTAAGAATTGTAAAATGCTTAAGTGGTTATTCATACAAATGGACATTCCAAATGTTATAAAAGGCATCATTTAGGAGAATGGTTTAATGTTAACCACTACGAAAGCTTTAAAGCTGAGTGGCATTTGAATGGAGACATAAAGACTCAGAAATGCATGTTTGGTATAAGCAAGGGTGCAAATTGTAAGTGACCTTGTTTGTACTGCATGCAAAGTCTAGGTACAAGAGGATGGATTACTAGAATTGAGGTTGCCAAGGCTCCATCTAGAAAAAATGTAATCAAACTCCTAATTTGTGATACCTAAGTATCACCTTTGGGGAAAAAAAAAATTAGCTACTTGAGTTTCATGCTAACTAGCTGGAGCCGTGCAACTTCCTAGTTTGCTATTTTTCCAAGATATCTAAGTTGAGTTAGAAAAAAGAGGTAAAGAAATTATAAGTATTCAACTACGTAACCAACAATCATGCATATCATATCCTTCCCCCCATGATTAAAATGGAGGGTGCTTATTTTACATGCTAATAGATTTTCAGCAGAAAAGAGAAACTCTTTGAAGCACATAAACACTTCAGACTTTGCTTTCAATGAATATACCCATGCATGCTTGGAAAAATAATCAATGAAAGTCATGAAGTAAAGATAGTTTTCAAAAGAGGGTTTCTACATAGGACCACAAACCTCACTATGAACAAGCTACAATTTTTCAATAGCTTGAACTAAACCATCTTTTGGGAATGAGGAATGCTGCATTTTGCCCAAAACCCAAGCTTCATAGACATGTTCATTAGGTGCCTCAAGTTTGGGCAGAGAGGACACCCTTTCAATTTTTTGTAGGTGTAGCAAGCTAACAAAATTTAGATGACCAAAGCATGCATGCCAAAGTTTTGCATCTAACAAAGCCTGCAAATCATGTACTACGCATGCTAAATAATTAACACATTTCTCATAGTATATTAGCTTATGCAACCCATGCCATAAAATGCCAAAAGAAATAATGATGTCACCATTTGACAGGTCATGAACTATACATCTGTCATCAACAAATTTCACAACCAAGCCAATCTTGACTAAAGTTGAAACTGATAACATATTCTTTTTGATCCCTATCACAAATAAAGCATCCAACAATGAAAAAAAACTACCATCAGTAGTAGTCAAAATAATCTTACCAACTCCCATGATAAGATAAGAGGAGTTGTTAGTGCATGTAATAGTATTGCTCGTAGGGGAAGGCTCGAGGGAACTGAAGATACTACACTAGAAGGTAATATGTTTGGTCTCCCCACTATCAAAGTATGAAAAATCTGAGTCTACTACAAACATAGACTATTCATGAGAAGATGGGTCATAACTTCAAACAGTGGTAAATGCCCATTCTTCATTCTACACAGCATTAGCATACTCTACTTTGGGTGTAGAGACCTCTCCAACAACCATTCGAGCCTCTTTCTTCCTAGCCTCTTTAGCAGCCAGCTTTGGACAACTATTTATGACAAAACAATTTTTGCTTTCTTGTTTTCTTCTTATCTTTGTCATCCTTCTTTGATTGTGTAGAATTAGCAGATTTCTACTTACTAGTAGAAGAGCTCCATTTACCTTTGACCTTCTCACTAGCTAGGAAAGCTTGATCTGCAACATGCATAATGGACGTGTTCTGCCTAGATAGGTCTTTGTGCATCAAAACACAGACTAAGTCCTCAAATGTGAAAAATGTGGGGAAATAAAAACATGTGAGAAATGTGCGTAAAACATGTGGGTTTTGACCAAAAGTCAGGGAAAAGGTGTGATTTTGAGAAAATTAATGCAAAAATTGAATCCAAAGGGACCAAAAAACATGAAAATGACTCTAGTTGTGTAAAAAACGGCCAACCGAGGCACGGTCCCGAGCCAAAAGCCGTGAGCCATAAAAAATAAAAAAAATAATAAGTTTTTAATTAATTAATTAATTAATTATTTTTTTTTTTATTTTTTTCATCAAACGCCTATACAGAAAAGAGAAAGAAAAATAATAAAAAAATATAATGTAAATAATAAAATAAATAAAATAAAAATAAAAGTAAAAAATAAAAATAAAAATAATAAAATAATAAAAAAAAAAAAAAAAAATTGGGGAGGGGAGGTGTGTCAGAATGGGGTGGGGGGGAGGAGAGTGGTCGGTGGTGGTCGGTGGGGGGGGAGGGGGGGGGCGGGGGGGAGAGTGGTCGGTGGTGGTCGGTGGGGGGGGGGGGGAGGGGCGATGGGGAGAGTGGTCGGTGGTGGTCGGTGGGGGGGGGGGGGGGGGGGGAAGGGGGGGGGAGTTGGGGGGGGGGGGGGGGGGGCGTTTTTTTTTTTCTTCTTCTTCTTCTTCAACCCGAAAATCTTGGGGGGGCCTTTTCTTTGTTGGAAAATAACCCAAAAAATAGAGAAAATTGAAGGAAAAATAAAAAAATGCCAAAAATTTGCCAAAACATTCTGAAAAAATTCTCATGAAATTTTCTACAGGGCTAGGCCCAATTTCCTTCATCAAACCATAGAGAGCCTACTTTTATTCCTCCTATTTGGCAAGAAATGATATCAGAAAAGGATAAGAAATTCTAGAAAAATGCTAAAAAAGCTAGAAAAATTTCCAAAAATACCCAAAATTTTTACTTTTGCAGAGGTTATGAAATGCCTTCTAGGTTTGCTAAAAACACAAGGAAAAAGAATGAAATTGATAAAGAAAACTACTAAAACTGAGCAAAATGAGATGAGAAAGCTATGTACAACCTGGATAGATTTTGCAGTTCTAGGTGATCCATACTTCTTCAAGTGTGTTGATGATAGGCCTTGAGCCTTGATATGTTGACCAGTGGCAAGGCCTCTCCTTTCAGCGTCTCTAACTCCACAGCACCCCAATTTAGCATTGTTTTGACTCGATAAGGTCCTTCCCAATGTGGAAGCCATTTTCCTCTCAGTTGTGTATGAAGGTGAGGTATATGGAGAAGAACTAACATGCCTAGTTCTATGTTGTTGTTCCACATATGTCGATCATGTGCCTCCTTCATCTTCATCTGAGTCTCTATCAATTGTTTTGTTGCTAGTAGACGAATCTCCTCCACTTTATGTAGTGCTCCGAGCCTCTGAGAGACATCACCATCTTTCTTGCCCTGCATGAATGCTATCTTAGGTGATCCATGTAAAAATTCAAAGGGCTCAATGGGCAATATTCCATAAACCAGTTTGAATGGAGAATATCCTGTGGCCTCTTTGTAAGCTAACCTGTATGCCCATAGGGTACCTTGATAAGCAATGCCCGAGGAAGTGGGCTATAACATACACTCCTTCCTTAACATTGAGATTAAAACCTTATTTGTCGATTCAGCGTGTCCATTGGCTCTTGGATAGTAGGCACAAGAGGTCCTATGTAGAATTCTATACCTGATGAAAATTTCCTGCAGGACCTTATTGACAAAATGGGTACCCTGATCTGTACAAATTTCAAGTGGACATCCAAACCTGCAAATGATGCTAGTGTAAATGAAATCAGCAACAGTTTGGGCAGTGCAGTGGGGGGAGGCAATAGCTTCAGCCCACTTTGTCGCATAATCTGTAGCTATCAAGAGATATTTCTCTCTTTTTGGAATTGTGGGAGGGTAGATGGACCCTACAAAATCTAGCCCCCACTTCTCAAATGGTTGCCAAGAAGTGGAAACAATCAAGGGGCTATGCCTCTGCTTTGTTGGTTTCAATCCACACCTCTAGCAAACGTTACATGCCTTTCCCCATTCATCTGCATCCTTAAATAGTGTAGACCACCATAAACCAACATCCAGTATCCTCTGACTCATAATATGCCCTGGAAGGTGCCCACCACCTGTTCCTTCATGTGCAGAGTGAAGGACTTCCCTCACTTCTTCTTCTTCCAAACACTTCCTAAACTTTTCATCCTTGCCATGTCTATATAATTTATCTTCAATGAAGGTATATGGTCTACTCTTGGTTAGCAGTCTCTTCCTTTGCAGAGCATTAGCTTTTTCTGGATACAAACCAGTTTTAATGAAATTCTTGATATCATAATACCAACCTTGAGCTTGTATAGCGAACAGATGAGCATCTGGAAAATCATCATTGATTCCACTAGCTTGATTCATCATATTGATTCTGGATAGGTGATCTGCCATAACATTTTCTTTACCTGGTTTGTGGACTACAGAAAAATCAAACTCTTGGAACAACAATAACCACCTCCATATTCTACCAGTGGCTTGTGGTTTGTTGAGCAAGTATTTTAGTGGTTGGTGATATGTTATAATAATAAATTTTACTCCCAGTAAGTAATGACGGAATTTTTGGAGAGCAAAAACCATTGCTAGGGCTTCCCTTTCTGTAGTACTGTAATTCCTTTCAGCCTTGGTCAAGATTCTACTTGCATATTGAATTGGTCTGTCCACTTTAAATTCTTCACTGGGTTGGGTCAAAACTGCCCCCAGTGCATAGGCACTGGCATCTACATGTATATGAAAGATTTTTGACCACTCAAGTGTGATCAAAATAGGAGCAGACACTAACTTTGACCGTAATGTTTGATATGCTTTTTCCTCCTCTTCTTCCCATTTAAAAGGTACTTCCTTACCTGTAAGTCTAGCCAATGGTCTGGCTATCTCTGTATACATTTTTATAAACCTTCTATGGTATCTAGTATGCCCCAAGAAACTTTGAATCTCTTTAGGAGATTTAGGTTTAGGCAACTTTAATATAGAACTGATTTTGTCAGGATCTGGGGCCATACCTTTAGCCGACACCACATGTCCTAAGAGAGTTCCTTCTGTCACAAGGAAATGACATTTGTTTGGATTGAGCTTTAGCTTAGTCTCCTTGCATCTTTTGAAAACATTCTGTAGCTGTCTCAAGTGATGTTCCAAACAATCTAGAGGAGTTTCCTTGTGAGAACCTGAAAACGACGAGAAGTCATCCATGAAGATTCTAAGCGATTCCAGCAATAGGGGTCCAAAAATGAGATTGACCGTTGTATTAAAGCTGGCTGGAGCATTTCTGAGCCCAAATGACATTTTTACATACACATATGTTCCCTAAGGTGTGATAAAAGTAGTCTTTTCACAATCCTCTGGGTGTATTGATATTTGATTATAGCCACTAAATCCATCCATAAAGCTATATAATGCATGCCCAGCCACTTCTTCAATGACCTGCTCTGCAAAAGGCATTTGGAAACCTTCTAGAATGGTCACCTTGTTGAGTGCCCTAACGTCAACACAAATTCTGATTTTATTAGTATTCTTCTTTGGTACTATAACCATAGGTGAGAACCACTCTGAGTGTTCCACAGGAATGATGATTCCTGCATCCTCCATCTTCTGTATTTCCACAAAGACAGCTTCAACATATTTTGAATTAAGTCTATAACTCTTCCCTCTTATGGGTTTGGCTCCATCAACCAGAGGGATTCTGTCCTCTCCATAAGTTGCAGGCACTCCTTCTAAGTCTTTATAATGCCAGGCAAAAACATCTGTATAATGGGTTAAGAATGATTTTACCTTTTCAAGGAGCCCTGGTTGCTCCACAACCAAGTGGCCACCAAAACTGGCGGATTATTGTCTTGAGTGCCTAATTGTATTTCTTTGACAGGATTTCTCTCTACCATATTATCTTCGTGCTCATCTTCTTCCTTGTCTTCTTCTACTAGCTTTTCGTGCATTGCTTCATAAGCAGGTGTATTTTGGATTTCAATGTGTTCCTCCTTGTCCTGCATCCATCCTGCAGGGATTTCTTGAATCGGAAAAGAACACTCTTCACTAGAATCTTTTGCCTTGACTTTAGCTTTAGTAACCTCCTTATCTGTGGTTGTCATATCCTCCTCCAAGTTGTATTTGAGGGGTGTCTTCCTGCCCCTTTTGTGGTCTGTGATGGGCTCTCCAAATCCATCAACCTGGACTTTCTCCTTATCTTCATCATAACCTTCAGTCGTGCAAGAATAATTAAGAAAAAATCCAAAACAAGAGGAAGAGTTGCCTGCTTGAGCCAATTTAGAATATCCTCTTATTCCTCAAAATCTATTTGGGGTTGATCCTCCGATTTTGGTTCCATGCATATGCCAACTGTTTGCATCATGCTAGTGTTTCCTTGATTATCTGGGCCCTCTTCTAAATGAATCTGTGTCAGCTCTTGCCCTTTCTTTTGTACCCACATAGTGTCCTTGCCCCAATCATGAATGACACTTGCATGCCTCAGCCATGGTCTTCCAATTAAGAGAGGAAATCCTCCTTCAACCTGGGGCAATCTTAAAACCACAAAATCGAGAATGAATAGATTACCTTGTACTTCAAGTGGAACTTTTGGGATCACTCCCAAGAGCCTTACTTTTCTCTGATCTGCCAAAGTAACAATGAAATTTGCAGGCCTTGAAGGGTGGAGTCCAATCTTTTCCATTGTATGTTCAGGCATGAAGTTAATGCCATAACCACCATCCACAATAACTCCTTGAAATTCATGACCTTTGATAGATACTGTCAGCCGAGGAATTTTATAATCTGTAAG
Source organism: Ceratopteris richardii (assembly GCA_020310875.1). NCBI lineage: Eukaryota > Viridiplantae > Streptophyta > Polypodiopsida > Polypodiales > Pteridaceae > Ceratopteris > Ceratopteris richardii. Next base: position 93,276,219 of record CM035410.1, read on the forward strand.
GGGTGCTTCCCCTACAATTTTTCATTTATGTAAAACAGCAGTCTTTGCCACCAAACTTGTATTGGAAGCTTCATCAATTATCTGCAATAACTCTGACCTGAATTTCCCATCCATCTTTATTAAATCAAAAATACTAACCTCCTTTTTCATGGTCTTGAGTAGTTTTGAAGCCTCTGATTCCTTGAGAGCATGGGCTCCAGTTGACTTATCAAACTCCTCATGAGCCCTGTTGAAGGCATTCCCAATGGAATCACTCGTGCATATGGGATCTCCTTTTTGCCTTGTATCTGCACCTGTGGTGGCTTTATCTTCAGATGGTTCTCTGTCTTGATTCCATTCCTTAATCTTTGATCCTTGTCCTATGTCTGCTTGAACCTTCCCATTGCTTCTTGTCTGCACAGTCAAAGATTCTATTTCTTCTAATTGCACCACCCTGGTAGATGGTGATGGCTCATTGACTCGATCACACACTTCTTCTTTGTGCACAAAAATCATCTGAATATGGGGCCCGGATGAAGAGGCTTGATTCTTAGGACAACAATTGGTATAAGGTCTCTTGCCTCAGGGCAGTTCTTGCAAGGAGGGGCATTTTCTGGTAGGGTGCACCTACTTTGATAGTGCCCGCATTCTCCACATCTAAAACAGATGATTGGCCTCCTAGGCCCATTTCCAAAGTTATTCCTCTGTCTAGGATTATAGTTGTTACCTTGATTTGGTGCAGCAGCCATCATATTTGCTGGTGTTGGGGGTCCTCTATGTGTCCAGTATGTCGTTGCAGGCATTCCCCTTGATTGGCATTCATGGGCCTCATGGCCAACTTTCCTACATAATTGACAAGTCACACTTAACAAAGGACATTCACTTACTATGTGACCTTGCTTGCTACACATGGAACACCAAAGTCCACTCTTGATGCCACTCCCTTTGAGTTCTTGCAGCTCCTGTCACAGCTGAGCCAATTCCTCTGCTTGAGCCTCCTCCTCCTTTTGGAGCTTTAGTGCTTCAATCTCCCTCCTCAACTAAGCAACAACAGTCTCCTACTCTTTGTAGGGCTTATTCCTTTTTAAGCCCTCCAGCTCCTTCCTTAGCTAGATCACTGGATCCTCCATTTCTATACCATATGTTGGTTGGGAAGAAGTTGCTCCATACTGGTGCCTTATCTGCTCCAAGCGTGTGGCTGTGTTGATGAACTCCTCTATGGAGGCTCTAGGTAACACTAATTCCTTTATTTTGCATTGGGTGGCCACTGGTAGGGGCTTAGCTAACCATTTCTTAACAAAAAAGTCGTGTGGTGGATCTGGCAATTTAGCCATTAGTGCTTTGGCCCTAGTCACAAACTCTGGGAACTTTTCTCCTGGACCCAATCTCAAAGTTTCTAATTCTTCTATGATAATCTCCGCAGTGTTGCCATGCTGGAACTGATTTTTAAATGCATCTTTCATCACATCCCAAGTGGTAAAATGGTTTTCAGCAAACTGGCTGAACTACTTATCTGCTAATCCCTCTAATGTGGCAGGGAAGAGAATAAAAAAGGCATCCTCCCTACCCATTAAGCCTCTAGTCTTACATAGTGCCAAAAACCTTCTAATGTGTTCATCCGGATCCTCTTGAGCTAGGCCTTTGAAAGAAGGAAACTTTATATTTAATCTAGAGAGTAAAGTTTCCAAGTCTACCTAACCCGCCATGCTCTTTACTAATGAGGTTGATGATAGTGGACTGGAGGACCTTCTAACAACCTTCCTTCTTGTCTACTTGCAGGTGACCCTCAATGTTTGGGACCGGGTTGCGGTCATGAGCAGCTCATAGCCCACTTAATATGAGACACTTGATAAGAATATTTACCTTTTGTTTGATGAAGTAGCACTGTAGACACGTGACCTCTGCTATACTTTGCACTTGGTTTCTCCTAAGCTCAAATCTCCTTGAAAGTCCCACCGGGCGTGCCAAATTTTGTTGGGAGATTCTTAGACAAGAAGGAGTTTGAGGGTTTGTAGGAGAAAAGGAAAAGACCAGAAGAGGAAATACACCTTGGAAGCTTCTACCGATTGATTACAGTAAGACAATTACAATGTTTGAAGCACAATACAAGCCAATACTTCTGTGCACAATCACACAGAGTGCTCAATTACAAAATACCCAAAATATCCCAAAGTCTTCTTGCCGTCGGCCTCCTCTGCACCAGACCTCCACCTGCTTCAAGCTTATCCTTGTGCACACCTTGCACCAAGCTTCCACTAAGGGGGAGGAATGAATACCTTCTGTCGGCACACGCACACTGCAAAGAGACCTTGAGATCCTTGGGGGACTAGCTTAGCACTCTCTACACAATCCCTTAGTCACTTTCCATGCACTCCTTCACTTCCACTTCTCTGTGTCGTCGCACACTCGTGACTCTTGCACTTCTCTCTCTTGCTTCCTTAGATTATGCTTCTCTTGCTCACTCTAAGATTGGTCCAAGAATAGACCTTGCCTTGATTTGAGTGTGTCGATCATGTAGGCTCCTAACTGCAATAGTATCTTGGTGCTCACTTTGATGTCCCAAGATTGTCTTCACAAGTGGCAGCCAACGACTCACTCTTTTGTCATGTAGTGACTTTAGACTAAAACCAAAAATTTTGATGGGGGGCCATACTTTCACCTGTGCGTACATTATCGCTTCATATACCTTCACATTTTCCTTTTAAGTCATCACTTTTGCACATAAGAGGGGGGTTCACCTGAACCTTTCAAAACACTTTAAAACACACTTTGAACCTTAGGGAAATTAGAGAAAATACCTCTGCAACTTGCAACCCACTTTCTCCAATTTACCCTTTGTGGACCATTAATTGTGCACTACCTGTGCACTTTGACACCTGCACTTTAGCACTTTGACTTTGCACCTATTGACTTTGACCTTGACCTTGTTGACTTTGACCTTTTGACTTTGACTGCAATTGACTTTGACCAACATGACTTTTATGGGCTCAACAAAGACCATTAAGAACATCTACAGAAGTGAACTATTCGGCAAGACTTCATGTGTAGAAATCAAGTGCCCCTTCAAATTTTTTATCTTTGTCAAAAAACTATCCATAAAATCTCCTTCATTCATATGCTCAATCTCCAATTCTTTTCATAGGTAAGCAATAGAGGCTCATCTTTTCTTGTTGTTACAGAGTGATAAGTGTATCTGAAGCATATTTTGCTATTTTTAAAGAGAAAATATGCGGGATAATGGCATATTTCATAGACAAGGCTATCAATACATGTTCTTGAGAATCTCTACCATCCCAAGGAAGTTTCTCTATAGTGAGTTCTATAGGAACTCCAACATAAATAGAAATTTCAAGATCATCATCTTCAACACCATTTGTATCACCTTCAATATTTATATTTGTAGGTGTACTAGGTCATTAGTGAACACCTTGCACAATATTCCACACTCCTTTCATGATCAATACATGATGCATCATATATGCCCAAAATCGGTAATTGGTACCATCCAACTTATCCTCAACAGCCAACAATCTGAATTCATCATTGTTTTCAGCCATGGCCAATGACTAAAATACCCTTATGTAGAAAAATTATTGTATCTCAAAAAGTTGAATAGAACTAGAGAATCAAGTTCTTCTAACCGTGTAGTAGACTTCGAGGTTCTTGTACTCGCAAACCAAAACATGTATATATGTTTGGTAAAAAAGGAGCAATTGCTTCCAAAAGCACTATGACAGTGCATTTAGAGGCTGAAACGAGCTCATATCCAAATTTTTACACCAAATTTTGTGTGATTCTGAGGCTTCATCTAGTTGATGAAGTGCCAGATGAAGCAATGAGTTGCTATGATATCAATTGTTGGAGTCTGAGGTCTTGAAAAGCACACCAAAAATACAAGGAAGAAGAAGAAGCTTGGAGCACAACACACAATACTGAATGTATTACCAAGTTAATGTACATAGATAAGTAACATGTTAGAGTTATAGGGGTATATGCAAGTTGGGAAAAAATACTCCTAAAGAGGGAAAAAAGTGCCTTAACTATCCTAAAAGTGTTTGCACACATCACTACTGAAATATGTCAACAAGTATCATTATTTATCTTAGAAAGAAAGGGTATGTTATCCTTAATTTTCTTCTTTTTCATCAAAGCATACATACTCTTCATAGCTCTATCGGCTTTCCAACCCAAAATTCTCTTGAATTAGTAAGAGACATACTAGCCTCTCGATAATATTCATATCTAAACTAACACATAATGTCCAACAGGGGCTTGGAGAGCTTATTAAAATCATAGTCCTTTCAAAGAATGAAGGATGAAGTTCCTTCTTTGAGATGAGCTCTATCTAGAGAGATTCTTGTAGTAAGTAAAGATCTTTTGTCTTAATAGAACATTCCCATCTCTTGAAGAGAGAGTCACCTTGAGACAAGTGAAAATCAATGGTGTCTTTAATTTTCCCAATAAAGCTAGGTATTTTGAGAAAATTGGCATCTAGTTGAAGGAGGGAGGCTTTCCCATAACACTTGTCTAATCTTGGAACAAGGGCATTATCACCAATCTAAGTATTAGCCTACATGAAGCCAATATTAACAAACATGTCAATGAGTTTTTTTCTCTAACATAGTGAGTACCAAGACAAGTTCTCCCTACTAGTAATGTGGTTATCTCTACTATCAAGTCTATCACTAAGGTTTACGACCATATTGAAATCATCCACAATGAGGATAGGACAAGAAAAATCATTAATGTCATCCCAATAGTCTTTTTGCAAAGAACTAAAGTTCGAAGCATACACACAAATCAAGGTAAAATTAAAAGGACTATCAAGAACAAGATCAATCCATTGCTGAAACTTTCAGTTGAAAACATTCTTGACACAATGATGGATGGAAGATTTAATGCCAAACACCACCTGTTCATTGCGGGTGATTCATGCATTACCACTCACGATAAGCAAACCTAATTTTGAGATGAGAACAAATTCTAGAGTTACCAACTTTAACTTCGTGCACGGAGTTGAAATGAGGGCACAAATCAAATCTTTTCAATGAACACCAGATGCTTTTACCTCTTATGATTTCAAACAACCCCTTAGAATTTAAGGACAACAAGTTAATAGAATCCATCAAAGAACTAAAGGGAAAAAGCACACAAAGCAACAATTAATTCCTTCTAGTTTTACTAGGTTTAAGCATAGATCCTAAGTTCTAAGGGCTTCTTTTCTTTACGATTCACCATGAAGTTGATTAACCATTTGACCCACTTTATTGTGGAAAATCCAAATATCCTCATGGTTGAAATATTCTTACCTCTATTTGATTCCTTTGTAAGGTTACATCAATGTTATCTTCCACATGATTGGAACTCCCTTTGGCAAGGGATTCCTTGTTGGTAACAACTTTTTTAACAATTATTAAATCTCTATAGATATCAACAAAGAAACTTGATTTTGTAGCAAAACGTCTTGCTTCATCAACATTATTGGAATGTCTATTTTATTTTTGTTCATCAAAAAGATCAGAAGATTCGAAAGGGTTGTAGACTTCCTCTAAAAGCACATCAAAGGGGTTAGATGTTTTAGCTCCTTTTCTCTTACCATTTCTAGGAGTAATTCTCCTTCCAGAGGTTTTATTTGCTTGAGAACCTTCATGAACATAATCCTTCTTCTTGACCCTTCATCAGACGCATTAGCATTTATAGGTTAGAAAAATTATCTCTCTACATACAATCCAACCCCTCAATAGGTGCAAGATGGCCCTTAAAGGGCAATGGTTTGCCTCGCTAAATCTGGGAGTGGTATGCCTGGCTATATCTCGCAGTGGTCTCTTTTGATTCTATTGGCTAGGGCCTAAAGTTGATGGTTGTTGAACCTTACAAATGACTAGGAAAAAGTATCAATCTCTCTCATATGACAGATTTCTTCTAAAAGCTCTCTATCACATGACAAGCATTTTTCTATTGAGATAGGTGCACAACTAATAATCTGTGGAGAACCAAATCTTCAAGAGACGTGATTGGTAACTACTATGAAGTTGCTCCAGATTGACTATAGGTACATTTATTTCCTTTATTTTGTGCATTGATCATGTATTATGATGGCTCTAGATGGAATGCTTCAACACTTTTAGTGAAAGTGAGAGTAGAATTCCAAGAGTTCTTCTTGAAAGAATTATCTTTTGGTTTGCTTCCTTGCAAGAACATAGAGTATAGAATCAAATTGGTATTAGGAGTAAGTCTGACTGCTCAACCACCATTTCCAATGAGTGTCCAAGAGAAAAATGAAGTCCACAAGGTCATGGACGAATACCTACCGAAATGGCTGATTAGATCCAGCTATTCACCCTTTGCATCAATAGTTCTTCTAGTGAAGAAGAAAGATTGATCTTATAGGATGTGTGTTCATTAGAGGGCACTCAATAAGATTACTATCAGACATAGATATCCCATGCCTAGGACTGATGATCTTTTAGATGCTCTAGGTGGAGCCATTGTATCTATTAAAATAGATTTAAAAAGAGGCCACCATCAAACTAGAGTAAGAGATCATGATGTACATAAAACAACTTTTAGAACAAGTTTAGTTCATGCTATTTGGTTTGACTAATGCACCAACTACGTTTATGATGTTAATGAATGATATTTTAAAACCATTCATTGGAAAATGTGTTGTTGATTTTGTTGATGATTTAAGTATGTTAACCCAGAGAAGGATAGAGTATCTAGGGCATGTGATATTGGTTGATCCAGTTCAGATGGATCCCAAAAATGTCTTAGTTATATTGTCTTCGCCTACTCCTCAGGATTAGGGGCAGTTACATTAGTTTTTAGGACTTTCCAGTTTGTATCAGAAATTCATCTCTTCATAATTTTTGAACTCTCCAAAACTCTATGTAACATCCTATAGGTCTCATCATCCTCCTCTATTAGTATTCTCAAAGACTATATCATCATGCCCCACAAATGACTCACCATCAATCTGTATAAATTATAACATAGATAATTGCAATGAGCATTGAGTACTAATTTCAATCTTATAAGTATATACGATGTAGAATACAAATATAAACTTTACCTTATTTTTTAGTTTCATGGTTTTTTGAATTTCAAGGAGCCTTAAGCTTTTCTTGACAAAAAATTAATCTCTACATCTGGTGTGTGCTAAGGTGGTTGCATACTTTATCGTGCACCAAAGAGTTCGAGCTCCAATTCCATAGGCATGAACCTATCAAAAAATATTGCATATAATAAAAATATTAGAAAAATAAAAAAAGGATCACATTTAATGTATGATCAATATATATATGCAAGTAAGTAGTTATTACTTACCTTTGATAGGACTCTCAGTGCAATAATATCCACATTCGGAGTTGTATAGCAATACATTTACCACCAATTCAAAAGGGACTTACACAAGTCCCTAGTAAAGGTAGTGGTTATATTGTATGTGATTCCTAAATTGTTCGCATACATGATGAAATCTTTGTCACACTAATTCTATATTTCAGCATCAAGAACATGACTTAGAGACTCATCATGTGATGCTAGCAACCTAATATTTTGCAATATATCCTCTCCTTTGTAAAGGAAGTGTACTAAAGTCAAAATCTTATGAATCGAACAGATTAGGTATGTACCTCTCCTATCAATGATCCATGGAATCTTTAAGCTCCTAGAAGATTTTACAAAAAAATGAGTAAAAAAAGATAAATATAATAAAACAAAAATTCCAATTATAAATACTTCTGATCTATGAGTTGTGAGTATGCCTCTATAAAGTCTCTCATCTATTGGAACATGGTGTATAAATGTCTAATGGTGGATCCCTTTGAATCTTTGAGCCATAGAAGAGCCCACATCATCATGAGCGTTCCACAAAGTAGCAATATCTTCCTTCAAAACCCATCATCCAAGAGGGTCAAACTAGCGAATTGTGCTTCCTCTATCTCATTGACATGCATCTAGTCCCACTATGGGCCAATAATTGTTGTCCTTGGTGTGTCAATAAGGAAAATTAGTCAATGGAAGATGAGAAACGTACATGTTAAATCCATCATGATCATGCTTTTACCTTTATCACTAAATACAAACAATGGGTTGCACATGGAGTCCATACTATACTAGGGAACTATTTGACCATCTCTATGATCCATATGTAGTTAGATGTATTTTCTTATGGTTTGAACCACATAATTTGCACCTTTGTCTAGTATAACCTCTCTCATATGTCGATATATAAACTCACAAGTGAGACTCTATCCTCCAAACTGTACTTTGATAGCAAGTATGAACATAGTACCAAGGCATGATGATACTAAAATAATGATAATATTTCGATGATGGAAACAAATCCATCCATCCTCTATGATCATGCATCCAAATTGAAACCGAGATTCTTTCACGTCTGCAAGTTCAATATCAATGCACTCACACTCGTGGTCAAGCACAATAGTATGTTTGTATGTATAATCCAACCAAATCCACTCATCATGATCTCCCAATGTGCCAAAAACTGCAATGGAATGAATCATCCTCTTCCATTTCTTTGTCCAAAGCAGATTGAACGAGATATTGTTATATGAGGGCATGCTATCTCTATCTTTGAAATCCTCTTTCTATCTTTGACCCATGAATCTTTGATCAAATATAGATGTTGATGTAGAAGGTATCTCGCTAGTAGCTCCACTAATAGTCCTATAAATATCCACAAATCGAGTCTCAATGGAAGTCTCAGTAGTAGCTGATGATATAGGTGTTTTTTGAGTACTAACAATAGCATGAGCACTAGTACTAGATGGCATAGATGTGGATGGATCTTGTTGAGAATTTAAAGAAGATGAAGAAGGCCAACGCAAAACATCATCTCTCTCTATCTACACCTCTCCACTTAGGACTACTCTATTGTTTAAAAGTTGACTTTCTGGCGTCGTGCAATTCCATGACCTCCCATCCTAGACACATGGAAAATCACCTTAGTAATGATACTACTAAACATGCTCTTAAAATAAATGCACTTCCAACTCTTACTACCACTATCATATCTTTGCCCTATTTGACCCCATATAGAAGTATGTCCCTAGAAATAAGAATGAGATTATTTTGGCACAATGATTGCTCAAATCATGTACCAAAATCAATAAAAAGAGAATATAATCATGAGTCGTTATGCATCTAAATTTTGAAATCAAGAACAAAGTGATGAAACTGTTGATATATTTAGGTAGTGATATGTGTGAACACACTAGGACCATCCGGGCACTTTTTTCCCTCTTTAGGAGTTTTTTTCCCCGGCTTGTATATACGCCTATTGCCCTAATGGGCTACTGATCTTTGTACATTCTCTATTAATACATTCAAAATTGTGTGTTTGTGCTCCAAGCTTCTTCTTCTTCCTTGTGCTCTTCGCATGCTTCCGCAGACGTCTATCTCCAACAATTGGTATCAGAGTAGGTCGTCGCTTCATCTAGGGTGCCGTCAAAACTCCTCCGTTTGTAGTCTCAAAATTGTATGAATTTTGGTGAGCATACTTAGCGTGCTTCTGAGATCAAAATGGCTTCGCTCTATGGTGCCAAAATCGCGATCTAAGCTCGTTTCGACCTCCGAATGACTATCGTAGCGCTTGTGTAGGCTATTTTGTCTTTTTGTGCCAAAGGTATATATGAGTTTGTGTTCGCCAATATAAGCATCTCAAAGTCTGCTACAAGTCTAGCAGAGCTCGTGTGGGCAGTTTTGTTCAACTTTTTGAGATACAGTCAATGTTCTGCATCAATGTATTTTAGTCACCGACCATGGCTGAAAGGAGTGATGTATTCTGTATGTTGGCTGTTCAGGGTAAGTTGAATGGCCAACTCTGAGCTTATATGATGCGACATGTATTGGTTGCAAAAGGATTGTGGAACATTGTGCAGGGTGTTGAAAGATGACTTGTTACACCTCTAACTACAAGTACTACAAATACAGGTGCTGGAGCTGATGAAGATGGTGTCGAAGATGATATTCTGTAGGTTCGTGTTCGTGCTGCTGTTTTTGCTGCACCTACTGCAGAGCACATTTGTTGGGATGGCAGAGATGCCCAGGCACATGCATTGATAGCTTTGTTTGTCAAACATGCCCTTATTCCTCACATTCGCTCTTGCAGAAGAGCTAAGGATGCTTGGGATACACTTACCACATTGTACTAAGCTAGGAATGAGGCTCGTGTTCCTTACCTCCAAAAACAGCTGGAGAGTTAGCACATGAATGAAGGTGATTCTATGGACAGTTTCCTAACGAAGATCAAAGACTTGAAGGAACAGTTGTTTTCTGCTGATGAGGTTATACCAGATAGCTCACTTGTACAAACCATTATGAATGGTCTTCCTGATTCATATCAGAGTTTTACTTCTACTCTTCGGTTGATGATTAAAGGCAATCCAAATGCCTTATCATTTGAGGAGTTAGTCTTTGTTCTGTTGTAGGAAGATCAGTCCAGGCAAAACAAGTCCATTATGCGAGTTGTAGATCAAGCTTTCCTAGCTAGTGAGAAGGGCAAAGGAAAATGGAGCTCTTCAACTAGTAAGCAAAAATCTGCTAATTCTACATATTCAAAGAAGGAAGATAAAGATGAGAAGAAATCAGAAAAACGGAAATTGTTTTGTAAGTACTGTAAAGGGAATGATCATATCATAAAGAACTATCCAAAACTGGCTGCTAAAGAAGCAAAGAAGAAAGAGGTTGGAATGGTTGTTGTAGAGGCCTCTACACCAAAAACAGAGTTTGCAAATCTTGTGCAAGAAGAAGAATGGGCGTTTACTACTGTTTGTAGTTTTGACCCATCTTCTCATGAGCAGTGCATGTCTGCAATAGACTTAGATGTTTGGTATTTTGATAGTGGGGCGACCAAACATATTACCTCACAGCACAGTTTCTTCTCTTCACTCGAGCCTGCCCCTACAGGGAATACTGCTACATGCGCCAACAACTCCTCTTATCCTGTTATGGGAGTTGGTAAGATCATTTTGACTACTGCTGATGGTAGTTTTTTCACTTTGTCAGATGCTTTATTTGTACCAGGGATCAAAAAGAACTTGTTATCAGTTTCTGCATTAGCCAAGATTGGCCTGGTTGTGAAATTGGTTGATGACACGTGTATAGTTCATGATCTGTCAAATGGAAATGTGATTATTGCTTCTGGCATTTTATGTCGTGGGCTGTATAAGCTCATAGACTATGAAAGATCTGTAAATGATTTGGCATGTGCAGTAAATGATTCTCAGGCTATGTCAGATGCAAAGCTTTGGCATGCACGCTTTGGTCATCTGAATTTTGCTAGTTTGCTATGCCTACAGAAATCTGAAATGGTGTCCTCGTTGCCCAAACTTGAGGCACCTAGAAAACATGTTTGTGAAGGCTGTATTTTGGGCAAAATGTAGCGTTCATCCTTTCCAAAAGATAGTTCAGTTCAGGCTACTTAGAAATTGCAACTTGTACATAGTGATGTCTATGGTCCTATGCAGACACCTTCTTTTGGAAATTATCTTTACTTCATGACATTCATTTATGATTTTTCCAGGCATGCATGGGTATATCCACTCAAAGCAAAGTCCGAAGTGTTCATGTGCTTTAAACAGTTTTTGGTTTTGGCTGAAAATCTGTCAGCATGTAAAATGGGCACCCTCCGTTCTGATGGAGCGGGGGAATATATGTCTTCTGATTTTAATGCATTTCTGGTTGAACGTGGGATAAAACACTACTGTACAGTGCCGTATACACCTCAACAGAATGGAGTTGCTGAACGAAAGAATAGGTCACTCATGGAGATGGCGAGGTGCATGGTCAAGAGTCAGTCTTTACCACATAGTTTCTGGCTTGAGGCTGTCATGTGTGCAACATATGTACTGAATAGGTGTCCCACTAAAGCATTGCAGTCTATCACTCCATATGAGGCTTGGCATGACCGCAAGCCATCTGTTGCTCATCTGCGTGTTTTTAGTTGTTTGGCATATGCACTAGTGCCTGTACAACATCGCAGAAAATTGGATGATAAGGCAGTAAAATGTTTTTTTGTTGGGTACACTTTTGAAAATAAAGTCTATCCTCTGTATCATCCACAAACTAAACACATTCTAGTTAGCCATGATGTTGTCTTTGTGGAAGATGCTATTCAGCCATTGCTTTCATGTACTAAGGAGACATTTGTTAGCTCCAAAGACATGTATGATAATTTGATGCCTCTTTTTACAGGTGGACAGCCTAGTGCTGGTCCTTATGAGGTAACTTCTCAGACTTTGTAGGTTTCATATGATGATGCAGATCATGCCATTTCTGATGCAGATTTACATGATGCACTTCTTGATGAGAGAGCTGATATTGAGCAGGAAAAAACTATGCCAAAATGGCTGGTGCAGACTTTGCGTGACAGCAAATTAGATGCACCTTTGTCATATCGTACTCGTTTAGGCTCTCATAGTGCCTCCTTTGCATCAGATTGCTATGCTATGGCTGTGTCTAGTCTCTGTGATGAGAATGAGCCTATTTCTTTTGATGAAGCACAAAATTCAGAAAATTGGATGGCTGCTATGCAATCTGAATATGATGCTATAATGAACAATGGGACATGGTCTTTATGTGACTTGCCTCCTGGAAAGAAGGGCATTGGCACTAACTGGGTATACAAGTTGAAGTGTAAACCTGATGGTACAGTTGAAAGGTAAAAGGCTAGGCTTGTTGCAAAGGGTTATGCGCAGGAAAGAGGCATTGATTTTGATGAGACCTTTGCACCTACATGCCGTATGACTACTGTTCCGAGCATTTGTGCACTTGCAGCCCATCATGGTTGGAATGTACATCAGTTGGACATTAAAACAACATTTCTAAATGGCGACTTGCATGAAGAAGTGTATGTTTTTCAGCCCGGTGGCTTTGTGTAGAAAGGGCATGAAAACCAGGTGTGCAGGTTAAAGAAGGCATTATATGGTTTAAAGCAAGCACCACGTGCTTGGTATGAGAAGATACATGCCTATCTGGTTGCACATGGTTTTGAGAACAGTCCAATAGAAAGCACCTTATATGTTAAGCGTGCTAATGATGTGCTTCTGATCATTGTTGTCTATGTTGACGACATCCTACTCATTGGTCCTATTGAGAAGCATATTGCTGATTTCAAGGCTGATTTGCATGCCTCATTTGAGATGTCTGATTTGGGGCATTTGCATCACTATTTGGGCATTGAGTTTATGCAAGTTGATGGTGGAATGGCTTTGTGTCAAACGAAATATATTGACACATTATTGCATCGTTTTGAGCTTGAAGATTTTAAGCCTATTGCCACTCCTATGGAGACACGTTTACGATTGAGTCTTCATGATGCTCGAGATGCATTTGATGCTGTTCTCTATGAGCAGACTGTTGGATGCTTGACTTACGTATTACTCGGCGAGATATTGAGTTTGCTGTCTCACAGATGAGTAGATTTATGCATTGCCTAGGAGTCAAGCATTGGCAGGCGGTTAAGCGCATCTTTCGCTACTTGAGTGGTACTCGGCTACTTGGGCTGTTTTATCCCAAGGGGGATCACTACCGCTAGATTTGCATGCTTTTTTTGACTCTGATTGGGCTGGTTGCTATGACACTTGTGTGTCCACTAGTGGCTTTTGCTTCATGCTTGGTAGCTCATGTATATCTTGGTTGAGCAAGAAGCAGCCTACTGTGGCCACTTCCACTTGTGAGGCTGAGTATAGGGTAGCTTTTACAACTACTGTTGAGTGTGTGTGGCTCAGATGCCTTATGGCTGATTTGGGTGTTGGTCACTCTTGTGCCACCACCATCTTCACTGAGAGTTAGAGCGCATTCGCAGTTTCGAGGAACCCTGTGTTCCATGCTTGCACTAAGCACATTGAGGTGCATTATCACTATGTGAGGGAGAGGTTCTCTGCTGGGGAGATTAGCTTGGCATATGTGCCCACGCAGGAGAACATTGCAGACCTTTTCATGAAGGCTCTGCCTAGAAAGAAGTTTGAAGCTTTCCGCAAAGCTTTGGGCTTACTTCCTTTTGTGGAGTGATTTCCACATAGCTTGGCACTTCCTTATACATGAGTGCCAGCTCCTTGTTCACCACATCACTCCCAGGGGGGACTTTGTTGATATATTTAGGTAGTGATGTGTGTGAACACACTAGGACTATCGGGGCACTTTTTTCCCTCTTTAGGAGTTTTTTTCCCCTCGGCTTGTATCTAAGCCTATTGCCCTATTGGGCTACGGATCTTTGTACATTCTCTAGTAATACATTCAGAATTGTGTGTTTGTGCTCCAAGCTTCTTCTTCTTCCTTGTGCTATTCGCGTGCTTCCATGGATGTCTATCTCCAACAGAAACATGTGTATATGACTTTATATGATATTTATTATTTATATGAAAAAGTCCACACTCTAGACTACAATTGACTTATGTGTGTGTGTGAGTGTCTAATGGTTATGTGTTGAATTTTAATGCATTCTGCATGCCTGTCCACTATCATGTGATGTGCACACTTTCTAGACTTTGTGCATTGTACAATGTCTGCTCCTCAATGTATGCACCGTGTATGTGACATGTGTGACTAAGTGACAAGTGTTGAATTTTATTACATTATTTTCATGAAATGAATTGTAAGTCGACTTGGTGAATAGATGCAACAACATGATGAAACTTAGAAACTTAATGGAAGAAAACTATTGATTAGGTTGGAGTGTTGCTTACCAAAAATGGTGAAAGTTGATATGGTAAGGTGTAGCATATAATAACTATAATAATAATAATAATAATAATAATAATAATAATAATAATAAGAATTTCATTAGCATTTTTTGACCTACTTAAATGTACATCCTCTATATTTTCTTCATTGTTGTAGTCCCTGTTAATCTTCCTATTTCTTAGTTGTACTATCATGGGAGTTGGTTCTATACTTATCTTTATTCTCCTAATGGTTTTTTGTGAGGTTGCTATCCATCTAAATAGAATGCAAGCAGCTATTATGATTCATCATTGTGTGTATGGCATGTGCCTGTATATAGTGTGTCACTATATAGTATTAAATATATAATATATACATAAAGGTGCATGGAAAGCCTCTTGTCAAGCCAAAGCATTATCTTAATAGATTGACGGGAACAAAAACACTTAGGGGTTAGTGTGCAACACAGAAACCTTCATATCCTTAATGCTTAATAAGCTTGCAATCTAAAGGTAGTCGAACCCAAGATTATAGTTGCTTCTAGTGAAGGAGGGAAGCCCTAGATAGTTGATGATACGTTGAGAAAGGTATTTCTTGTCAATTCCAGATTTACAAAGCTTACTACTTGTCTACATATTTGGTCAAGAGAACCCCTGAGAGTCTTTGAGCTCAATTAGATCCTAATGCATATTTTTATGATCCCAATAAAAACTAACATATTACACATATACACATACACATGTCACACCATCTACACACACCTATCACAGACACACACAAAAAAAGAGGAGATCACTACCTATCGGAGTGAAACCTCTAAATTTATGAGGAATTGAGGAGGTTCCCAAAATCTAACAAGTGCCCTCTTCAATACTTCTAATAGTTTACAAGTTCCACATCACACCTCTCTCTACTTTGTTTCTCATTGTGCACCTCTTTGTGAGAACTCTAGACTCTATTGAGTCGGAAATCATTTATATTTGTTAGGTTGGTTCAACCGGCCTAAGCCGTGTATGGAAATTACTCGGGCGGTGGCCGCCCATGCTCTACCACCCATGTGTAGCCATCCATGGAAGGCCACCCATGATCCTATATATACATGACTTCTGCACTATCTTAGATATCGATTCGAGCCAGCATACCTCTACCTTGTATCTCCCTATCTAGAGTTGTCTAGATCACCATTTAAGCTCTACCTTGAGAGCGCACGGGTGGACAATGCCATCATCTTTGTACTTGCTATTAGTATAAAACTGTTAAGATTCTCCTATATCTGTTATCTTCTCTGCTACTGCTCTTGTCTTATATTGTGTAACTATTGTCGTATATGGTATCAGAGCCATAAGGTCCGAATAGCTTGAGAAGTATCACTATTTTAGCCTACTAGTAGACTAGAATATGAGTAGATTATTCGAGTGATTACATGATGGCTTCAATGTTGAACACTGGTCTTTGTGCTTTAGCTAATGTTAATGCTGCACCTATTCGAATTCGCCCACCTGCATTCACTGAAGGGAAGCTAGATGGAACCAACTATACACTCTGGAAGTTCAAAATTTCTGCATATTTGGACTCCTATGAATTACTTGACACTGTCATGGGACTGATGGGATTGGATCCAGCCAGATCTAGATCTTCTACGAGCTTGGAAGAGGCGGAATGCTAATGCATTATGTGCAATTGTCACTAGTGTTAATACTAAAGCACATGAGGCTTGGGACATATTGGATCGACAATATGAGACCAAGAACCACACTAGGATACAAACTTTTGAAAATCAGTTGGCAAATTAAAAGCATTCTGATTCTGAAAAGGCTAAAGATTTTATCAAATAGATAAAACATCTTCAAGACCAATTGGTTGCAGTTGGTGTTGTTATAACAGTAGAAGAGGTGGCTCAAAGATGTGCACGTGTTCTTGCAGAAAAGTATGATGGATTAATAACAACCCTTAACACTCAGGTAAGACCAACTCCCCTTACATTTGAAGAGTTTTGTGCTATGCTTTTAGAAGAAGAGATGTGGTTGAAGAATAGGCAAAGTGATGCTGCATTCTCAGCAAATGCAAAAGGTAAAGGCTCTTTTGATGGATCAAACAAAAAGCCAAAGAAGAAAAAGTTCACAGGAAGTTGCTTCTATTTTGAAAAGAAAGACCATGCCATCAACGATTGTAGAAAGAAGCAAGCTGATGAACGGAATGGGACTCTAAACCATCGTGGAAGAGCAAAGAGTCTGCAAACAACAAAGAGCTGGAACTATGAGTAGCTATTAAAGATGTATTCTCATCTGCTCAAGCTCGTGTTGATGAACCATGGATCTTAGATAGTGGAACATCTTGCCATATGACTAGTAAAAAGGATTGGTATAGTTCCCTAGTGCCTCTATGGGAATCCATCAATGTAGTGGTGGGAAATGACTCCAAGTGTGCAGCGGAAGGAACTGGAACCATCTCTTTTATCACTTCACCAGGTGTTGAGAAAAAGTGATCCGATGTTCTCTATGTACCTACACTTAAAAGAAATTTATGGTTAGTTTCTGCAATAAAAGATCGTGGACTCGAAGTTCACTTCAATAAGAGTGGTGCAGAAATCATGGATTCATCAAGTAATGTAGTAGGTAAAGGCATAAGATGTGATAACTTGTATGAGTTAAGTGCCTTAACTACTAGAAGATAAAGATGTAAGCAGGTTATGGCACCAATGATTTGGGCATCTCGGATTTGCAGTTTTGAAGGAGATGCAAAGAACAGGGATGGTTGCTCATTTGCCTGCATTTTCGGAGTTGCAGGAACCTTTTGAAGCTTGTATGATGGGCAAGCAACAACGAAAGGCATTTCTAAGAGAGACAGTAATCGATCTTAAGCTCCTCTAGAGTTGGTACATGATGATCTCTGCGGTAAAATGTCTACACCTCCTTTAGGAGGATCTTTCTACTTTTTTGCTGTTAGTCGACGATTATAGTAGATGTGGGTTTATTTCATTCGAGAGAAGGCTAATGCTTTTGAAAAAATTAAAACGTGGCATAAGTATGTGGAAAATGAATCACGAAGGAAATTGAAGAAATTTTGAACAGATAGAGGAGGTGAATTCTTGTCAACAAAATTCAATAATTACTATAAGGAGCATGGTGTGAAAAGGCAACTTACCAGAGCTCATACACCTCAACAAAATGGCATTGTTGAGCGAAGGAACATGGTAGTCGTTGAAATGGCTTGTTGTATGTTAAAGGCTCAAGACATGCCTAATTCATTCTGGGCAGAAGTAGTGAATACAACAATCTACATCCTCAATCGAAGCTACACAAAAGCACTGAAGGGGATGACTCCTCAAGAAGCATATTCTGGTAAAAAGCCTTCAATTTTGCATTTCAGAATTTTTGGTTGTTTTTGTTATGCACATATTCCCGATTCAACAAGATCAATGTTGGATTCAAAAAGCAAAAAGTGTGTCTTCCTAGGATATAGTGAAGAGTCTAAAGCATACAGGTTGTGGGATCCTGAGGCAAGGAAGATTTTTGTCAGCTAAGATGTGGTGTTTGATGAAGGACCACACTTAGTAGAAGATAAAGGTAAATCTACTATCTCATCAAACGGAGAAATATCTCACCTTGTGCCTATCAAAAGACAAGTTAAATTTGAGGAGAAGGAAACATCTCATGGAGAAATTTCCTTAATAAAAAGCCAACCAGTTGTAGCTACATAGCGTAAGCCACTACCAAAGTGGGCACAATAGCTCATTGATGATCACAATCCACATGTAGATGTACCAGAATCATCCTCGGATGAATTACGAAGATCAAACTGAATAGAGGAGCAAAGAAGAGCCTTAGAACACATTGTTAACATGGCTCTAATGGCAGATATCATGGGGTCGATAAAAGAACCTACCACCATTGAAGAAGCCCTTGATGATCCAGGTTGGAGAGCGGCAATGGAGTCTGAGTATGATAGTATACTCAAAAATGATACATGGGATCTAGTCAACTTGCTGCCAAAGAAGAAGGTAATAGGTACTAAATGAATTTGGAAAGCTAAGTATAAAGCAGATGGAACATTAGGAAAGTATAAGGCAAGATTAGTTGCACAGGGTTTTTCACAGATCGAAGGCTTTGATGTTCTAGAAACTTTTGCACCAATAGCACACATGACAACTATTCGGATGGTACTTGCAGTAGTTGCACATAAGGCTTGGCCTATTTTCCAGATGGATGTCAAATCTACGTTTTTGAATGGTCATCTCAAGGAGGAGGTATATGTATCTCAACCACCAGGTTTTGAGGTGCCCAATTCAGAAAATAAAGTTTGCAGGTTGAAGAAAGCTTTGTATGGACTTAAGTAAGCTCCACGGGCTTGATACCAACAGATAGATAATTTTCTCAAAAATATGGGTTTTGGAAGAAGTACTTTTGATGCTAACTTGTATGTAACGAAAAGGGATAGCAAGCTAGTTGTTGTCATTGTATATGTAGATGATTTGATCATTATAGGAGATCATCAAGAACTCATCAATCAAACAGACTTAGGTCTACTCCATTTTTGTCTTGGAATTGAAGTATGGCAAAGGAAGGATCGCATTTTCATCTCACAAGAAAATTATGCCAAAGAAATTCTCAAGGCATTTGGAATGATGGACTGCAAACCAACTAGCACATCTATGGAGGTAAATCATAAGCTATCTATGGATGATAACATGCTGATGTAGATGCTTAGAAGTATAGGAAGCTCGTTGGAAGTCTTATTTTTCTGTGCAACACTAGACCAGACATTTGCTATGCTATTGGAGTGTTAAGCAGGTTTTTTTCCAACAAACCTAAGGAGAGTCACTGGAATGCTGGAATGCAAATTCTAAAGTACATTGCAGGAACCTTGGATTTTGGTATTTTGTATACCACAGGTGATACACTTCAAGGATATTTTGATTGAGATTCGGCTGGAGATTGTGATTCTAGAAAATCAATTTTTGGATATTGTTTCTCGCTTGGTTCAAGAATATTTTCTTGGGTAAGTAGGAAGCAACCAACTCTTGCACTCTCCTCCACTGAAGTAGAGTACAAAATAGCTTGTTTTGCTTCTTGTGAGGTAGTCTGGTTAAGGAGAATTCTTGCAGATCTAGGCTTTCCATCAAATATGGCAACTGTACTCAAGTGTGATAATCAAAGTTGTACGGCTATTGCAAAGAACCCAATATTTCATGCTCGCACCAAGCACATAGAAGTACAGTACCATTACATTTGTGAGCTAATTGAAGATGAAATTGTGGAGCTAGAATATTACCCAACAGAGGCAAATTGTGCTGACATATTCACTAAAGCACTTGGAAGAGAGCAGCTCAACAGGCATCTTCAACAAATGGACATAGGACCGAGACCTACTTGATTTATCATCGGTAAACATTGAGGGGGGGTGTTAGTATATGATCAATGTCTACCCCTCATGATTGTATGCACATTTTGTAAGGCCCCCATTATGAGGACAAGCCAAGCATGCGTTACCCAATTGATGGGAATCCCAACTTGCATGTTGGATGAAGGTCATATTGGACCATGTAAGGTATAGTAAGGAAAGGGAGTTACCAGGGTCCCCAATTGTGGGGTCCGGGGATATTCCCGTTCGGAGTCAGAAATCATTTATATTTGTTAGGTCCGCTCAACCGGCCTAACAAATTATGCGTTACCCAATTGATGGGAATCCCAACTTGCATGTTGGATGAAGGTCATATTGGACCATGTAAGGTATAGTATGGAAATTATGCGGGCGGTGGCTGCCCATGCTCTACCGACCATGTATATCCATCCATGGAAGGTCACCCATGATCCTATATATACATGACTTCTACACTATCTAAGATATCGATTTGAGCCAGCATACCTATACCTTGTATCTCCCTATCTAGAGTTGTCTAGATCACCATTAAAGCTCCACCTTGAGAGCGCACGGGTGGACAATGATATCATCTTTGTAGTTGCTGTTAGTAGAAAATTGTTAAGATTCTCATATATCTATTATCTTCTCTGCTACTCCTCCTGTGTTATATTGCGTAACTATTGTCTTACAGTGACTACTCATATATTCTCCTTTTTCTTTTTCAAGCGCATCAATAGCATGTCCATTTTGCTCCCAACAATTTGAGATTTCCTTCACCATAATGAATTCATAAAAAACGATCAAAAGAAGGAAGAGGGTCAAGGCACTTCCAAGTTTCAATTCTCTCTTCCTTCAAGCTCAAGGGATGGAGTTACTATAACGTTTCCTTAGCTTTTTATCATAACAATCTCACACACAACAGCTCTTTGCCATGTTCGAAATACCAACACAGAGCCTTTTTTCCGGTTTGCCCCCCAGCCACGTCCGAGTTCTCTCGTGAGTCTCATTCATGAGACCTCCTCTTAAGATACTTGTGAGAGTAATGATCAACTCTCCGCTCTTCTCTTCTAACCATTGTGGCATATGATACCCATATGTGTCATGTGACACTCTCCTGATAAGAGGAGGCTCGCTCCATGAGATATTGTGAATGTCACAATATCTCATGGAGCGAGCCTCCTCTTATGAGGAGAGTGTCAGTTACTTAATAGAAAAGGAATGGGTGGCACCAAAACTAGCACTAACCCATCTATGTTAAGAGTCATAGGTGAAGCCAATGAGAGATGAGGATTAGTGGTCCATCAATCCCATAATTGCACCTCCAATTTCTCAAGGATGGGTCTTTGATATCCAAGAGTGTTGATAGGAGATTTTTTTTAACCTTTTCAAGAGGCCCTTGCTTTAGGTTTTAACCTTTTGGATGCAAATAAAATTTTGGTTTTTGTTTATTAGCCTATGAAACATCTCTCTAGAGGGATCTATGAGCCCTTGAATATTGAACGAGAGGATAACCATTTCTAGATGGAGAAATATTCTAATCAAGGTTTTATTGTTGTTATTCGACATCTTCTCTAAGCTGATCAAGGATGGGATCTCTAGGTTTAGATCAACCTCCACATAAACTTGGAGGTTTGAGGTGACAACACATGGAATGAAAGATTCCCTCATATATATGAACCACAAAATTTCCCTTTCTTCATATTCAATGCCCAATTAAGGATCTGGTCTCTCTAAAAAATATAGGATGGCATAAGGATAGATTAGGAAAATCCATCCATAAAGGAGACTAAGTGATCTCTTATGGGCTTGGAGAGAAGTCAGGAAACCATTTGAATAGGCACATTTGTTTCTTTTTATGCCTTCCACATGCCGATTATCAAGGCTTACGAGGCCATGTCTTCCCTTTCAAGGATGAGGACTGTTGTATTTTATGGAATCATGGAAGGTTAAATGGATTTTTAATGTTTTAAATGTCCAAAAGGTTTAAATGTGGTTGTGTTTGATCTAGCAGGTGAAGAAGCATGAGGGTGTGGATACAAGTGGATGCGCATAAATAAATAAATTCTAAGACTAAATCAAAGACTTCTAGAATAGTTATATTTAGTTTTATCTTGTTGCAAAAGTAGTGGTTCACTTTAGAAAGCGATGCCTTTTGTAAATAAAGTACTTTTTCCTAAAAGACGCTTCTAAAAGCGACGGCTCTCATGTAACTTCTATTTTCAGGACGTAATAGAAATAAACCTATAAATATGTGTACTCTGAGAGACTCGTCCATCAGAGTATACAGAGGGACATTGCACCCAATATCGCGTCGATTGTTTCTCTGTTTTTTATTCTTGTTTCATCTTCTTTCTGCCTTTGCATGTGCGTGCACTGAAGATCGTGATAATAGTGGTATCAGAGCCTGGCATGTATCATTTCGGAGGGGTTTCTTTGTATTTATTTCCACAATTGATTCCTGTTTGCGTTCTCTGTTCGCGATCCAAATCGGAATCCGAATCCATGTCCACATCCGTGACTGCTTCTACTTCTGCTTTTATGTCTGTTTCAATTCGAGAACCAGAACCTATGTTTACACCTACGTTTACATCTTTGTTTACTCCCTTTGCTTACTCCCTTCGCTTACACCTTCGCTTACTCCAAGGCATTGACTAAGGTGTCGACTAAGGAAAAGAACTTAGGCAATAACTTAGGCAATAGTTTAGGCAATACATTGGCACCCAAGGCTCCCTTGGCGACTGTTGGTAGCTGTTGGCTATGCGCAAGGAAATTTTAATTTTGAGTGGCAATAGAGAGTTTTAGACTTCCTAAGGTAAGAGGATTTGAACCTTCAACCTCCTACTTACAAGGGAAGTACTTTAACCACTACTCCATCGCTTTGAGTTATCACTCTATCTCACTTTTGTCATATTTACATCAACTTTCACCTCCCTCTTCCTTTTACAGTTTCCAAGATGATCTCACAAAAGCGCCCGTCGATTTTCTAGAGGAGTGCATCAAAGAATAGGGCATAATTTACAATATATAACTCGGATTTTGATATAATATATCGTTGGAAAGCTCTGAGAACGAGCTTTTTAATTAAGTTATTAGATTGAGGATCCAACATATTTTGAAAGAGGGGTTTGGTTCTCTAGATATGGACCCTAAAACAATGGAGAATCTTGGCAATTCACCTTTACCTAGGATCTCACTCGAGCAACAATTAGAGCTTATGTGAAAAGAACTTCAAGCAACTCAACAAGCTATACAAGAACACGATGCTATGCTCCAGCAAGTACAAAGTGATGATCATAGCTTAATCAAAGTGGTGAAAGCGATTATCACTGCACAAGAAGAAGGTGCATGTTCCAAGATAGGTGCTAAGAACTTCCAATTCTCCATATTCGATGGACGAAAAGATGGCCAATTTGTCATGTCATGGCTCTCTAAATTCGACAATTTCTACTTTGAAGATCCTATTCAAAAAGTGAGAAAGTCAAGTTTGCTACCAATTATTTGGTAGGAAGAGCTCATCTATGGTGGAATGTTTTACCCAATAGTACCAACCATCCTACAACATGGGATGCGTTTTAGGCAAAAGCTAATGAGTCTTTCCTTCCTTCCCACTTCCATCTATATGTGTGTTGTGCATGGACAACTTTTGGATGGAGAGAAGGAGATAATGTATCCATTTATACTGAATGTTTTTGGCAATGTCTTTTATTACTTCGTTCACTTGAGCAGGTTCCTGAAGCAAGTTTGCAACGAAAATATGAAGATGGCTTAGAGATGGGAATCCAAGCAAAGCTCCATACTCTCCGATCTACAACCTTGCATGATGCTGAAAAAGAGTTCCAATCTATCACTAAAACACTTTGCTTACAACAAATTCATCAACTTCAACCACCCGTCAAAGCCAATTTTCCTTTTAAGCGACCTTTTACTATGTTTGCTTCACCTACTTTCCAATGCCCTCCTCAATCCCATTTAGTACCATCCAACAAATCAACCCTTGGCCAGCCTCACAAACTCTTCAAAATACGATGATGAATGCTCAACAAAAACAACCTCATATAACTTGTAAGAATTATGGAAAGATTGGTCATACCAAAGCTCCTTCTAGGATGAGACCTACTAATAGGAAACCCACTGAAGCTCAAGTACACAACATGGAGGTTGTTCATGTTTCTAACCATTCTTTACTCTACATGCATGGCACCATTAATGGCATAGTAGTAAGTGATTTACATGACGATGGTAGCTCGCATGATTTTATTTCTCATACGCTAGTTGAAAATCTTAACCTTACTACTCATCCTTCTATGTATAAGGTTAAGGCTACGTTTGTAGGGAATAGGTATAATGTTATGAATGAGGTGCATAATGTTCAAATTTGTATAGGCTCATATGTAGATGAACGATCATTTTCAATTGCTCCGTTGCAGTCATATGATGCTATACTTGGCATGCCGTTTCGACATAATTACAACCTCTGCATTGATTATGATACACACACGATTACTTTCAAATTTCGAAATCAAGATGTTTCACTATCTACGATGCATGATTTTCAACCCTTTCCATTCATTATTCATACACAAGTCAAACAAGCTTTTAGGAAAGGTTATAACTCATGTATTGTCTTTGTGAATAATATAATTGATTATACACATACACTTCCAAGCTCACATAAGTCATTTATGGACTCTTATAAGGATTGTTTTTTGGTTAATTTTCCTTCTCCAATACCACGTTCTAGGGGATCTCTTGACCATAGGATTTATTTAATTCTTGGTAGCTCTCCTCCTCATAAAGCACCTTATAGGCATGGACCTTTACACCAAAATGAAATAGCTAGAGTTAAAGATTTACTCAACAAAGGACTAATATGGTCTAGCTCTTCTCCTTTTGGAGCCCCTGTTCTTTTAGTTGAAAAGAAGAGCAAGACGTATAGAATACGCATTGATTATAGAGCACTTTATAGAATTACCATTAACAATAGGTATTCTATCCCTAGGATAGATGATTTGCTAGATAAACTTCGTGGAGCTTCTGTCTTCAGTAAAATCGACCTCAAATCTAGGTATCATTAGATAAGAATGACATCGCATGATAGTTATAAAACCACTTTTAGAACTCAACACGGCCATTTTGAATTCATGGTAATGCCTTTTGGACTTACCAATGCACCTGCCACCCTTGCACGTATGATGAATAATATTTTCCTTGAATACCAAGAGTTCGTTCTTGTCTTCTTTGATGATATGCTTATCTATAGTAGGAATGACAGTGAACATGAAACTCATTTAGCAATAGTCTTTGATTTTTTACATAAAAATAAACTTTATGCTAATTCTAAAAAGAGTTGTTTCTTCCAAAACGAGATAGAGTATCTTGGACATATCGTCTCTAGTCAAGGCATTCATGTAGATCCCAAGAAGATTAAAGTAATCGAAGAATGGCCTAAACCTTAATCAATGAATGATTTCCATTCGTTTTTAGGATCAGCTAGCTTTTATCGAAAGTTTGTAAAGGGATTTTCTTACATAACCCTTTCCCTTACTTTATTATTGAAGAAAAATCTAAAGTCTTTATGGGGAGTAGCCAAACAACAATCTTTTGATAGACTTAAGTATGCACTTTCCCATGCATCTGTTCTACAATTACCTGATTTTGCACAACCATTTCACATAGTTACACATGCTAGTGTATCTGGTATAGGTGCTATTTTAATGCAAAACAATCATCCTCTTGCATTTGAAAGTAGGAAACTCAAACCTTGTGAACGCAATTAGAGTACATATGATAAGGAACTATTAGTTGTTGTGCATGCATTGAAAATTTGGAAACATTACCTTATGGGTTCGAAAGTTCTAATTAAAACTGACCAACAAGCTATTAGGCATTTATTACATCAACCATTCATTTCCGATAGACATATTAAATTGGCTTCATTTCTACAAAACTTCCAACCTTTGATTCAATATCACCTAGGAAAAGCTCATGTTGTAGATGATGCTTTAAGTCGTCTCCCATCCCCACAAACAACTATTGTTTCAATTAATAATATTTATGCTATTTAGATTCATTCATTTTATGATATGATTTTCACTTATGGATGTGACCTGTATTTTTCACAAGCATGGACTGCTTTGAATAATTCCACATCAGATCATGAGGATCATTACACATTTCATAATGGATTCTTGTATTTCCAACACAAGTTATTCATTTCAGAAGTGTTCAAAGAGTTTTTTATGAAAGAGATGCATGAATCACCATATATGGGTCATAGGGGCATACAAAGCATTATTTTTGCATGTAAAGATTTCTTCGTTTGGCCTAACATGGAAAAAGATGTTGCACATTATGTTTCTCATTGCATTGTTTGTCGGCGTGTAAAACAACATCATGGTAAACCATTCGGATTATTAATGCCACTGCATATGCCTGATGGACTATGGGAACAGATTTCTATGGATTTCATTACTGGTCTTCCTAAAATTGCACTCACAATGACATGAATTGGACAATTGTTGATAGGTTTAGTAAACATGCATACTTCATTCCTTCTAAAAAGACTTTAACTGCACCTCAAGCTGCTAAGTTATTTATTAAATGTATTTTTCCACATCATGGTTTTCCTAAAGTTATTCTTTCAGATGGAGATGTTCGTTTTGTAACCATTTTTGGGTGGCATTATTTCAATATCTAGTATCAAAAATAGACTTTGGTTCTGCATTTCATCCTGAAAGTAATGGTCAAAGTGAGGCTACTAATAGTAATATTTTGAATTTATTACGTTGTTACTCTTTAGATAATCCAAGTCATTGGGATGAAAAACTCCCTTTACTTCAGTTTGCATATAATAACACCCCACACAATACTACTCTTTGTGCACAATATAAAATTGTTTATGGAAGAAAGCTTCCCACTCCCATGTCTCCCTCAAACTGATATTCCTATGGCTGATTCTTTTGCACAAGCTCATATTTCTACACTTGGTGAAGTGCATGAGCATATTAGGAAGATTCAAGAATGTTACATGCATAGTATTAATAAGAAGAGCATAGCCAAAAGATTTAATGAAAATGATTTAGTTTATTTACGAATCATTAAAAGGTGTTTAAAAAATATTTCTCAACATCCTAAGGTAAAACTTGCCCCATGGTATTATGGACCTTTTTGCATTATTGAGAAAATAAATGAAACTTCTTTTCGATTAGATATACCTTCTCATTGGGGTATACATAATTCTTTCCATAAGTTTGTTGAAATCTTTTCAAGGTACTTTACCACTCACACCTATTTTAGATGATCCTCCTTTACTTGAAGAGGATGTGAAAATATTGATTCTCGAGAAAGTAATAGATTATGACATTACCACTACACGAACTAGTAAGCAATATCATAGGTACTTAGTCAAATATAAAAATCACTCACTTGAGGAATCACAATGGATACATAAGACCTCCTTATCCCCTCACTATGATCATTTAATTTCTGCATATCATTCCCAATTACATTAAACTTTTAGGTTTCCGATTCCATGCATGTATTTTACATGGTTCACGCTTAATATTGTTCAGTGATGGGACATGCGACTGATCATCCATGTCTATTTTCTATTTATCAACTGAGGTGAGTTGCTTGTCAACTAGGAGGCATGTTGTATTTTATGGAATCATGGAAGGTTAAATGGATTTTTAATGTTTTAAATGTCCAAAAGGTTTTAATGTGGTTGTGTTTGATCTAGCAGGTGAAGAAGCATGAGGGCATGGACATAAGTGGATGGGCATAGATAAATAAATTCAAAGACTAAATCGAAGACTTCTAGAATAGTTATATTTAGGTTTATCTTGTTGTAAAAACTAGTGGTTCGCTTTGGAAAGCGACGCCTTTTGTAAATAAAGTAGTTTTTCCTAAAAGATGCTTCTAAAAGTGATGGCCCTCATGTAACTTATATTTTCAGGACGTAATAGAAATAAACCTATAAGTACGTGTACTCTGAGAGACTCGTCCATCAAAGTACACGAGGGGAGTTTGCACCCAATATCGCATCGATTGTTTCTCTGTTTCTGATTCCTGTTTCGTCTTCTTTCTACCTCTGTGTGTGCGTGTGCTGAAGGTCCTAATAACAAGGACAATGTGATTAGCTGGAAAGAATTGACATTCAAAATGATAATCCCATGAGAGTACCACTCCTTCTTCAAGCAAGACATGAAGAATTCGAAAGACGCTATAGGGCCAAAAGGGTTACCAATTCGATAACTCATTTTCTTTTTTCTTTTGTTGTTTCTTTAATATTTATACCTAAGTTGCATCTCAATAAATGAAACCAAAGAGAAGAAGAGAGTTCCCATTACACAGCACTACTCACACAAGGAGGTAGCCCAATCCATAGGAAGTCCCCTTTCCATAGATCCATAATCTTCAGAGAGAGCAAGGAAAACTTTGAGAAAGAAGTTACCTTCTCGATGTGGAGACCACGTTGAATAAAACTTATACTCTAATCAATATGGAGCTAAGGCTAACACACATGGGAAGATGTTTCCGGCCATGAGAAAAGAGGTCCCCAAAGACAATCCAAGATTTCACCCCTCAAGCGAATGGTTGATACCCAATGACTAGGAAAACACTAATAGCCTCCCAGATCCCACAACACATGAAGCCCCCGTAGAAAAAGTGTCCAAAGATTACACAAGAGCATAGGCCACTAATGAAAAGATTGTGGTCTTTTTTTTTTTACTTTTCTAGTTTTTCTGTTTTGCTATTTCTTTTTCTTTCGTCTTTTGTTTTCTCTTCCTTTACGCTTTTTAAAGCCACCTAATGAAAAAACCCCATGAGACCTAAACCTCAACACTTTGGGATATAAAAGAAGCACCTATATCTAATACGACGAGGCAAGCTAATGTCCATGGATGCTAGCATGATTGGTTGTTCGCCATACCTCTTAAGTTTAAATTAGGGGTTCAATCCCTAGTGGTTGCTATGGAAACGCCTCAACACTCTAGTGTTGATATGAACACATTAACTTTCAAGCAATTCACACTATTGTTGACCTCAAAATTGTTGAAACTTAGTTGAGCTTTCATGCTAGTTCAAATTAGTTATCTCATCCTACCTTAGGGATGTACGTTCCTCAACTCTACCTTGGTAGGCTTTCCAACTCTATATCATTGTATTTACAAGCATTTACTCCCTATTTTGTGAGATATGGTTGTCCAATGAGTGCTATGTCTGGTTTCACTTCTATTTTCAAATCATTTTAGGCTTAACGAAAGAATATATATATATATATATATATATATATATATATATATATATATATATATATATATATATATATATATATATATATATAAAAGCGAAAGTTCAATCGAATCCTACTCTCCCTCGATTGAATTAATTGAAAAACACGATTGTACAAATGAAAGAACATAGTATCCATGAAAGAACATAGTATCCATGGATCCCCCAACCCCCCTCCCCCTTCCTCCATCCCACAATGCTAAGACAGCCGAAAGGCAATACAACAAGGACAGCCCAAAGTTGGTAGAGACATTAGTTTGAAAGCTTGGAGTAAGGCCCATCGCATGTCAACAGCGGGTGATATGCATTGAAAGCGAGTCCCCTCATAGGCTTCGTTTAGCCACTTGTCTCGTAGTGCACCCATGCATAATGTTGAACCTTGAACTTCTGTGATTCTAATATTGGGCTCGGCTTCATGAGCATGCCTTACATGAACGTAACTTGCAACTTGATTGTTTTCTTTTGTTTAAATTCTGTACACCACTTTCAAATTCACGCTATTATGATTTGCGATGAAAAAAGCGCGGTGTCCAAGAAATCATCAACAGTTGTCGATATCGGTGGATGCTAAAATTTTCGAGAACGAAATTATGGAGGTTATTGATGCTCTTCCCAATGGAAAAATTCTGGGTCTTGATGGCACCACCAATGAGTTTTTCAAGTCCTTCAAGCATGTGGTGGCCATCCCACTACGTCTGGTGTGGCAAGAGGCTCTCTCCTTCGGTGCGCTCCCTGAGTGTCTTAATAATGGTGTCATCAAGTAAATTCACAGAAGGGGAGATAAGAACAAAATTGAAAACTGGCGGCCAATTACCATGCTCCAAACATAATTGCCAAAGTTATTGCCAACATAATCTTTTGTCATTTAAAGTCATGGCTCTGTGAAGACCAGAAAGGTTTTATCATAAAGGTAGATCTATACCTCAAGCAATTGTCGATATTTGGGAAGGCCTTGCGTTTGCTGAGGAGTCTGCACAAGATCTGGTATTCATTAAGATCGACTTCAACAAAGCGTATTACAGATTGGAAAGGGACTTTATTCTTCAATCATTGAAAGACCTTGCATGCAGCCAAAAGTTCACGAAGATGGTTTCCACTCTACTCGAAAATGCTTCAATGAGAATAAATTTCAACAGTAAGGTCTCAGAGCCCATACGTCTAAAAAGATCTATTAGGCAAGGCTGCCCACTGGCTCCACTACTCTTCGCTATCGCCTCGGATGGCCTCAGTTGCCTATTAAAGCATCACATGGGCGCTAGCAATCTCAAGGGTCTTTCCCTACCTCTTGATCACAACCAATTGATTGCGACACTCTTTGCCGATGACATCAATGCCTTCGTACATAATGATATGAACAACATTGAGGTGTTTTGGAGTGGCCTCCACACCTTTTGTGTGGCATCAGGTTCAAAAATCACCGAGGCTAAAACTCCTTTGAGAGCAATATGTGGAACTCCACCCCAACTATTGTTAGATTAGGGGTGTCAAGTTATCCCTACAGGTCAAGTCTTTTGTCTCCTTGGTATTCTGATGGGCTTCCAGATCTCAATGGACCAACCATGGAACTCCGTGCTATCCAAACTAGATAGAAACTAGATAGAAAAGTAAATCATTGGAAAGGTATGCAAGTTAACTTGGTAGGGCGTGCAATGGTTGTTAACACATTTATGCTTTCTACGACCATTTACTTTATCTCGTGTTGGAGACCTAACGAGAAAGAGTTGGCCAAAGTGGAAAGAATCTGCAGAAACTTCCTATGGACTAGGGACCCCAATAGGAGGGGGATTCCCAAAATCAAATGGAAAACTTGCATTAGCTCGAAAGACTTGGGGGGCTTGGGTATTTTGGATATCGCTGGGTTGGCTGATAAGTTGGTGACAAAGCGGTTAATCAAGGCTTGGAGCAATAGTGAATCCTCTTAGCCTAAATTGATCTTTAGAAACATGAAAGACCTTACCTTAGTTAGCCATCCTAGTTGGAAGGACATAGGGATCCTCAAGCTTTTGTTCTCCCTCCACCCGGTGTCCCCTAAAGGCTCTAGCCTTCTCTGCTCCTTATGGAGGACTTGGAACAAGGCAAAACAATTCATGAGAATCATTGATGAGTGGAAGTGGGTAGCTGGGATAAGACGAAATGACTCTATCTAGTTCCCGATCGTCGGCATTAGGGGGGGGGGGGGGGGGGGAGTCTTGGAAACTCCAAACTCCTAAGCAGCTATGGAACAAAGGCTTCAAATGTGGAAACAGCTTTGGAATCAAGAGACCGGTCAGTGGATCAGGTTCAAAGACTTAGACCCGAGACATAGAGTTACCCTCGAGGAATGGACTCTTCTTCAAGGCAGGTGTTTAGCTTAGGACCAAGCTCCAAAGGAATGGTCAAGCTTCAAAGGAATGGTCGATTGAGAAATCCTTGTTTCTCCTTGGTAAAAGAATCTCCCATGATAAGAGATCTCCAACGTTTAAACATCACTATGTTTATCTCCTCGAAAATAACAAGTTGAAACCCAAATGGGTCCCACATGAGGGAGATGATAGATTTATCCGCCTCATTTGTAATGCCCTCTAGCTTATCGAATTTGTCCCCTGCATTGTGGGATTTGGGGGTGTCATGGGCACTAGTCCCATTCACTTGTAACTTTTCTCCTTTATTTTAATTCACTTGTAACTTTTCTCCTTTATTTTAATTAAAGTCCGAGAGAATAGGCCAAGCCGAACTTCCTTTTAGAAAGAAAAAATACAGTTGCCGATACCCTGGTCTGCTTAATGTAACGGTGTAACCGACCTTTCATGTCAACTCTATAAGCAAGCGTGCATGCTTTAAAGAGGAGGTTCCGCCATAAGTTGAGCTTTCGCACTACTTTGGTTTCCGAAGATGAAAGCGTGAGCAGTTCAGCAGAAACAGGAGACACTGATGGCGATCCTTTCAGACTCCAATTTTCAGAGTCTGCTTAAAGTACTGTTATGTGAGCTCTATAAAAATTACCCATTATGTCGTGCGGCCCTGCCATACTTGCAACTGGCGGGTCCATCCTTTGTGGTGGTCAGTTATCTCTCTGAATTAACATCATACAAATGCTTGGGCTGATTGAGTTGACATAAAAAGAAATGGAAGTGTGGACTTTGGCATATCTTTTGTAGCGCGTGTGCATTAAAATAAACAGACAAGCAATATGAATGTTATTATGAGGAAACTTTGTTTACGCTTGTAGTTTGAAGGGAAAATTGTCCACCTTGATCTGAAACAGCCGTGTTATTGGCCATTTTAATTCGGCATGTTTCCAAAAATACTCCCACAGGAAATCTGCAAGCCAAAGTGATAGCTTGATCTGTTGCTGTTTAGAAACCGTCCAACAGGAAATACAATATATTAGAAAAGGCAAAACGCATACTCCATCATTTAATGATTTCCTGCCTAAAATTCCTCAAGATCCAATCCAATCCATAGCTCATAGTTATAACTTATCATGAATACAATAGGGGTCCTGAGAAGGCGAAATATCTTCGCACTTGTTTATCGCTGAAATTCAGTATATGCTCGCACGCTTAACTATTGGAATTCATAGAAACGTATTCACAGGAATATCTATGTATTTAAGTTCAACCATTATATGCACTCTCTTTGAATTGTGAGTTTTTCTACTGCACACAGACCATATTCCAGTGTGCATTTACACTATTTTGAACTGTTACATCCAACCAATGAGAGGAGCTGTATTACACGTATCAGGAGCTAGTTTGTACTTGTCTATAGGCCCTTCAAACTGATTCATTGTCCTTCAGATTATATATTTATGGCGTAAATTCAGTATATCCTCCCACACTTATCTACTCGAGTTCATAGAATCCGGATACCCTTGACTAACTATTCCAATCATCACAATTGAAACCAAAGAATTTTATCTGGCTGCAACATTTCCACAAGGGTGAGGCAGATCCAAGCTCTTAGTAATAACTAGGAATGGCAAGAAAAAGAGCATGATAAGATCCATATCTTTTGCTCTGGTGATCCTCGTGAGAACGAGGGATGACATTATTGTTTTTGAAGATGATTTTGTCTCATAAAGTACATTTGTTACAATATGGGTTGACTACCAATTTATTCACCACCGTTTTTTTCAATAGGACCACATAGAAGATGCCTAGACTACCCATATCCTTGAGGCATGAGAAAAAAAATGTATTTGATCTTTGGTAATCCCTCATATTTGGATCACCCATCCACAAAACATTTCTACGAACCCTTTCTATCGTTCTCAAATCCCTATAACTCGAGTCCTAACAAGCAATGAACTTGACAATGGATGATATGAGAAACAAGTTGAACACCATAACATGCCTTTCCATATTCAACTACATCATTCAAATTATGGATTTGATGAAGATCATGTCCACCTCAAGCATAATCAAATCCGGATGTTCAAGCATATTTGACAATTAATCTAGATGAGCTTGCTCAACATCTACATATTTTGCCTTTGGAAGCGCACATATTTCTCAACATATTTAGAACCCATTTTCTACAAAACTAGGCTTTTATAGTTGAAGCCAAGTGATAGTTGTCCAAACCATGTCTTCTCCTCATCACTATTGAAAATTTTTCCTATTGTAGGAGCCCTTTCCATCCTCTATGCTTGAAAACTTACCATAATGTTTTTTTTTGGATTAAAATCACTCATAAACATTCATATCCATTCTTGACTCGCAAAATTGTCATTTGGAATTATCATGCTAATGCTTAGTGGCTTAAATGGATAATCGAAAGTGAATTTAAGCTTTCCATTATATAGAACCCTTCAAACGGTGTTCCTTTTCTTCCTGCCATTCCAGAATCTCATTTGAAGAAGTCCGAGCAATGATATGGAGAATGGTTTCCTTCTAAAAGCTTGAAATTCCTTCTGAAAACGCCTAGCATAGGATAGCTCCCAAAACCAAGTCACCAATTTTCACCTCCATGAGTGGAATGAGCCCATCAACTGTATCAAAAACATAACAAAATTTCTAGATTGGATTTCCCAACACTTGAACCATCATTTCTTTCCCTCTCAATGCTCTAGCGTTAGTTCCCTTCAATAGTCGATCCTTTCAAAATACCATGTGATTTCCCTTTCTTGCTATGATTCTGGTAGGTTTTTTCCTTCCAAAGTAGAACAAATGATGACTCCTTCTTTGATCATAAGAATAGGCTAACAAAGTTTTCAAACAAAGTAGAGGTCTGCTTCTCTATGACAACACACGAGAGAGAGAGAGAGAGAAATAGTAAGGTGAGGTTTCTTTTTTGTTTTTTTTTTTAATATAAAGGAAGTTCGGCAATAGCCTACTCTCCCGGACTTGAATTAAATTAAGAAACAAAGGTACAAAAGAAGGGGACTAGTGCCCACGGGACCCCCCAAATCCCACAAAGCAGGGGAGGCTTGGTTGAAACCTAGGTAGCATTACAAAGGAGGTTGATCACCCTCTCGTCGCCCTCATGCGGGACCCACTTGGGTTTGTGCTTGTTGTTGACCAAAAGAAGGACTTGATGGTGCCTGAAGGGGGGGGATTTCTTACTGTTGACAATCCTTTTGCCAAGGAGGAGTAGAGATTTTTCAATCGACCACTCCCTGGGGGGGTCGCCGAAGTTGAGAGCACACCGCTCCCGCCAGATTTTCCACAGGACTTCCCCTCTGATTGCGTTCCAGAGAGCCGCAGAGCAACCAATCGCTTCTCCCAAAAGGACTTGTTTCCAGCTAAGCTGTTTCTGAATTCTGATTTTCATTCCAACCGTCTGCCAAATACTGTTGGAGCTGGGGCAAGTAAGGAAGATGTGTGGGATGTCTTCGATAGCACGGTGGCAGCGTTTGCACCACGGAGGGATCCCACAAACTTTGCTTGCCTTATGGTTAGTCCATATTCCACGATGAAGAATTTGCCATAAGAGGACAGACTTCTTAATCTCTATAAGTGGGTGCCAGATACCCATGAATTTCATGTCCCATCGCAGCCGCGTCCAAGACAGGCACCACTTCTTGTTGAGGCTGATCTGGAGGTCAGTCGTTTCTTTGATGTTCGGGATTTTGAGTAGGCTATTTCCATTGTGCCATTTGAGACCGCGCTCGTTCGGAGCATCATGTCCCATGAGAAGGCGAGTTTTGTGACGATCCCAAGCGAGGCACCTGCTTTGCAGGGTGTTCCATTCTTCGTAGGAGATGTTTATGCGAGGGTCGATATCCTCGTAATTGATCCAGCTGTTGGCGTCATGATTCCAGAGATGTTTCCATTTTTTGAAACCTTTGTTCCATAACTTCTTGGCATTTTGAGTGTTCCACGACTCCACCCTCCGGATGCCATGTATCGGAAACCAGATAGAGTCATTTTGTCTGATTCCGGCCGCCCACTTCCAGTCTTCACTAATTCTTGTGAAGCTTCTTCCAAAGGGAGCACACGAGATTGGAGCCTTTCGGGAAGACGGGGATCGGGGAGAATAGCAAAGTCATGATGTCTAGATTCTTCCAGTTCGGGTGCCCCATGAGGGCCAACTCCTGCTTGTTTCTGAAAATCAGCTTGGCCCACGAGGCATCCCTATTGCACCAAGCCTTGATCATCCATTTGGCAGCCAGTTTGTTGGCCATACACCCAATGTCTAGGATACCCAGCCCCCCGCTATCTCTAGGGCTGGAGCAGATGGCCCATTTGATTTTTGGAACCCCCCTTCTGTTATGATCGCCCGTCCAAAGAAAGTTTCTACAAATACTGTTCAGTTTGGACAGGCCTTGCTCGTTCGGTCTCCAGCATGAAAGGAAATAGATGGTTGAAGAGAGGAGGAAAGTGTTAATGACCATCGCCCGTCCAGCGAGATTAATTTGCATACCTCTCCAATAGTTGAGCTTGTTTTCCAGTTTGGCCACCACCCAACTCCAACGTTGCTCCATGGAAACGCCAAACCCCAAGGGGATTCCAAGAAGGCGAAAGATTTGGCCCTACGGAATGATTTGGCAGCCTTGATCAATGAGAAGGCCCGGGTGATGTCCCACTATAGCCCTGAAGGCGGTCTTAGAGTGGTTGATTTTGGATCCAGAGGCATCACAGAAGGTAGCAAGACACCTCCAGAAGGTCTCCAGGCTCGTATTGTCATTGTGAACGAACGCGTTCATGTCATCGGCAAAAAGTCTCATGATGATTTGGCCGTGGTCGTGAGGCAGCCGGAGGCCTTTGATATTGCCAGCCTCCACATGATGTGTCACCAGTCTGCTCAGCCCCTCAGTGGCGACAGCAAAGAGAAGGGGGGCCAGAGGGCACCCTTGTCTGATCGACCTTTTAAGGTGGATTGTCTTCGAAAGTTTGCCGTTAACATTAATTTGGGTCGTTGCATTTCCGAGAAGGGTCGCGATCATCTTGGTGAATTTCTGACTACATCCGAGATCAAGGAGCGACTGCAGAATATAGTCCCATTCGAGCCTGTCATAGGCTTTGTCAAAATCGATCTTGAGGAAGACCACATCTTGGTTAGACTCATTTGCAAACTGAATGCCTTCCCAAATATCCATAATGGTTTCTAGGATAGACCTGCCTTTGATGAAACCTTTTTGATCCTCACTAAGCCAAGATCTCAGGTGGCACGAGAGTCTGTTGGCGATGACTTTGGCGATGATCTTGTATCCAGTTTGGAGCATCGTAATAGGCCGCCAGTTCTCGATTCTGTTCTTTTCCCCCTTCTTATGAATCAGCTTGATAATTCCATTGTTTAGGCAAGACGGAAGAGCACCAAACTTTAGCGCTTCTTGCCAGACCATCCGAAGAGGGGTGGCAACCACCAGCTTGAAGGATTTAAAGAACTCGTTAGTGAGTCCGTCGGGTCCCGGGCTTTTACCGAGAGGGAGGGCATCAATGACCTCGATGATTTCTGATTCAGAGATCGGAGCATGAAGCAGAGAGTGGAGGTTGGGTGGAATCCTCCGTGGGGAAACCCTAGAGATGGCAGCCATACAGTCTCTCCTATGGTGGGAGAGGGGGTTCGAGGTTCCCAGGAGTCTCGTGAAGTGCCCTTCGATGATGCCAAAATTGTCTTCTTCAGAATTGCATACATTGCCAAGTGGGTCGAGCAGTAGTGGGATCGCTTCTCTGTTGTGTTTCCTTTTAAGGATACTGCACATCTCTTTGGTGGGCTTGTCGGCTTTGCCAGCCCACCACTCCTTGAAGAAGATTTGCAAGTTTTTCCTTTGTATTTCTTCCTCATATCTCAACGCTGCTCTGATTTTTCGGAGACCTTTCTGGGCTTGAGGTTTCCCTTTGTTCACTTCCTCCTCGAGCCGCCAGAGTCTGTGGTAGAGAGCCACCCTCCGAGCCCGCCTCACAGTCTCGAGCATCTTCTTAGTTCTGATCATGATCTTACGAGACTTGTCGACCGCGTTTCTCCAGCACTTGGTCGGGGCCACGCCAGAGGCGAACGCCACCTTCCACACGTCAGCAATTTCTTGATGGACGGAGGGGAGAGAGAAGGTGGAAGCGTTGGCATGGAACCACGGGGCCTTGCGGGTCTTGTTGGAAGGTTGAAAAGTGATAACGATCGGGTAGTGATCAGAGATGGTGAGGTCAGTGCGTTGCATGATGGTAGGGAGGCCCCACTGATGGGTAAAACTTTGAGAAATGTAGCATCTGTCGAGTCTAGCTTTCCTCAGGTCCTCGCCCGCTTGGAGATTTGACCAAGAAAAGCCATTCGAGTCTTTGAATTCAACCAGATCCAAGTGCAGTTTGGTCAAATCCCACGTTTCTTTCTCCCGACTGTCGATGACCCTGCCCTTGCCCATCCATCTGTCCATTGGGTCCTCCACCATGTTGAAGTCACCACAAATGAGCACGTTGTGGGGGAGCGAGTCAAAGGAGGCCCAAGTGTTCCGTCTTTCCAAATCTCCGTTAGGGGCGTATAAAGAGACCATAGTAACACAGAGAGGAGCACCAAAAGAAACAGCAATCCAGCGGTGACTCACATCTTCAATGAAGTTCTCCAGCTTTTCGAACCAGCGTTGTTTAATACCGATAGCCGTTCCTCCAGACCCCCGCGGGTGTTTCGTTGAGATCCACACGTGCGTCGAGGAGACCTGCCTGAGCCGTTTTTGGAGGTCTACACCGTCGATTTTGATCTCTTGAATGCAAATAAAGTCTGGGTTTAAGCTAATGTCGCGAAGCCATTGACCAATAATGGTCGCCCTTGAGGGGTCGGTTAGCCCTCTAGCATTTAGCGAGATGACAATCATTTTTGTATTGATCCCTCTTTGCGGGAGGGAGCTTTATCCTTCCTTCTCTTGGCTTCATCTTTCTTTTTCGCTGGGATCTGGTCCCGATTTAGAAATCTGATCTTGTGGGGGCTTTTCCAGGGTACCTCCATGGGCTGTTTTCCTTTGCGGGCCGCCCCTTGCTGTGGGGACTTAGGCCCCGTGCTCGGCACCGTTTCCGGGATCGTCGATCCAATGATGGAACTTTCACTGTCCATGTTGTCTTCGTTGCTAGTGGTGAAACCATCTTCTTTGCTGGTAGTGTAGCCCTCCTGGGGGGTTTCTTTAGTGTCGGGGATCTCTAGGGCTTTGTCGTAGTTGTCTTCCTCAAGTTGCTTCCCACCTGGGTAGTCCAACTCATTGATCTCCTTTTCTAGATTGCAAAACAAGTTGCTATAGGGGGTATGTTGCATGTTGTTTCTCGCGCAGCTGGCCCTAGGGCTTCTTTTCCTTCTTCTTCTAACTTCAGTAAAGCCATCATCGTCAGCTTGTGGGTTCTGAAGGCCCTTGCCATCCCCTTCCTTGGTCGGGTGGGTCAAGTCGCCATTGTTGGCTTGGGCAGTTTTGGAAGCGTTTTTTTTTTGTTTTGGTTTGTTGTTTTAAACTATATTAATTATATTGGTTAGTAAGCTTCTAAATAGAAATACAAAAAAAAAATTATTTGATAATAACTAATAATTTAAAAAGAGGAATTAGTATGTAATTGAAATTTAGCTTAAGTTAGTTAAAAAGAAAAATAATTATAATTAAACCTAGCAATTAAATTAGATTAAAGTTAGAAAGAAAGGTAAATAGAAATATAAAGAAAAATTATGTAAATAAAGAGAAGTATAAGGGAAATGGGATTTAAAGTAAAAAGTAAAATTAAGATTTAAAAAATAAGAAGAACAATATGTAAATAAAATAATAAGAAAAATAAAATATAGAAAAAGAAATAAAAATAGAGAAAAATGAAAACAAAGTAAATGTAAATTAATAAAAGAATAATTTCTTCACATGAGTGTGCTTTTTATGAATTTCAAATGTATTAAAGACTATTTCTTGCCTCCAGACACCAAAGAATATTAAAGTAAAGAAAAGTGATCGTGTTTGTGGCAGCCACATTGTGATGATTGAAGTTTCCGCCTATCGGAGAGTTTAATCACTAGAGCTTTTCTTTTTCATAGATATCGGATCTTGAAGACCTATCCCTATCAAAGAGTTTGAAGACCTCACATCTTTTTTTCTTTTGGATTGTTAGTGTTGTATCATTTGATGTTACTTGGATAATGACTTCTACTTTGTATCTAGATTATCTGATTGATCCCTTCATGATCACTTATGATGTATTAGTCCATTATCAAATCATTGTATTGATTGTAAGCATACGATCTAGATCTTGTATATGAGAGTGTTGATGCATATGTCATTTCTACTTTGAGTTTTTTCTACTTTCAATTCACATTCATCCACGATGACTTACTCCATCAATTGCATACTAGTGTTTGGCTCCCTCCTAAAGCCTAGACAATGGGCATGTCCTTTGACTATCCTAAGGAAGGTGCATAGCATGCAAACACCACTCCTTGAACGGTGCCACATCCTAGAGCCTGATCCAACCCCTAGTCGTCCCATCAAGACCCCCTTTCTCTTTGACAATGTTACTATTCTCCACACGACCATATGGAAGAGAAGATAGAGTTCTATAATTCTTTACAAAATGATTGTGACAAGCATAGCTTGACTCTTGATGAGTACAAATACAAGTATCCACATCTTCACAAATATGCATTGGAGGTTGTTGGGGACTCTCTTAAGAGCAAGTTTAGTGAAGAGCTTTTTGAGAAGCTTTGTTATCAAGTGAAGGGATCTAGATGTGTTGGTTTCTTGGATGTTATTGCGATGGCAGAGAACTTTGAGAAGATGGAGAATATAAATATGTAGAAGGAAAAGATAACCATATTACAATGGGAGATAGGCCACAAAGACCTGCTAGAATAAACATGAACAATTCAGAGAAGACTTCAACTTTTAATTATAAAGGTAAGAATCATGGTCATGTGAAGAGACCAAAGGAGGCATGAATCCATCCATTTGTACCAAGACCTTGATTTTTTTGAGCATGCGAAAGACTCCATTTGTATTTTTGTTGTGGAGAGCAAGGGCATGAGACACATGAATGCGTGAACAAGGCAATCTTTCAACTTATACAACCAAAGGTGATAAACATCATCAAGGAAAGTGAAACAGTTGACAAAGGAGATGATGGAGGTATGTGCCCTAACTCTACTTTATGTTGCATGGTGGTTAGGTCTTTCCCAATGGTTTCTATAATTACAATTTTAGGTATGATTTCTTTGCATACAATCAGATTTTTTATCGATTGAGGTAGTATGCATTTTTTTAATCTCTCAAATTGGTATAGAATTTAGGAATACCCCTAAATATGCAGATAACAAGACCTGTCGAGATGATCAATGGATGACTACACTATATGATTTGATACATAAAAACCTTGAATTTACTTCTAATAGGTGTTTTTTGGGAGATTTCATGTGATTGAAATGACAGAGAGTACCCACTTGCTCACATAGATGACTTATTATGTCAATTAGGTGGAGTGATTGTATTCACTAACATTGACTTAAGATCTGGATATCACCAAATTAGGATCAAAACTAAAGATATACCCCCAAAACTTTTCGAACACATTATAAATACTGTGAGTTTATGGTTTTACCTTTTGGACTAAAAGACGCTCCTAAAATATTAGTTTTCTTGATGAACAATATTTTTCATGATTACATAGATGAGTTCATCTTAGTATTTGTTGATGATATATTTCTATACTCTAAAGATGATTATGAGCATGTTGTACATCTCAAGAAGACTTTCAAAACTCTTAGAGAACACAAATTGTATGGAAAGACGAGTAAATGTTTCTTTTCTAAGGAAAACGTTGTGTATCTAATAAGATTCATATCTAAAGATAGAATTCATATAGACTAGGATAAAGTGAAAACAATAGATGATTTTCTAGTTCCTAAAACTATAAGGGATGTTAGATATCTTTTAGGATTGGCAAAATATTAAAGAGCACATATTAAGGATTTCTCTAAGATAGCTAATCTCCTCAGAAATTTGATCAAAAGGAATGTAATCATTGTGTGGAGTGACATCTATCAAAAACTATTTGAATCATTGAAACAAAAACGCATTTGAAATCGTGTTTTGAAAATACTAGACATGGGAAAACCTTTTGTGGTTGCATGTGATCAAATCATTAGTCAAATAGGATGTGTTTTTCAATAGGATGGTAGGGTGGTTGCATATGAATCTAGAAAATTAGGAAAACATGAACTTCATTATCCAATGCATATCTAGAAATGCTTGTTGTTCTTAATGCACTTAAGCAATGGAGACATCTACTATAAGGGGTAGAGATTTTGGTAGAATGGCACACACATCTAGTTGAAGATTTGACGTAGGTGATGATGGAGAGTGTTAATCTCCAAAAGAACAAGTTAACCTTGAATTTAGATCACCTCTATATCAAGATTAACCTTAGACTCCACCAAACTTATAGAACTTTCACCAATTTATCAGAAAATTGATTATTCTGAAAAATTCAGTTTCTTTAGAAAAGTCTGCTGCAGATTAATCACTCATTGACTAATCAATCCTGTAAAGTTTTTGATAAAACTTTGCACAACACTTTGCCTTAAGGTTGCGCAACTTTGCCAAGTTAAATCTCTCAAAAAGATTGAGTACACACTGAGAAATGTGTGAAACACTTTACCTATGCCTGAAAGAGCTTCTCTGCAATGGCGACTTTGACACCTGCAACGTCTTAGCACTGGTTCTCCCAAAGTAAATCCCATTTGATCAAGATCTTTTAGCCATAGATGGCTTACCTTCCAACTTAGATTTTAAGCCCTCACTTGTGTAAAACTTTACACTGTGGACTGAGCAATGATCATTTCATTGAAGATGAAATGTGCGCCAGATTTTACGACTCTTAGAACATTCTTACATATGAATGTTCCTAATCAAAATTCTCTCACCCTGATTTCAATTAACCTCTCAAATTCTAGCCATAGATAGATTAGCTATGGACTTAGACACGTGCAGAAGGATTTCTCAAAAGATTAAACACAGAAGGAGCAGACTGCTAAACATCGGGCGCAAGTTTTTCGATTTCTTCAGAAAATTTACATACAAGTGAGGATAGATGATTCACTCACTTTCAATGTGTCTAATGACACTAATTTCTCTCTCCCTATTCTCTAATCTTCTTCTGCTCTATTTGCCCGACATTTTCCAACATATTTATATATGAATATATACAAGTGTATGACTAAACAAAGATATAAGTCAGCTAATGTACATATGTGTACATATCTTTGGATTTTCTAAACATGTCCTTCATTCAACCATCTGACTTTGTTTTCTTCTTGACTCCTTGATTTCATTCCTCCATAATTCTTCAATTGATGATTGTCATGCACCAACAGCTCCCCCTCAATCATTAATTGAGGTTCTTCTCTATCTTCTTTACTCCAGCCATATCCTTGAATCTTTGTAGTTTTGGTCCATCTAGACTTTTTGTCATCATATCTGCAACTTGATCTTTTGTGGGAGTGTGTATGACTTCAATCTCCTTCTCAATGACCTTCTCTCTCAGAAAATGATACTGTATTTCAATATGCTTAGTTCTAGCATGAAATACAGGATTAGCTGCCAAGTATAATGAACTCATATTGTCTCCACAAATAATAGGAGTACTCTGAATCACATCAAAAACTTTCAAAAGTGTCTTTAGCCATATTACCTCTTTTGCAGCTTCCACCATACCTTTATATTCTGCTTCTGTAGATGACAAAGCAACTGTATGTTGCTTCTTGGAACACCATGAAATCAATTTGTCTCCTACATAGCACAAGTATCCATGTGTTGATCTTCTATCATCCACATTACCTGCCCAATCTGCATCACTATATATCTTCACTCTTGTATCAGAAGTAAATCCATAGTACAACCCTTCTCTAAGTGTACCCTTGATGTACCTAAGTACTCTTTGTCCTGCAATCCAATGTTCCTTTCTAGGACAATACATAAATTGTGAAAGCACACCAACTGCATATGATAAATCAGGCCTTGTCAATGTAGCATAGATCAAGCTACCAACCAAACTTTGATAGAGTTTCACATCTTTGAACTCTTCTCCTCCAAACCTAGACAATTTATGGTTCACTTCCAAAGGTGTAGGTGCAACCCTGCAATCTTCCATTTTAAATTTGGTTAGCAAATTTTTAAGATACCTTTCTTGGGTCACATATACTCCATGTTGAGTATAAGAGATCTCCATTCCCAAGAAGAATGATAGGTTCCCCAAATCACTGATTTTAAACTCTTTCTCCATCTGTTTCTTGATCATTTGTATTCCCTTATCATCTGTTCCTGTAAGTATTATGTCATCAACATAAATACACACATAAATGAACCCATCTTCACTTGCTTTGACTAGCAAGCTACTATCTGCCTTTGATGCTTGAAATCCAAGATCATTCAAGAATTTTACAAGCCTATAA
Organism: Ceratopteris richardii; assembly: GCA_020310875.1. Classification (NCBI taxonomy): domain Eukaryota; kingdom Viridiplantae; phylum Streptophyta; class Polypodiopsida; order Polypodiales; family Pteridaceae; genus Ceratopteris; species Ceratopteris richardii. The sequence goes on from CM035410.1 coordinate 93,320,358, forward strand.
TTCCAAGCCCTTGGGGCCTGCTTCAACCCATACAAAGCTCTCTTGAGCTTACACACATAATTTGGACTCACTTGATCTTTGAACCCATCTGGTTGCTCCATGTAGACTTCATCTGAAATGTAACCATTCAAGAAAGCATTTTTTACATCTAATTGAGATAACTTTCAACCTTTGCAAGCAGCAATTGCTATGAGTGTCCTGATGGTTGTCATCTTTGCCACAGGACTATAAGTCTCATCATAGTCCACTCCATATGTCTGTGCATATCCTTTCACAACAAGTCTAGCTTTGTACCTAGACACACTTCCATCTGCAAATCTTTTAGTCTTGTAAACCCACTTACAACCAATGATTTTCTGACTATTAGGTTTAGGAACCAAATCCCATGTTTGATTCTCTATCAATGCATCATACTCCTCTTGCATAGCATCTTCCCAATTCTTCTTCCCTTTGGCCTCTTCATATGTAGAAGGGTCTTCATCTGCTTTTACCAAATAAGCATAATCTTTAGTAGTTAAGAATGAAGTGTCATAGCTATACCTTGTAGGTTGCCATTTGTGCCTAGATGACCTTCTAACTTCTGCACTTCTTGAAGTTTCTGGTTCATCACATTCTGGATCAAACCTTGGCCTCTCTTCAACTTCAACCTGCACTTCATTGTTCTCACTTACATCAAGTAATTGAATCTTTGCTTTACCTTTTCTTTGATCCACTACTTCTTCATCATCTGCATGTATATTATATTTACCTGCATACCAAGTACCTTGCTCATCAAATGTAACATCCTTGGATACAATAAATTGCTTTGTGGATGGACTCCACAACCTGAATCCCATTTGCTTATCATCATAGCCAATGAAAACATATTTTTCTGCCTTAGGCTCCAACTTATGCCTCAATTGAGATGGCACATATGCATATGCCAAGCATCCAAATATTCTGCAATGATCTAAGGTAGGTTTCTTACCCCACCAAGCTTCATATGGTGTGATGCCCTGCAAAGCTTTACAAGGCAATCTATTGACCAAGTATGTAGCTGTATTTACAGCCTCTGCCCACAAATAATTTGGACAATTCTTCTCTTTCATCATGGACCTTGCAAACTCAACAAGAGTCCTATTTCTTCTTTCTGCTACCCCATTTTGTTGAGGAGAATACCTGCAAGTAACTTCTCTCTTTATACCTGCATTCCACAAATAATCATTGAACTCATTTGAAAAATACTCTCCCCCTCCATCTGACCTTAGTCTCTTTAATTTTTGACCTGTAATCCTTTCTGCATATGCATGATAGTGTTTAAATGTATTAAACACTTCTGACTTTTCTTTAATCACATAAATTGTGATCCACCTGGTAGCATCATCAACATATATGACATAATATCTTGAACCATTTATACTAAAGTCCTTTGAAGGACCCCACACATCTGTATGCACCAATTCAAGTCTTTCTGAATACATAAATCCATGCTTGGAATAGGATTGCTTATGAGCCTTACCTAATTGACATGCCTCACATCTGTATGTCATGTGTTGACCTGCAATGTTAGGCAATCCAAGCACTGAATCATTGTTAATCATTTCTTTAATACCTCTTTCATTAAAGTGTCCAAGTCTTTTGTGCCAAAGATCCAATTCTGACACCTTTTGCTCTCCATATGTGAACATAGCATGTCCAACATTTCCTTGTACCTTCAATGTGAAAAGCCTTCCTTCTTTCTTTCCTGCAATAATTTGTTTATACCCTTGACTAGGGTCTTCCACATAAACTCCATCATTGGTAAACCTTACCTCATATCCTTTTTCCACAATTTGACCTACACTGATCAAATTCTTTGGAATTGTGGGAACATAAAGAACCTTACTCAGAAGAGTGCTCCCATCCTTAGCTTTGACTGAACCAATTGACTTTACCTTATGCTTTGTATTATCACCTGTCTGAACTGTATGATTAATTGCATTATGATCTAGGTCAGTCATCAAAGCAATATTTCCACTCAAATGATTACTACATCCTGAATCAATATAAAACACTCTCATGTCCTCATGTGAGGTTTCACAAGTATTCATAATGAGAGTCGAGTCCTCTTTTTGATCTGATGCATAGTTGTAGTAGGTGCTATTATAGGATTGATTTTGGAAGCTTCTTCCTCCACCTCTTCCAAAAGAATTCCTACCACCTCTACCTCTGAAGTTTCCTCTCTGAAATCTACCACCTCTTGCTCTTTGATTAAAGTTCTGATAATTACCATTGTTTTGATTATTATGCCAACAATCATGAGATAGATGATTGGTCTTACCACATATCCAACAAGCTCTTGCATTATCTTTGTTGTTTCTGCCTCTTCCTCTACTTCTGCCACTTCCTTTTCCTCTTATGAAGTTTGCTTGGTTTGAAGTACCTTCTTCTTCACCTGATTGTTGCTTTCCTTTGTTAGCTTTCTTCTTGTCTTTAGAATACATTGCATGACCTGCACTCTTATCAACATCTCCTTTGATATCATTCTCAAAAGTTAGCATATGTCCTAACAATTGATTCAAATCAGGAGTAAAATGATCTAATGAAAGTTCTGTAGATAAAATGAAAGGCTTCCACTTCTCATCTCCTCTTAGCCCTGTGAGTATTTGTCTTACCAATTTGTCTTCTTCAATATCTTCATCCACTGCACCTAGAGAGTCTGCAATGTCCTTCATCTTTGTCACATAATCAGAGATTGATTGTGAGGCCTTCTTCTTAAAAGTAGTAAACTCTGCCCATAGTGAAGCTTTCCTTGATTTGGTTGTATTTTGGAAATGCTCTTCCAAAGCATTCAAAATGTCACATGCACTTTCAAGTTCTCTAATGTGAGGAAGCAAATAGTCATTGACTGCCATGTAGATGATACTTCTTGCTTGAGCATCCTTCTTCATCCAATTCTTCAAATCTGCAAGCTCCTCCCTAGTTGGAACACTAGGATCTCTGAATTCTGGCTTTTCTTCATCTCCTGTGATGTATCCTATCAGATCTTTGCTCATAAGATGAGCTTCCATCCTCATAGACCATGCAGGATAGTTCTCTCTATCCAGCTTCTCAATTTGGAGACTATCTCCCATCCTTGCTTCACCTGTATTTCCAAATCTTTAACCTTTACAGATAATGAATGTACCTTTACTTCGAATGTTGCTCCTTCTAATCCTTTTGATACTCTTTGTATGTCTTCCTTCAATCTTTCTTCACACTTTAACCTTTTGCACCTTCGAGATGTAAAGATTTGTATTTCTGCAGTAGTTTGAGTCTCCTTCACTTCAATTTTGACACAACCTGCTCTGATACCATTGATGGAGAGTGTTAATCTCCAAAAGAACAAGTTAACCTTGAATTTAGATCACCTCTATATCAAGATTAACCTTAGACTCCACCAAACTTATAGAACTTTCACCAATTTATCAGAAAATTGATTATTCTGAAAAATTCAGTTTCTTCAGAAAAGTCTGCTGCAGATTAATCACTCATTGACTAATCAATCCTGTAAAGTTTTTTATAAAACTTTGCACAACACTTTGCCTTAAGGTTGCGCAACTTTGCCAAGTTAAATCTCTCAAAAAGATTGAGTACACACTGAGAAATGTGTGAAACACTTTACCTATGCCTGAAAGAGCTTCTCTGCAATGGCGACTTTGACACCTGCAACTTCTTAGCACTGGTTCTCCCAAAGTAAATCCTGTTTGATCAAGATCTTTTAGCCATAGATGGCTTACCTTCCAACTTAGATTTTAAGCCCTCACTTGTGTAAAACTTTACACTGTGGACTGAGCAATGATCATTTCATTGAAGATGAAATGTGCGCCAGATTTTACGACTCTTAGAACATTCTTACATATGAATGTTCCTAATCAAAATTCTCTCAGCCTGATTTCAATTAACCTCTCAAATTCTAGCCATAGATAGATTAGCTATGGACTTAGACACGTGCAGAAGGATTTCTCAAAAGATTCAACACAGAAGGAGCAGACTGCTAAACATCGGGCGCAAGTTTTTCGATTTCTTCAGAAAATTTACATACAAGTGAGGATAGATGATTCACTCACTTTCAATGTGTCTAATGACACTAATTTCTCTCTCCCTATTCTCTAATCTTCTTCTGCTCTATTTGCCCGACATTTTCCAACATATTTATATATGAATATATACAAGTGTATGACTAAACAAAGATATAAGTCAGCTAATGTACATATGTGTACATATCTTTGGATTTTCTGAACATGTCCTTCATTCAACCATCTGACTTTGTTTTCTTCTTGACTCCTTGATTTCATTCCTCCATAATTCTTCAATTGATGATTGTCATGCACCAACAGGTGAACTTAGATGATTTTCAGGCACATTAGGGGAAAGAATTATAATAGTTCTTTTGATAGTCAATTAATTTATTTCGAACTTTCTATTAGTTGTGGGAATAATGGTTAGAATGAATAATTAGGTCAATTTATGTATATAGATAAAATTTAGGGATGAAAAGTTTTATATTCTCTCTAAACCTTATTTGCATCAAGTTTTTGGGTTGAAAATTGAACTTGAAGATGAAATAATTAAGATAAATGTTGTATGAGAGAAAGGTAGAGTATGCATAGGAGAATAAAAGTTTCTTTGTGACAAATTTGTGAATCATGTTTTAAGTAACTTGTTTGGGCTCTATAGTTAGCTCATTGTAAGATAATGCGTTGCTTTTATTCTCTCTCTAGAATTTCTAAACTTGGAGGGCTCAAAGTGATATTTTGAGCAATTTTTAGACCTAGGATACATCTAACACTATTGTTCAGATTGAAAAGCTGAATATCTTTTTCCTCTCAGAACTTAAGCTAATTTCCCACTTTTTTTGAGTTATGTGGCTTGGAAAAGTGCTATTTTTTAGTATGTGATTTCGATGCATCTATGTTATCTTACATACTAACAGGATGTCTTTGTGTATATCATTTCATATATTTTCTTCTACCTTTGATAGGAACCGTTAAGGGAAAAACTTGACTACTAAGAATGCATGATTTTGCTAAAATTCTTCATGCAATAAGAGGAGACGTGAATTTTGTTGAATTTGGTTGACTCCACATTTGTGTAGGGGGATGATTAACTTTTTTCGGTGAGATTTTTGCTCCATCATGCCAAAGAAAATCAGAGACTTACCTTGTGATTGAGAGTGAGAGTGAGAGTGTGATTGAGATTGTAAGTGTCAATGAGATTGTGATAGCTCTCGGGTGATCAGATTGTGATAGCTCTTGGGTCTAGAACTCCAAAACTTCTCTTTCTCTTAGTCATATCTTCTCTATTCTTTTGTGTCAAATATTTTTATATCCTATGCAAGTTCTATTTTTCTCTCTTCTACTATTCTTGAGTGATTTAGAAGCTTGTGATTGGTGATCACCTTTGACAGGGGAACCACTACAAGTGATATTAGAGCATATTTGATGTTAAGGCCTATTCACGAAAAATGGGAATTGCACAAGATTTTGAGACAATTCTTTATATCCCAATGTTTTACTTTTTGACTCATTCACACACTACAACATGTTATTATCTCTTGATTGGTGTATATTAAATTAACAATTTAATATTAGGGATAATTGTATTATAAATGAGCTACCAAGATTGGGCTCAAAATTAAGAAGTTAGTATAGCAAGTAACATAAATGGGACTTGAATAATTCCCAAATTTCCTGAATAGGCCTTTGTTGGAAAACATTGAAAGTTTTGACATAAATTATTCATGATCAAGAGGAGCTTATTTAGAAGCTTCTTGGAGAAATACGGAAAGCAAAAGGTAGAAAGAAACAAAAAGGCACAAAAAAATGTTCATGGAGCTAAATGATGAAGTAGATGAAGGTGCAGGAACATCTTGTGTGCCTAGATGAAGACATGAATTTCCTTTGCCATAAGCTTCACTCTTACAAAGTGTTAATGGAATTCTATGTGCTTTTTCCTTGCATTAAAAATTCAATTTGCAGCTAGATGCATGGAACTTACATTATCTCCAAGTAAGTGAGTTTTGGAACTTACAAGTCCCAAATCTAAGTACAACTCCTTGAGCCATATTGCTTCCAAAGTTGCAATAGTTGCTTTAGTTGAAGATATGGCAACTATTGCTTGCTTCTTGGAACTCCATGACACCAATTTTGCACCTTCAAATACTAAGCTTCGAGAGGTACTTCTTCTAATATATTTGGCTCCTAACCAATCTGCATATGAATAGATCTTTATTCCAAATATGAAGAGTAAGAATAATAGATACCTTCATTAAAAGTCACTTTGAGGTATGTGAGTACTCTCTTTGCAACATCCATGTGTGGAATTGTAGATGATTGCATGAACTGACTAAGCACTCCCACACTATGATATATCTAGTCTTCTGTGAGTAGCATATATCAAGGTACCAACTAAGCTTTGATACTCTTTAGGATCATCAGTCTATACACCTTCATAAATAGAGTTTGTGATTCATTTCCAAAGGTGTACCTGCAAGCTTTTTTTCTCCAATTTGAACTTGAGAAGTATGTCATGAATGTATCTTCTCTGAGTTAGATACATACCTTCATTTGTATAAATGACTTGCATACCTAGGAAATATATGAGCTCACCTAAGTCACTGATTTTGAGCTCCTCTTGCATGTGTCTATTGATCCTTTGAATTTGATTCAGATCATCACATGTCACAATAATATCACCTACATATACACATAGATGGATAACCTCATTGTGATCCCTTTTGATGAATAGAGAAGGATCTCAGTTCCTAGGTTTGAACCCTTGATCTTCAAGGTATGTAATATAACTATACTTCCTCATTGTGACATGTATACCTCTTCACTTATGCAACCATTTAGGAATGCATTTCTCACATCAAGTTGGAGGCGTCTCCAATTTCTTGCATCAACTACACTTATCAATGTTCTGATTGTAGTCATCTTTGCCACTAGTAAGAATTTTTCCTCATAGTATATACCATGAGTCTATAAGCATCCTTTGGCAAGTAATCTTGACTTGTACCTACAAACTGATCCATGTGAGTTTCTTTTAGCTTGATATACCCATTTGCATCCAATTATCTTTTGATTGGGTGACATTGGAACCAAATCCCAAGTGTACATCTCCTTCAATGCATCTATTTCTTCTTTCATGGCCTTTTCCCAATTAGGGTTTCCCTTTGCTTCTTCAAAGGTTGAGGATTCCTCTAAAATTGGGTCCATTGCCAAGTAGATTGAATGCTTTGTAAAAAATGTGGAATCATATCCATACCTTTCTATTTGTCTTCTCTCCCTTGTTGACCTTCTAGGTGCTTGCTTCGAGCATTATCCACACCCTTGCATCCTTGCTTTGCCTCTTGACTTCCATAATTTGTAATCATTTTAATTTTCATCTTGGTCATCATGTCTATCACTTCTTGGATCGTGGACCTACGTAACATGATTGCTTCCTAATTGATGAGAATGATAATCAAGATCATATGGTAGAGTTACATTTTGTTTGTCTTCATCATACCAAGACCTCTGTTCTTAAAAAGCAACATCCCTACCTATAGTGAATTGCTTGGTTGAAGGATTATAGAATGTGTTACCCATCTGAGTTGAATTATACCCAATAAACACTATTCTTTTTGTCCTTTCATCTACCTTACCTATTATTGGTCATGGTACATGAACATATGCTAAACAACCAAACACCTTGCAATGTCCAAGACTAGGTTTCTTCCATACAGTGCTAGGTTTTCTTCCATAACATTTTTCAGAACGAGTCATATCTTCGATTGATTTGGATGTTAGTCTATCGATAAGGTACAATGCAATGGAAATTGCCTCTCTCCATCAATGATGTGGAAACCACTTCTCTTCAAGCATTGTTCTAGTTGTTCCAACCAATGTCTTGTTTCTTGTCTCTACAATTCCATTCAATTGAGTAGAGTACCTAGTAGGCACTTCCCATTGGCTTAGATTCATCAAAAGAAATGATTCTTGATATTGTTGACCTTTAGAATAATTGTTGTAGCCCCTTCGATTATGGACTCTATTCTTACTGATGAAGTTGTGTCCACCTTTGCATCTATTGTTGCCATATCCACCTCTTGTACTTCCTTTCTGGGTCCTCCCATTGAACAAGCCATTTTGAGTGGTGTGGTTGGTGTTACCAAAGATGGCATAAGGTTCAACATTCTGGCCTTTGATCTTGTCATGCCTTGGTTCTTTCTTCTTCCCTTTCCACTTGCTCTTGCCTACAAAACTGGCTTGGGAAGTCTCCTCTTCATCTTCTTCCTTCTTCTTGTCTTTCAACTTCTTTTCCTTCTTATCTGCATATAGAGCACTAGTTGAATTACCATGATAGGAGTTACCTTCCTTTATGCTATTATTGGCCCCTTGATTGAAGAGCTATTCAAGGATGATGTTGAACTCTGGAGTTTTCACATCCATGATGAGATCACATGTTGTGGTGAAATATTGCCATTGCTTGTCCCCCCTAATCCCATTGAGAAATTACCTCATGATGGCTTCTTCTAGAAGCAGATCTCTAATGGAGTCAATTGATAAGCAACCTCCTTGACCTTTGTAACAAACTCAGTGATGGTTTGTTTTGGATCCTTCTTCATCTCAATAAACTCATTCCAAAGATGATTCTTCCGTGCCTTTGTACTAGAAGAAAATAAATTCTCTAGAGCATCCCAAGTATCTTCACATATCTCACCTCCTCTAATGTGTGGTAATAGAAAATGGGACATAGATTTGAGAATTTTTTACCTTGCTGATAATCCATTGCACAAAAAACTATGAGCTTATTTGTTTCCTCTTGTGTATGTCCTCCTTTGGATATTGTAATAGGCATTGCTTCATCACCTGATACATTCCCATATATATTTCTTCCTTGCAAATAAGCCTCCATTCTAGTTCTCAAAGCAGCATAATTTTTTTTTTTTAATAAAGGAAGTTTGGCCTTAGCCGACTCTCCTGGACTTGAATTAAATAAAGGAAAAATACAAAAGAAGGGGACTAGTGCCCATGGGATCCCTCAAATCCCATAGAGCGGGGGAAGCTTTTACAAAGTGTAGCTGGCTTTACAAGAAAAAGGTTAATCACCCGCTCATCACCCTCAAGCGGGACCCACTAGCTTCTCAATCATTTATGTGAAGCCATCTCCTATCTTGAGGTTGCTCTAATATCACAAAAGGAAGCTGGAGAAGCTTGGAGATTCTTGGAAAGTTGGGTTCCCAAGTGGTGAAGTTGGTCCAATAAACTAGCATAGGACCATCCCTAACTCTTTGAATATGTAAAGTAAACCTTGTAGGCTTGCTGTTAGTACAATAAAACCTAAGAGATACTTTGGAATATAAACAAGAACAAGTTGATGAAAAATAGATAACTTGCACCTTGACTAGATCACAAAAAGCTTCTGAAAATGGATGAAAGTTATGACTTCAAACAGTGAGAGTAACAAGCATAGTTTCAATTGGGAAAATTTCTCTTAAGGGAGTGTTCTACATAGGGTTGACCTGCTTAACTACATAAAGACCCTAATTTATATTAACCAATGAAGGAGCGATCACCTTAACAATTATTAAATGTCATCCTTATGAGATGTGTAGACAATGATCCCAAAACTTTTATTTCTCTAAATGTACTAAACCACATGAGTTGAAAATTTGTATACATAAACAAGATAAATATAACTTTCCAATGAATGCTTAAACACATGATTTGAAGCTCTGTAGAGAAAGGAGCAATCTTGGCAAGTTGAGTGAGTCTGAGGAAGAAGGAGGAGAGAATTGAGGTGGCACCAAGCAATGATTAGAGCATATATGCATTGCTTCGAATCAACACTCTGTTTTGTACAAATGATTTTGACTCTTTATAGAAATGATTGAGTATATGAACACACCTTTTCTTCATGAATTTGAATTCGAAATTAGGCAGGTTTGGTAGTCTAGATTTGTTGGAATCTTTTCTACAATCTAGGAAAAGCAAAGTTAAAATCATATCTACTCCTTGATTGATTGATTGAGAATCAATGTCAACTGCTTCGAACTCATGGCTTTTAGGCCTTCTACTCTTTCCTTTTGCAATGGTAAATATCCTCAACCTTCTAAGAAATGATCATAAGTGATCAACTGTTTAATAGGAAGAAATGATGTGCAAATAACTACTATTCTTCAAGGCACATATATGGCACCATCTGAATGATGGATTTGATGTAGAAAATAGCCACCTCAAAAATAATCCAAGCTTGATGTTCCAAAATTCTCAACCCTTGATTTATAAAGAAGAATATAACACCCTTTCAAACATCACAATAGGTTTTGATTGACAACCATATGTACATATACACATACACATACTATCATGAAAAGTAAGAATCAATGTTGACTCAAACAATCAAAATAGGTTCTGAGTCAAACTAACACACTCACATATACATACACATACTATTATGACGTTATTATGAATATTGATTTAAAATATCTCAATACGATTATACGTGCACATAAAAATAGTATTATGAAGTAAGAATCAATGTCGATTCAAACAATCATATTAGATTTTCACTCCTAATCATACATGCACATACACATACACATACACATTCATCTAAAGTAGGAATCAATACTCATTCAAACAATCACAATAGAGTTTTTCTTACAATTATACAGACACATGTTGGTGCAATTAAAACCAAGCCCACATACTTGGTTAATTGGCACATCTCCTATGGAAACTTATATAATCTACCTCTTGTAAAAACCATTTACATATATCTTGGTAAAAGTGTCCTACAACCACGAGAAAGATAGGAAGCATCAAATCTCAAAGTTTTTGGTTGTTGAGTAATGAGAGAATATATCCTATACTTTAGGATTCACTTTTAGGTGAACCTTTTGAATTTGAATTCTAACATTGGCTCCAGACAAAAATACAAAAAGAGGATCAAAGGACCCGCATGTTATCTTGACTCCATGAGATCATTGTGAAGGGAATCTATTGTGAATTGAGAGCTGATATCATAGATCATTCACCTCTCACACATTGAGCATTATATGATTGCCAATGACATTGTATTTGTATAGGATTTATTATACATATTATCATTACATTCTGATTCCACTTCTTTGTTATGACTACTCAAAATAGTGACTTTCTAAGAGACTGTTCTCAGTGCATGATTGATCATTTGTCATCATTTAAAGCATGGTAGATTCAGCATACTATCTAGTGTATGACTACAAAGTCTCATTATCATTTCCTCTCTAGATATTCAGATATTAACACATCTTTACCCTCTGGTTTGTTCAATGATGCACCCCATAATTGTCCAGAAGGTTCTCTGATTTGCTAAACACCATTCTCAGTGTATAGTCCATCATTTTGTATGAAATCACTCATGATTGGTAACTATCTAAGCTAGGTACAATTTACCAAAAGGAATTAAGCTAATTGTTGCTGTGCTCAGAGAACTATTCAAAACATTGAATGGGTGTGGAGACAAGAATAGCAAGTTTTTTGGTCTTGGATCAATTCCTACCTATCTATTTTGATCCATTGATTAATGGATCATGTTCCAAGCAACACATGTGATTATTTATAATCCTTAGCATGCTAAAGAGGCCCATTACACTCTCTAGTAGTTTTTCTTGGGTGGTGTGAAGCATGTTTAAGCAACACCTATTCATCTCTAAAGATTCTCCTCCATCTCCTCCAACAATGGTATTAGAGCAACAAGAAGCAAGATGGGAGATGGATTTCCATCCTTCATTGACCAATTGGGCAAAAACAACTACTCAACATGGTCACTAAGGATGCAAGCCTACCTTGAAGGGAGAAGTCTATATGGATACATCTGAGGAGATGAAGAGATGCCAACATTCACGAGAAAGCATCAACCCACAAGGGAAGACCAAGAAAGGTTGAACACATGGTGTGCAAAGGATGCTTGCCAGGTCTTATCTACTAAATGCAATATCTGATTTCTTACTACCTCACATTAGGAATCACAAGACCTCCCAAGAGACTTGGGAAGTACTCTCATCATATTTCTCATAAAATACAAGAGCTAGGAGGAATTAGTTATGTATGGAATTTACAAATCTAAAGAAGCAACCAAAGCAAGGAGTGGCTGACTATGTAACCAAGGCAAAAGATGTGGTGGACCAGCTTGCAAGCATTGGAGAGGAGACAAAAGAAGAACACATAGTAAGGTAGATCATTAATTGCATCAAAGCTGATGATAAGTGGGAATCCTTCACCATAGCAATGGGCCTTTACATGGGTATGCTAGTACCTAACCTCAACACCTTGATGGGGCAACTCTTCACCCATGAGAAAAAGCTGATCAAGAATGGTGTCAACTCTAGAGGTAATCAATCTTTTTCCATTTATTTACATAAGAATAAAAGTAAGGATAAAGGTAAAAGCAAGAAGAATGAAGAAGAGGCTAGTAACTCTCAAGCTAATTTCACACGTAGAGGAAGAGGTGCTAGAGGAAGGGGCAGAGGAGGAAAACAAGGCTGGGGGAGATCCTACAACAATCCATCTTGCAAAATTTATGGTCTTACCAACCACATCACAAAAGAATGCTTCAAGAACACAAGGAATCAAAGGGGAAGAGGCTTCCATAGAGGTAGCTACAACAACAACAATTATCAAGGAGATTCTATACAAGTCAGATTCACTAAGCATGGAGCATATGTGGAAGACCCTCAACAAGGCTGCAAAAGGATTGCTAAATGTGAGAAATCTGGTAGATTATTTACATTTGAGATTGAAGACACAAAGAACATAGCAGTATTTAATTATAAAGATCAAATCCTATCTGAGCTAGAGATATGGCACAAAAGGCTAGGACACTAGGAAACAGAACACTAAAGAAAATATGCAAGGATTAGAGTGTGCTTGGCATTCCCAATGTGACCAAGCAACACATGATATACAAGTGTGGAGCTTATCAATTTGGTAAATCTCACAGACAACCTTTCAACAAAAGGGGTTCATGTATGAAGACTACTTGGAGCTTGTACACATTGATGTGTCGGGTCCTAACAAAGATCCATCAATCTCAAGTTCAAGGTACTATCTTTCATTTATAGATGATTAAAGTAGATGGACAATCCTTTATTTTGTGAAGCATAAGGATGAAGTATTTACATGCTTCAGAAAGTACTTGGTACTAGTTGAGAACCAAACACGTAGATCCTTGAAGAGGATCAGATCTCATGGAGGTGCTGAGTATTTTTCACATGAATTTGAATCATTTTTATAGGACCGAGGCATAAAGAGGGAAGTAACAAGAAGATATTCTCTTGATTTGAATGGAGTAGCAGAAAGAACGAACATGTTAATAGTTGAAGCTGCTAGGTGAATGTTGAATGAGAAGAAGCTACCTAATTACCTATGGGTAGAGGTTATTTCCATAGCCACTTACTTAGTCAATAGGCTCCCATCCAAATTCCTGGATGGAATGACACCCTATGAAGCATGGAATGGGAGGAGACCCTCTTTGGACCATTGCAAGATAATTGGATGCATTGCCTATGCACACATTCCATCACAGATTAGAGGGAAGGTTGACCCTAAAGCTGGAAAATGTATATTCATTGGGTATGATCAAACCCAAAAGGGCTATAGGCTATACAGTCCTACTAACTAAGCATTTATAGTTAATAGGGAGGTAGTGTTTGATGAAAGCAATTCATGGTTTGAAGATGATTGCAGGAAGATCATGTGACCTTATGATTTGGAAAACTACTTTCTAACTCTCACTCAAAAAGATCAACAATTACTAGAAGATATCAATTCAATGGATGAAGAGCAGATTGACTTCAAGGCATGGAAGTCAAGAGGCAAGACCAAATTCAAGCAATTGGAAGATATACAAGAGTCCTCCAACGAGGCACTCAAGAGATCTCAAGGGGAAAGCAAAAAGCCCATAAGGTATGGCTATTATACATCATTAGTCACCAAGCACTCTCTATATATCACCAAAGATTCTATGACAGAAGACCCTTCTTCATTTGAAGAGGCTAGTAAGAGGAAATAATGGAGAGAAGCCATGCATGAAGAAGTAGAAGCACTTCACCAAAACCATACTTGGGACCTAGTTCCCAAGAAGCCAAGCGTGAAGGTAATAGGATCGAGGTGGATATATAAAAAATCAAAAAGAACTCATATGGTTGTATAAATAGGTACAAGGGAAGGATAGTGGCAAAAGGGTTTTCTCAAACCCATGGAGTGGACTATGAAGAAAATTTTTCACCTCTGGAAAAGATGCCAACAATTAGGGTTTGGTAAGCATTGCTACCTCTAAGAACTAGAATCTATATCAGCTAGATGTCAAGAATGCATTCTTAAATGGATGGATATCAAAAGAAGTGTATATGGCACAACCATGAAGATTTGAAGATAAAAGTAAATCACGTTTTGTATGCAAGCTAAGGAAAGCACTCTATGGCCTAAAGCAAGCTCCTATAGCTTGGAACGATAGGCTTGTTACTTATTTGCAGGCTCAAGGTTTTGTGGCTAGCAAAGGAGACTCTTCTTTCTTTATAAAGAAGACCAACTCAGGCCTTATCTATTTATGTATCTATGTGGATGATATTATCATTACAGGGAATAATGCTAATGGCATCAAGCACATTAAGGCTCAACTAATGGAAGAATTTAAAGTCAGTGATCTTGAGTTGTTAGCATACTTTCTAGGCTTAGAGCTTGTGTACAGAGATTCTGGTATATGTATTACTTAGAGAAAGTGTATACATGATATGTTGGTAAACTTCAAGATGGACAATACCAAAATTGTAGGTACACCCATGGAACTCAAGCATAAGCTTAGATGTCATGAAGGAGAACTTCTTGAGGATGTTACAGGTTACCAAAAGCTTATAGGGAGCCTCAACTATGCTACCTTAACAAGAGTAGAAATTGCTTATGGTGTGAGTACATTGAGTCAATTTATGCATGCATCAAGGAAACGTCACATGAAAGCTACCAAAAGGGTACTTAAGTATCTAAAGGGTACCACAACTGAAGGGTTGTTTTATCCCTTCACTTCTATCTTAGATATAAAGATGTATTCTGATGCAGATTAGGCTGGCTCCAAGGATGATAGGAGGAGCACTTCAAGGTATCTATCTTTTGCAGATTCAAAGCTTATATCATGGTCATCTAAGAAGAAGCCAATTGTGGCCTTATCATCTACAAAAGCAGAATACAGAAGTTTGGAAAATGCAACTCAATAAGCTATGTAGCTTAAGCAACTATATGCAGATTTGGGGTTACACTCTTACACTTCAATAACCTTGAGACAACACTAGTTCACTTCATTTGGCTGCTAATCTTATATATCATGCAAGGACTAAGCACATTGAAGTGCATATCATTATGTAAGGGAGAAATTTCTTAGCAAGGATATTGAACTATCCTATGTATCAAATCATTGACAATGTGCAGATATACTCACAAAGTCTTTTGATGGAACCAAGATGAACAGATTGAAATTGATGATTGATTTATAGCAACTCGAGAAGGAATGAAGACCAAGCATGTTAGGCTTGAGGGGGAGCTATTGGTGGAATTAAAATGAAGCCCATATACTTGGTTAATTGGCACATCTCTTATAGAACCTTATGTGATCTACCTCTTGTAAAAACCATTTACATTTATCTTGGTAAAAGTGTCCTACAACCATGAGGAAGTTAGGAAGCATCAAATCTTAAATTTTTTGGTTATTGAGTAATGAGAGAATATGTCCTATAGTTTAGGATTCACTTTCAGGTGAACCTTTTGAATTTGAACTCAAACAATGGCTACAAACATAGATATAAAAAGAGCATCAAATGACGAGTGTGTTATCTCGACTCCCTAAGATCATTGTGAAGGGAATCTATTGTGAATTAAGAGCTCATATCATAGCTCATTCACCTCTTGCACATTGAGCAATATATGATTGCCAATGACATTGTATTTGTATATGATTTAATATACATCTTATCATTACATTCTCATTTCACTTCTCTACTATTACTACTCAGAACAGTGACTTTCTAAGAGCTTGTTCTCAGTGCATGATTGATCATTTGTCATGATTTAAAGCATGGTAGATTAAGCATACTGTCTAGTATATGATGACAAAGTATCATTATCATTACCTCTCTATATCATGAGATACTAACATATCTTTATGTTGGTGCATTTCACCCAAGCCTACATCCTTGATATGATTTGATTTATGTTCATTTGTAGTCATATGTGTAGATATATGAACACCACTTGTAAAAGAGTATATTTTATCTCTTGTCATTGTGAAAGAAAGAATGGATTACTGTTGGAGCAGGATAATCAACAATTGGTGATTATATGAAGCCTAGAAGTGAAGATATGAAGAAAAGTTTGAAGTTCACCTTCATGAAATGAAGAGAAGGTTGAGGGAGCAAAGTTCTTTAAAACATATGTACATTAGTTTTGTAAATACTTCAATATACTTGGAGTAATAACGAATCAATACTCATATGTATATATAGATATGTGTAGATGGTCGTATTAGGTGTGAAAGATGAAATATAGATGAAAGAGACTTGAATAGATGATGAGTATTGAGTGTGTCATCCATCAGATGTATGAAGAGTTGAATAGGAAGAATGTTCAGAGAACTGCGAGTCCATCTTTTCTCTTGTTCTCCTTCTGTGTTTGATTTTATCTATGGTAAAAGTTTAAGAGTCTAATTACAAACATGCTGAGAGAATTTTGTGTAGGAACATCTATATGTGAGAAAGTATTGAGTGTCTTCTAAAACAGGCACAATTTCGATGGTCAAAGAAATGGTCAGTTCTCAGTGCACAGTGTAAAGGTTTGCACAAATGAGGATTCAAAATCTAAGTTGGAAGGTAAGCCATCTATGTCTAAAAGCATTCCCTTAAACGGGTTCGAATTTGTGGAGAACCATGTGCTAGAAGTTGTAGGTGTCAAAGTCGACTCTACAAGAAGCCAGTTTCAAACATAGGTAGATTGTTTGGATCATTTCTCATAATCTACTTAAGCTTTTGAAGTTTTTTAACTTGGAGGAGGTGCGCAAACTCTATATGACACATTCTACAAGGTTTCATTAGGAAACTTACACAAATGATTAATCAATGAGTCAATAATGTGCAACAGACTTTTCTCTGAAATGACTTTCTTCACAGTTAGCTAAAATCTAGATAGTTTGGCGCTTGTCTTCCAAAATTGGTTGGAGTTTAAAGTTATTCTTGATATAGAAGTGGTCTTACATCAAGGATAGCTTGTTCTTTTGGAGATTAACACTCTCCATCAGTGGTATGATAGCAGGATTTATCAAATTGAGGAAAGGAAGACCGTGACTGCTGCATTTATACAAATTTCACATCTTGAAGGTTCAAAAGGATAAAGTGTGGAAGAAAGAATCAAGGAAGACACATAAAGGCTATCAAAAGGATCAGAAGGAGCAACATTCAAAGCTAAGGTACATTCATTCCTTATAAGCATTAAAGATTTGATAGTACAGGTGAAGAAAGGATGGGAGATAGTCTCCAAACTGAGAAGTTGGATAGAGAGAACTATCCAGCTTGGTCTATGAGAATGGAAGCTCATCTTATGAGCAAAGATCTGATGGGATACATCACAAGAGAGGAATAAAAGCCAGAGTTCAAAGATCCTAGTGTTCGAACTAGGGAGGAGCTTGCAAATATAAAGATTTGGATGAAGAAGGATGCTCAAGCAAGGAGCATAATCTACATGGTAGTGAATGATTATTTGCTTCCTCATATCAGAGGAGTTGAAAGTGCAAGTGACATATGGAATGCTTTGGAAGAGCATTTTCAGAATACAACCAAATCAAGGAAAGCTTCATTATGAGCAGAGTTTACTACATTCAAGAAGAAGGCTTCACAATCAATATTTGATTATGTGACAAAGATGAAAGACATTGCTGATTCTTTAGGTGCAGTTGATGAAGATATTGAAGAAGATAAGTTGGTAAGACAAATTCTTACAAGGCTAAGAGGAGATGAGAAGTGGAAGCCTTTTATTTTGTCTACAAAACTTTCATTAGATCATTTCACTACTAATTTGAATCAATTGTTAGGACATATGCTAACTTTTGAGAATGATATCAAAGGAGATGTTGATAAGAGTGCAGGTCATGCAATGTATTCTAAAGAAAAGAAGAAAGCTAGCAAAGGAGAGCAACAATTAGTTGAAGATGAAGGTACTCCAAATCAAGCAAACTTCCTGAGAGGAAGAGGAAGTGGCAGAAGTAGAGGAAGAGGCAGAAATAACAAAGATAATGTTAGAGCTTGTTGGATATGTGGTAAGACCAATCATCTATCTCATGATTGTTGGCATAATAATCAAAGCAATGGTAATTTTAATCAAAATTTTAATCAAAGAGGAAGAGGTGGCATATATCTGAGAGGAAACTTCAGAGGTAGAGGTGGTAGGAATTTGTTTAGAAGAAGTGGAGGAAGAAACTTCCAAAATCAATCCTATAATAACACCTACTACATTTATGCATCAGATCAGAAAGAAGATTCAACTCCTATTATGAATGCAACATGTGAAGCCTCACATGAAGACATGAGAGTATTTTATATTGACTCAGGATGTAGCAATCATCTGAGTGGAAATATTGCTTTGATGACCGATTTAGATCATAAGGCAATCAATCACACAGTTCAAACAGGTGATAATACAAAGCACAAAGTAAAGTCAATTGGTTCAGTTAAAGCCAACGATGGAAGTACTCTCTTGAGTAAGGTTTTGTATGTTCCTACAATTCCAAAGAACTTGATTAGTGTAGGACAAATTGTGGAAAAAGGATATGAGGTAAGGTTCACTAATGATGGAGTTTATGTTGAAGACCCTAGTCAAGGGTATAAAAAAATTCTTACAGGAAAGAAGGAAGGAAGGCTCTTCACATTAAAGATACAAGGTAATATTGGACATGCTATGTTCACATATGGAGAGCAAAAGGTGTCTGAATTGGATCTTTGGCATAAAAGACTTGGACACTTTAATGAAAGAGGTATCAAAGAAATGGTTAACAATGCTTCAGTGCTTGAATTGCCTAATGTTGCAGGTCAACACATGACATACAGATGTGAAGCATGTCAGTTAGGTAAGGCTCATAAGCAATCATATAATAAGCATGGTTTTATGTATTCAGAAAGACTTGAATTGGTACATACATATGTGTGGGGTCCTTCAAAGGACTTCAGTATAAATGGTTCAAGATATTATGTCATATATGTTGATGATGCTACAAGGTGGATCACAATCTACGTGATCAAAGACAAGTGTTTAATACATTTAAACACTATCATGCATATGCAGAAAGAATTACAGGTCAAAAGTTGAAGAGACTAAGGTCAGATGGATGGGGAGAGTATTTTTCTAATGAGTTCAATGATTATTTGTGGAATGCAGGTATAAAGAGAGAAGTTACTTGCAGGTACTCTCCTCAACAAAATGGGGTAGCAGAGAGAAGAAATAGAACTCTTGTTGAGTTTGCAGGATCAATGATGAAGGAGAAAAATTATCCTAATTATTTGTGGGCTGAGGCTGTAAACACAGCCACATATTTGGTCAATAGGTTACCATGTAAAGCTTTGCAGGGTATGACACCATATGAAGCTTGGTGGGGTAAGAGACCTATTGCATCACGAACCAACCTATCTTTGCTAGTCTTCATGACTAAACGATCAGCCTCGATCACACACAGAGAAATGCATTCTTCTCAACTCCCTGCCACGTCCGATAACCTCTTCCTCAAGAGTCTTGCTTTTTACTATGAGGCAAGTGCACTACTAAAGTGCCGTGTGTAAAACGCATCCAAAGATGATTTCATACCATGAATATAATATGACATTTCCTTTCCCTTCAAAGCATTTTCGTCCTCGAAAATGTAAATGAAATGTCCATAATGGTAGAAGAAAGTCCTCAGACTCCCCTGAACCCCATGTACTCTATGTACATGGTCATCTCTGTGTGTTGTTTCCCCATATCCTTCCCCTTAAGAAGTCTCATATGAGATCATCTCAAAGGTGGGAAACCGTCTGAATGGTGCCTACTATCTCCCATGTACACTCAACCTCCAAACTATCACTCCCATGAAAAGTGAGATCATCAAAATGATCTAAGTCCATATGATGTATCCTCTATGGAGTATAATATAAAAGGAAAGTGTAAGGTGCCAAGCTTATAGGCTTGACCATACCATAGTGGAGATAATAATCCATAGAATCCTATGAGATATAGAACAAAGTCCCATAACAAGTGACTCCAAACCCATCTAAAATTAAATGATAGATTTCCCTCATAACACTCCAGGTCTTCCTAATCTTGAGTGTGATCACAATTAATAGTTTCCTCTAGACTACCTTGTGACTATGCAATTCCATCATCTAGCTCATCTATCAGAGTTTCTTGGTAGTAATATGCAATCTCTACATTTCACCAACCAAGAAATCTGTGGTTTGTCATCCTTTACTATAAGACTAAGTTCTATTGTAAGAGCATCTATTGGCACTTGTGCAAACTCTAAAATATTCTCTTCCTTGTAGTTTGCCATATGAATGCAAAAGCATTCCCTTCGAGATTCAGATAATCCCTAAGTACCCATCCTCCTAATTGATGTTTACTCAAACTCCCAATCCTAAGGAGATGTCTACTAAGAGCTCTCCTCTGATCTAGTGAGTCATGACGCCATGAATGATGAGTCCTTTTCTCCCTTGCCATAGGAGAAGAGTGCTCAAAGAGAAGCCGTTTCCACTGTCCCATACCAGTGGAACCTTCTTCCAATTCACGCTATCATAGCTATACTAAAGCAAATATATATTCCATATATATGTATATATAATGCAATATATAGGTGGACTCTAGTGAATCCCATATCCTAAAATCATGTCAGTGGACTCAATTGAGTCCCATGTCCTCGAACTAGTTAGTTTGGTTCTAGTCAATATGTGACAATGGATATCCCTTTCTTTTCCAAACTAACTTGTTCCTACGTACCAAGACTAAGTCTTGGTACCTGTCTGTAGATCCCAATATACATACATGTATTGGGTGCCCTAACTATTCCTGACTAAGGGATCTATGCTCTAAGCCATAGAGCTAGTGCCAGACCTGTGGCTTTCCTAATGATCACTCGAATCACATAAGCACCCGTTGTCGCGAAGGGCTCAGTTGGGTGGATCAGGCCAACTGCTAGTGTTCCAAATAGACAGTACATGCAGGGTGCTTTGGGCAACTTAAGAGGTAGAATTCAAATATAGCCGCTCACAGATAATTAGATGAAATCATAACTCAAATCACACATACAATTCATTAACATCATAAGAGATTTTGGAAACGAGAGAGATGTGAGGAAATTGGAGAGTCAATTAATTCATAATAATGTTTGCGTACAAATATAATGCAGATAACGGAAACAGATACAAGTTAGCAAAACATCATAAATCATGATGTCCTCCTTATGCGAGCAGAACCTCCACACTATGTGTGGACCAACACTCAAGAGTTTGAGAACTCCTCCTCCAAAGTGGCCTCCAAGAACTCCTCCAAGAGCTTCAGAACTCAAGCTTGAGATCTCTCTCTGACTTGATATCAGATGATGTAGGAAGATAGCTTGTGTTGGATACTAGGTGAGGCTTCCATACAAGTGAGCCAAGCACTTGTTTATATAGTATTCTTGTTCCCTTGAAAAGCAATAATAAAGCATAAAAACTTCTACGATCGCATACGAAAATCTCTCCGCCATCCATTGCGTTTTTGGAAAAACATACGCGTTCGTTGTTCGTCGCTTTTGGTCCATTGTTTTATAAAAAACAAAAGCTTCTTTACTTCTATGCGATGCCGGCAGCGAGGATCGAACTCGCGTGGGCGCATTAGGAGTCACATGGCCTAGCCGCGTCGCCCTTCTCTTTTGCTTGGATAACTAGTAAGAACACGTATACATGTTTTACTTAGTGAAGGCTTTTGGACTAGTCTGAACAGTTGTACTTAGTGAAGGCTTTTGGACTAGTGTGGACATTGTCTCCAACAATCCGCTCTTATCATCCGATCATGCTCATCCAAATTCGTCAAAAATTGACCTCCTTTTAATTACCAAGAGAATGCTTTGTATCACCTGTTTAGACGGTATTCACGTTAAGATAACTCAAATTCTTCTGTAACCAAACCGACTCTAGATATGTAGAGATGTAAATCTCTACGACATTCGCCCCTACTAAACTTGCACATCATCCTTGATGGGCCAATCTTCAAATCTTCTTTCTACTTCAAAGATAAACTGACATTTCATAGAAACATTGAATTTTGAAAACATTTATCAAGTGCATGGGAAGATAAAAAATGTGCCTTGATGCAAGGTCATGTAATGAGACCCTATCATGCTTACTTTAGGTGCATAGGTAAACAAACATGGTGCAAGTATCAGGGTAAAAGGCATTTGATGATGAAGCTTGTGCCCTCACTCACATCCATATATACATCAATCCTTACAATCACTCTGTGTGCATAGGTTAATCTCAATACGTGCCTAAATGCAAGGTCATGTAGTGAGACCCTACCATGCATACTTTAAGTGCATTGTTCCAAAAAATCATGGTGCAAAAGGGGTAAGAGGAAGTCCATGATGAGGTTCTTGAGAATTTTTGATATCTCCTTTTTAAATTGGATGTCATCCTTTTTTAATTCGTTTACAAGTGCAAGTAGATTGTGCAGGCTAAAGAAATAAACATGTATGTATATACATTGGTTTATGCATATGAGTGCAGAATAGACTCAATATGATGCAAATAATGGAGAGTAAGAAAAGAAGACTAAAAATGCATTAAATTCAACACTCAATTCTCACACTTCAATCAAATAATTCTCTCAAATCACTCAAACACTCTCAATAATCTCGAGCATTATTATCATCAAAGATAATTTTGAAGAAGCATGTTTCTGTCTCATGAAAAACATCAAAGTTAGTATCAAAAAACATGCTTTACAATTCATCCTTACTACAATTTCTCTCATCATATTGTATCTATGGATCTCTTCATGGTTCATCATCAATCATAAGCACCTATTCATCATGGATCATCTTCAACCTATTTTTTCTGCAAAGATAAATCTTTAGAAGACTTTGATGAATTTTTAATATTTTGCTCAATTTGTTTGATAGCATCTTTAATCCATTGTTTTTCCTTTTCTTTAATATTTTGAGCATTGCTTGTACTCTTATCAATTTCATTGATATCTTCATGTTCACTTTGAATAGATTGTTCATCGTTAATATCATGGTTCATTTGAACTTTCAAGTTCTTAACCTTTTCTTGATCAAATAATTTGTCATTTTCTAGAAACTTTGGATCACATAGTACATAATATTTGTCATGTTTCTTTTTCAATTGTACAGACTTTTCAAATTCTTGCTCATCTTCTTCCAATCTTTCTTGCAAAATTTGTTCAACTTTATGTTTATTCAACTTGACTTGTTCACTTTTCTTTTCTTCAAAACATTTAACTTGATTCTCAATTTCTATCATAGTTTCTTGTTCAGAAGATTTCTTATCATCGTATCTCTTTGGTTTCCATTGTTTTCTAAATGATCTTGGCTTAGATTTTGTTTGAGCAAAATACTCTTTAATTCCACCTCTTCCTAAGTTCAAGTGCAAAGTCGAGTGATCATGGTATTTGCAAATTTTCTTATCAACTTCAGTAACTAATTTAAGTATACAAGCATTCTCATATGCATTACAATCCCAAAACATATGGCCAAATTGATCACACCAAAAGCATCTTATAGGTCTATTTAATCTTCTATATGTGGCCTTAGGGGTAGATCTTCTATGGTCAGATGAATGTCTTTTATCAAAGACTTGAGTAGACAAACTTTGTACTTGATGATCATATTTACACTTACATGTGGTAATTTCTTTTACTTGATTGGTTAGAATTTCAATATTTTCTTTCAAACTTGAATTTTCATAGCTAATAGTCTTTGATGTTGCAAGTTCTCTCACATGATTAGATAGATTTTCCATACTCTCTATCAGATTTGAAAGTTCATAGTGAACAACTCTTTCTAAATTCCCAAATTCTTGATTAAATTGTGTATTTAATGATTTCATAAGTTCCTTAGTTTTTCCCAATATTGAAGTCATCATTGAGATATATGAAGTTAATGGCTCGAGTTTTTCATTTATGGATGCAATTATTCGTAACTCCATATCTTTGAGTTGTTCATCATATTCTGGAGACTTCTTTTCAATTAATGCTTCCACACTAGAACGTATGTCTTGTGTGGTGTGTTTTGCAACACCCTTTTTGCCCATTGTTCACTAATATAATCAACGTAAAAGTAAAATATGCGTACCTATAATTGAGCTTGATATCGTACCTCCTAATTGCCAAATGCCATGGAACAATTTCACGTCGGGTTCAAATGTCGCGAAGGGCTCAGTTGGGTGGATCAGGCCAACTGCTAGTGTTCCAAATAGACGGTACACGCAGGGTGCTTCGGGCAACTTAAGAGGTAGAATTCAAATATAGCCGCTCACAGATAATTAGATGAAATCATAACTCAAATCACACATACAATTCATTAACATCATAAGAGAGTTTGGAAACAAGAGAGATGTGAGGAAATTGGAGAGTCAATTAATTCATAATAATGTTTGCGTACAAATATAATGCAGATAACGGAAACAGATACAAGCTACCAAAAAATCATAAATGATGATGTCCTCCTTATGCGAGCAGAACCTCCACACTATGTGTGGACCAACACTCCTCAAGAGTGTGAGAACTCCTCCTCCAATTCCTCCTCCAAAGTGGCCTCCAAGAACTCCTCCAAGAGCTTCAGAACTCAAGCTTGAGATCTCTCTCTGACTTGATATCAGATGATGTAGGAAGATAGCTTGTGTTGGATACTAGGTGAGGATTCCATACAAGTGAGCCAAGCACTTGTTTATATAGTATTCTTGTTCCCTTGAAAAGCAATAATAAAGCATAAAAACTTCTACGATCGCATACGAAAATCTCTCCGCCATCCATTGCGTTTTTGGAAAAACATACGCATTCGTTGTTAGTCGCTTTTGGTCCATTGTTTTATAAAAAACAAAAGCTTCTTTTCTTCTACGCGATGCTGGCAGCGAGGATTGAACTCCCGTGGGCGCAGTAGGAGTCACATGGCTTAGCCGCGTCGCCCTTCTCTTTTGCTTCTATAAGAACTAATAAGAACATGTACACATGTTGTACTTAGTGAAGGCTTTTGGAGTAGTCTGAACAGTTGTACCTAGTGAAGGCTTTTGGACTAGTTTGAACAATTGTACTTAGTGAAGGCTTTTGGACTAGTGTGGACATTGTCTCCAACAATCCGCTCTTATCATTCGATCATGCTCATCCAAATTCGTCAAAAATTGACCTCCTTTTAATTACCAAGAGAATGCTTTGTATCGCCTGTTTAGACCGTATTCACGTTAAGATAACTCAAATTCTTTTGTAACCAAACCGACTCTAGATATGTAGAGATGTAAATCTCTACGACACCGTCGATGCTCTCTCATGAAACCCATCCCTTTGATCCCATCTATTTGGTTTCCTTAGTAGTGTAGCAGAAATGTTTCACTACTTGGTCAAGTGATGTGCATGAGTGAAACTAGTCACTCTTTGGGTATTCCTGGTAATACCCCATAGTCTCCTAATCATACTGTGAGACTCTTATGAAGATAAATAAATCTTCACTACTTTGGAGATTATCATCAATATATCTCACATTCTTGTATGCAACTTCCTAAAACCTATAGGATTGCTTTTGCACATTCCTAATGGTGAAAGTGTAGCTCCTTCCCTTAGCAATCCTATGGTCTAAATCCATAAGGATTATGTGTAGGGATCCTGTTACTACTGAAATTGCCTTATGTATACTACTATGATGGTCCTAAGTCCAACAAATATATTCTTACAAGCATGCCTAGGTCTTATTGATGTTTGCACAAAGGCATGTTACCATGCCATAACATTCTTGCCTAAAGGCAAGTGCGTATGTAACGCCATGAGGTAGGAAACATTTTCACAGCATTTCCCCAGGAAATGGAATCCCAAAAAAAATTAACCATAAGCTTAGTGGCACAGAGGCCACCCAACAACATAGGGCTTGACAGGCCCATGGTATGCACGCCATAAACTCATATACGGACTCCACAACCTGCAAAAGATAAAAACAAATGTTGGCAACCATTCTTTGTGTTGCCTAACCATGTACTTTTTGCAATCCTCTTTCGTGCAAACAATCAAAAGGTGTACTTCTTGCATATTGATCCATACTTTTATGAATTTAAACAATGATCAACATTTGATGTATGCAATCCAATCTATGCATGTACATACAGAACATGCCATAACATAAAGTAAAATGCCTAAATCATAAAGCATATGTCCGTGAGTGGTTTAGTATTGAAATTGCATGCATCCAATCCTTCTCGATGAACTTCGAGATCTCTGCACCTTCCTCCTCAGGTCCTAACATAAGCTTTGAAGTGTCCAAAAACCTCGGATCACTTCCCAAAACATAAAGCATGGTCAGGTGATTACTAGAATAATTCAAATTTACCCAAAAAATGCATTTGTAATCCCTATTTAGACCTGCAAAAACCATATTAGGATCTGAAAATAATCCAAAAATGAAATATATATCATGTGCAAAGAGTTCTAAGTGAAATTACTCAAATTGCCTTCCTGGTTTGAAAGATATGGCTCTCGGAAGGTAGTTGCCAAAAACTGTTCAGACTTTGCCGAGCTGTACAGACCTGCAAAAATACCTATTTTCCAAAATTTCTTTTCATAAACAAAATTGGACTTTGTGCTCCTCAAAAGGAGCCATAGCACGTCCAATTTGGAGTTTTCTAGCCCAAGATATGGCCATTCCAAGTGGGACATGCCAAACTAGTGGACTGTTGGAGGGGCTGGAAAAAGTGTGAAAATGTGATTTTTGGGGTGCCCAAAACCATTCTTCCATCAAGTAAATGCTAAAATTCTCTCCATAATCTCAGAGAGAAACATATGAAGATGCTTTGGCCTATTTTCAACTTTCCAAATCCTCCCTGGGAGCATGCTAATTTGCTCCCCAAAAGAGGCCTAAATCAAGATTTTTGCTTTTATGCAAAAACTTAAACGGGAGCTCTTAGCAAGCTTCTAATCCATTCCAAATGTGGATTTCTCTTGGATTTTATACAATAATCCATTGGAAGCCTTTTAAATGATCTTTATTCTTACTCTCAGAAGTGGAGTTTGGCAACATCTAAATTTTTTTTCCAAAAAGTGCAGGAAGGGGGTCTTTGAGGAACTAAAATTCCTCCTTAACTTATCATTTCGATGAATCTAATGATTCGCCTATGAATTCCATACACCATACTCTTAGTATATATACTTTTTCCCATCCATCCATAACTATTGCATCTCTTTTCCCCTCTTCCAAAATGGGAATTTCTTAGATTCAAGTACTGAACTTTTTCTCAAACTGTGATGGAAGGGGGTCTTGTGGAGCTTCAAACTACCATCATACTCAGGCATATTTTGGATTTCTTAGTCTTATATGGAAGTAAATACATAGACTATATGTATGCATGATTTTTCCTACTAATCTATGAAAAATCCCTATTTATATCCCTTCCCCAAAATGGCTGCTAGTCAAAAATAGCTCCTGTGAAAATCACGAATAGGGCTACCTTCTAAATACCTAAAAGCCTTTGTTTTCTTATATTTTGATGAACATCTTAACTAAAGGTGAGAGTATATATGCCATACTCTCCATTTTTAAGATTTTCCTCCAAGAGCTTGGCCTTCATAACCCTTCTTTATCCTTCTCTAAAATAAAGATTTACAGAAATTCAAAAACACTCAAACCTGGAAATTGGAGGCATAACTCCTTGTAGAAGCCTCAAGGATGAGCAAAGAGCAATCTTCTTATCTCCATACATGGATAGGCTATTAACCAATGCTACCTCCTCATTTTCGACAAGCTTTCATCAAAGCTCAGGAATTTGGCTACATCGGTGATTTGATAATAGTAGATTGTTGGAGCATCACAAGACATGGGCACCTTGGATAGTGCACACGTCTCCCATGGTGGAGGTTTGGGTTCGATCCCCATTTGGCGCACGCAGGAAGGATGCGAATCGTGATTGCTCTGATACCATTATTGCATCGCGAACCAACTTATCTTTGCTAGTCTTCATGACTACACGATCGACCTTGATCACACACAAAGAAATGCATTCTTCTCAACTCCCAGCCACATCCGATAACCTCTTCCTCAAGACTCTTGCTTTTTACTATGAGGCAAGTGCACTACTAAAGTGCCGTGTGTAAAACTCATCCAAAGATGAGTTCATACCATGAATATAATATGACAAGACCTACCTTGGATCATTGTAAAATATTTGGATGCTTGGCATATGCATATGTGCCATCTCAGTTGAGGCATAAATTGGAACCTAAAGTAGAGAAGTATGTATTCATTGCTTATGATGACAAGCAGATGGGTTATAGGTTGTGGAGTCCATCCACAAAGCAATTCCTTGTGTCTAAAGATGTTACATTTGATGAGCAAGGTAGTTGGTATGCAGGTACACTTAATGTTCATGTAGATGTTGAAGGAGTTGTGAATCAAAAGAAAGGTAAATCAAAGGTTCAGATATTTGATGAAGAGGAGAAGAATGAAGTACAGGTTGAAGTTGAAGAAGTGCCAAGGTTTGATCCAGAATGTGATGAACCAGAAACTTCAAGAAGTGGAGAACTCAGAAGGTCATCTAGGCACAAATGGCAACCTACAAGGTATAGCTATGATACTTCATTCTTGACTACTAAAGATTATGCTTACATGTTAAAAGCAGATGAAGATCCATCCACATATGATGAAGCCAAAGGGAAGAAGAATTGGGAAAAAGCTATGCAGGAAGAATATGATGCATTGATGGAAAATGAGACATAAGTTGGACCTTAAAACAGCATTTCTAAATGGTGACTTGCATGAAGAAGTGTATGTTTTTCAGCCCCGTGGCTTTGTGTAGAAAGGGCATGAAAACCAGGTGTGCAGGTTAAAGAAGGCATTATATGGTTTAAAGAAAGCACCACGTGCTTGGTATGAGAAGATACATGCCTATCTAGTTACACATGGTTTTGAGAACAGTCCAACTGAAAGCACCTTATATGTTAAGAGTGCTAATGATGTGCTTCTAAGCATTTTTGTCTATGTTGACGACATGCTGCTCACTGGTCCTATTGAGAAGCATATTGCTGATTTCAAGGCTGATTTACATGCCTCATTTGAGATCTCTAATTTGGGGCATTTGCATCACTATTTGGGCATTCACTTTATGCAAGTTGATGGTGCAATGGCTTTGTGTCAAACGAAATATATTGACACATTATTGCAGTGTTTTGGCCTTGAAGACTATAAGCCTATTGCCAAACCTATGGAGACAGGTTTACGATTGAGTCTTCATGATGCTGGAGATGAATTTGATGTTGTTCTCTATCAGCAGGCTATTGGATGCTTGATTTACTTATGCATTACTCGGCCAGATATTCAGTTTGGTGTCTCACACATGAGCAGGTTTATGCATTGCCCAGGAGTCACGCATTGGAAGGCGGTTAAGCGCATCTTTCGCTACTTGAGTGGTACTCGGCTACTTGGGTTGTTTTATCCCAAGGGGGAAGCACTACCGACAGATTTGCATGCTTTTTCTGACTCAGATTGGGCTGGTTGCTATGACACTCGTGTGTCCACCAGTGGTTTTTGCTTCATGCTTGGTAGCTCATGTATATCTTGGTTGAGCAAGAAACAGCCTACTGTGGCCACTTCTAGTTGTGAGGCTGAGTATAGGATAGCTTTCACAACGATTGTTGAGTGTGTGTGGCTCAGATGCCTTATGGCTGATTTAGGTGTTGGCCAGTCTTCTGCCACCATCATCTTCACTGACAGTCAGAGCGCATTGGGAGTTGCGAGGAACCCTATGTTCCATGCTCGCACTAAGAACATTGAGGTGCATTATCACTATGTCAGGGAGAGGTTCTCTACTGGGGAGATCAGCTTGGCATATGTGCCCACACAGGAGAACATTGCAGACCTTTTCAGGAAGGCTCTGCCTAGGGAGAAGTTTGAAGCTTTCCGCAAAGCTTTGGGCTTACTTCCTTTTGTGGAGTGATTTCCACATAGCTTGGCACTTCCTTATACATGAGTGCCCGCCCCTTGTTCACAGCATCACTCCCAGGGGGAATTTGCTGATATATTTAGGTAGTGATGTGTGTGAACACACTAGGACCACCTGGGCACTTTTTTCCCTCTTTAGGAGGTTTTTTTCCCTTGGCTTGTATATACGCCTATTGCCCTAATGGGCTACTTATCTTTGTACATTCTCTAGTAATACATTTAGTATTGTGTGTTGTGCTCCAAGCTTCCTCTTCTTCCTTGTGCTGTTCACGTGCTTGCGCAGACGTGTAACTCCCACAATACTTCCATCTGCAAACCTTTTTGTTTTGTAGACCCATTTACATCCAATGATCTTCTAACTATTTGGTTTAGGAACCAAATCGTGTACATTCCAACCATGATGGGCTGCAAGTGCACAAATACTCCGAACAGTAGTCATACTGCATGTCGGTGCAAAGATCTCATCAAAATCAATGCCTCTTTCCTGTGCATAACCCTTTGCAATAAGCCTAGCCTTATACCTGTCAACTGTACCATCAGGTTTACGCTTCAACTTGTAAACCTACTTAGTGCCAATGGCCTTCTTGCCAGGAGGCAAGTCACATAAAGAGCATGTGCCATTCTTCATTATAACATCATATTCAGATTGCATAGCAGCCATCCAATTTTCTGAATTCTGTACTTCATCAAAAGAAATAGGCTCATTCTCATCACAGAGACTAGACCCATCCATAGCATAGCAATCTGATGCAAAGGAGGCACTATGAGAGTCTGAACGAGTACGATATGACAAAGGTGCATCTAATTTGTTGTCACGCAAAGTCTGCACCAGCCATTTTGGCATAGTTTTTGCTTGCTCAATATCAGCTCTCTCATCAACAAGTGCATCATGTAAATCTGCATCAGAAATGGAATGATTTGCCTCATCATATGAAACCTGCAAAGGCTGAGAAGTTGCCTTATTAGGACCAGCAATAGACTCTCCACCTATAAAAAGAGGCATCAAAGTATCATACATGTCTTTGGAGCTAACAGATGTCTCCGTAGTACATGAAAGCAATGGCTGAATAGCATCTTCCACAAAGACAACATCACGGCTAACCAGAATGAGTTTAGTCTGTGGATGATACAGACGATAACCTTTACTTTCAGAACTATACCCAACAAAAATACATTTTACTGCCTTATCATTCAATTTTCTGCGATATTGTTCAGGCACTAGCGCATATGCCAAACAACCAAAAACACGCAGATGAGCAACAGATGGCTTGCGATTATGCCAAGCCTCATATGGAGTGATAGACTGGAGCGCTTTAGTGGGACACCTGTTCAGTACATATGCTGCACACATGACAGCCTCAAGCTAGAAACTATGAGGTAAAGCCTGACTCTTGACCATACACCTCACCATCTCGATGAGTGACCTGTTCTTCCGTTCAGCAACTCTGTTCTGTTGAGGTGTATACGGCACTATACATTGGTGTTTTATCCCACCTTTAGCCAGAAATGCATTAAAATCAAAAGACATATATTCCCCCCCTCGATCAGAACGGAGGGTGCCCATTTTACATGCTGACAGATTTTCAGCCAAAACCAAAAACTGTTTGAAGCACATGAACACTTCGGACTTTGCTTTGAGTGGATATACCCATGCATGCCTAGAAAAATCATCAATGAAAGTCACGAAGTAAAGGTAATTTCCAAAAGAGGGTGTCTGCATAGGACCACAGACATCACTACGTACAAGCTGCAATTTCTGTGTAGCCCGAGCTGAACCATCTTTTGGAAAGGAGGAACGCTGCATTTTGCCCAAACTACAGCCTTCACAAACATTTTTTCCAGGTGCCTCAAGTTTGGGCAAAGAGGACACCATTTCAGATTTCTGCAGGTGTAGCAAACTAGCAAAATTCAGATGAGCAAAGCATGCATGCCAAAGCTTTGCATCTCATATAGCCTAAGAATCATTTACTGCACATGGCAAATCATTTTCAGATCTTCCATAGTCTATGAGCTTATACAACCCACGACATAAAATGCCAAAAGCAATAATCACATTGCCATTTGATAGATCATGAACTGTACACCTGTCATCAACAAATTTCACAACCAAGCCAATCTTGGCTAATGCAGAAATTGATAACAAATTCTTCTTGATTCCTGGGACAAATAAAGCATCTGACAAAGTGAAAGTACTACCATCAGTAGTAGTCAAAATGATCTTACCAACTCCCATAACAGGATAAGAGGAGTTGTTGGCGCATGTAACAGTATTCCCTGTAGGGGCAGGCTCGAGTGAAGAGAAGAAAGTGCTCTACGAGATAATATGTTTGGTCGCCCCACTATCAAAGTACCAAACATCTGAGTCTACTGCAGACATGCACTGCTCATGAGAAGATGGGTCAAAACTACAAACAGTAGTGAACGCCCATTGTTCTTCCTGCACAAGATTAGCAGACTCTGTTTTTGGTGAAGAGGCTTCTGAAACAACCATTCCAGCCTCCTTTTTCTTTGCCTCTTTCGCAGCCAGTTTTGGACAGTTCTTTATGATATAATCATTCCCTTTATAGTACTTGCAAAACAATTTCTGCTTTTCTGATTTCCTCTCATCTTTATCCTGGTTCTTCGAATGTGCAGCATTTGCAGATTTCTACTTACTAGTAGAAGAGCTCCATTTTCCTTTGCCCTTCTGACTAGCCAGGAAAGCTTGATCTGCAACATGCATAATGGACCTCTTCTGCCTGGACTGATCTTCCTGCAACAGAACAGAGACTAACTCCTCAAATGATAAGGCATTCGGATTGCCTTTCATCATCAACCGAAGAGTAGAAGCAAAACTCTGATATGAATCAGGAAGACCATTCAAAACGGTCTGCACAAGTGAGCTATTTGGTATAACCTCATCAGCAGAAATCAATTGTTCCTTCAAATCTTTGATCTTCGTTAGGAAACTGTCCATAGAATCACCTTCATTCATGTGCTCACTCTCCAACTATTTTTGTAGGTAAGCAACACGAGCCTCATTCCTAGCTTGGTACAATGTGGTAAGTGTATCCCAAGCATCCCTAGCTATTTTGCAGGAGCGAATATGAGGAATAATGGCACCTTTAACAGACAAAGCTATCAATGCATATGTCTGGGCATCTCTGCCATCCCAACGAATATGCTCTACAGTAGGTGCAGCAGAAACAGCAGCACAAACAGGAATCTGCACAATATCATCTTCGACACCATCTTCATCAACTCCAGCACCTGTATTCACAGTACCTGTTGTTACAGGTGTAACAGGACGTCTTTGAACACCCTGCACAATGTTCCACAATCCTTTTGCAAACAATACATGTCACATCATATAAGACCATAATGGGTAGTTGGTACCATCCAACTTATCCTCAACAGCCAACATATGGAATACATCACTGCTTTCAGCCATGACCGGTGACTAAAATACCTTGATGCGGAAAATTGATTGTATCTCAAAAAGTTGAACAGAACTGCCAAGACAAGTTGTGCTAGACCTGTAGCAGGCTTCGAGACGCTTAAACTGGCGAACAAAAACAGGTATATACCTTTGGCACAAAAAGACGAAATAGCCTGCACAAGCGCTATGTTAGTGCGTTTGGAGGTCGAAACGAGCTTAGATCGCGATTTCAGCACCACAAAGCGAAGCGGTTTTGATCTCTGAAACACCTGAGTATGCTCACCAAATTTCGTGCGAATCTAAGACTACAAACGGAGGAGTGTCGATGGTGCCCTAGATGAAGTGACGACCTGCTCTAATACCAATTGTTGGAGTTAGAGGTCTATGGAAGCACGCGAACAGCACAAGGAAAAAGAGGAAGCTTGAAGCACAACACACAATACTGAATGTATTACTAGAGAATGTACAAAGATAAGTAGCCCATTAGGGCAATAGGCGTATATACAAGCCCAGGGAAAAAAACCTCCTAAAGAGGGAAAAAAGTGCCCCGGCGGTCCTAGTGTGTTCACACACATCACTACCTAAATATATCAAGAAGTATATCTAGGTACAAAGCCAGGCTTGTTGTAAAGGGATATACACAGACATATGGTGTGGACTATGATGAAACTTATAGTCCTGTTGCAAAGATGACCATAAGGACTCTCATAGCAATTGCTGCTTGCAAAGGTTGGAAATTGTCTCAATTAGAAGTGAAGAATGCTTTTTTGAATGGTTATATTTGAGATGAAGTCTACATGGAACAACCAGATGGTTTCAAAGATCAAGTGTATCCAAATTATGTGTGTAAGCTCAAGAGAGCTTTGTATGGGTTGAAGCAGGCCGCAAGGGCATGGAATTATAGGCTTGTAAAGTTCTTAAAGGAACTTGGATTACAAGCATCAAAGGCAGATAGTAGCTTGCTAGTCAAAGCAAGTGAGGATGGATTTATTTATGTTTGTATTTATGTTGATGACATAATACTTACAAGAACAGATGACAAAGGTATACACATGATTAAGAAGCAGATGGAGAAAGAACCTAAAATCAGTGATTTGGGAAATTTGTCATTTTTTGGGAATGGAGATTTCATATACTCAACATGGAGTATATGTAACTCAAGAAAGGTATCTGAAAAATTTGCTAACCAAATTTAAAATGGAAGATTGCAGGCTAACACCAACTCCAATGGAAGTAAATCATAGATTAAGTAGATATGGAGGAGAAGAACTCAAAGATATGAAGCTTTATCAGAGTTTGGTGGGTAGCCTGATTT
The DNA here is from genome assembly GCA_020310875.1 of Ceratopteris richardii. NCBI lineage: Eukaryota > Viridiplantae > Streptophyta > Polypodiopsida > Polypodiales > Pteridaceae > Ceratopteris > Ceratopteris richardii. The sequence continues at coordinate 93,355,307 of CM035410.1, forward strand.
ATGCTACATTAACAAGACGTGACTTATCATATGCAGTTGGATATCTATCTCAATTCATGCATTGTCCTAGAAAGGAACATTGGATTGCAAGACAAAGACTACTTAGGTACATCAAGGGCACACTTAAAGAAGGTTTGTATTATGGATTTACTTCACATACAAGAGTCAAAATATACAGTGATGCAGATTGGGCAAGTAATTCTGATGATAGAAGATCAACACATGGATACTTGTGTTATGTGGGAGATAAGCTAATTTCATGGTGCTCTAGGAAGCAACATACAGTTGTTTTATCATCTACAGAAGCAGAATACAAAGGCATGGTAGAAGCTGCAAAAGAAGTAATATGGTTAAAGACTCTTATGAAGAGTTTTGATATTGTTCAGAGTACTCTTATCATTTGTGGAGACAATATGAGTTCTTTATATTTGGCAGCAAATCCTGTATTTCATGCTAGAACTAAAAATATTGAGATTCAGTATCATTTTTTGAGAGAGAAGGTTGATGATAAAGAAATAGAAGTTATGCATACTCCTACAAAAGATCAACTTGCAGATATGATGACAAAAAGCTTGGATGGACCAAAGTTGCAGAGGTTTAAAGATATGGCAGGAATAAAGAGGATGTAGGTAATCACAATTGATGATTGAGGGGGAGCTGTTGGAGCAGGACAATCAACAATTGGTGATTATATGAAGCCTAGAAGTGAAGATATGAAGAAAGTTTGAAGTCCAACTTCATGAAATGAAGAGAAGGTTCAGGGAGCAAAGTTCTTTAAAACATATGTACATTAGTTTTGTAAATACTTCAATATACTTGGATTAATGACGAATGAATACTCATATGTATATATAGATACGTGTAGATGGTCCTATTAGGTGTGAAAGATGAAATATAGATGAAAGAGACTTGAATAGATGATGAGTATTGAGTGTGTCATCCATCAGATGTATGAAGAGTTGAATAGGAAGAATGTTCAGAGAATTGCGAGTCGATCTTTTCTCTAGTTCTCCTTCTGTGTTTGATTTTATCAGAAATCCTTTTGTACACATCTAATTCCATAGTTAATCTATCTCTGGTTAAAGTTTAAGAGTCTAATTACAAACAGGCTGAGAGAATTTTGTGTAGGAACATCTATATGTGAGAAAGTATTGAGTGTCTTCTAAAACAGGTGCAATTTCGATGGTCAAAGAAATGGTCAGTTCTCAGTGCACAGTGTAAAGATTTGCACAAATGAGGAGTCAAAATCTAATTTGGAAGGTAAGCCATCTATGGCTAAAAGCATTCGCTTAAACGGGTTCTAGTTTGGGAGAACCATGTGCTAGAAGGCAGTTTCAGACATAGGTAGATTGTTTGGATCATTTCTCATAATCTACTTAAGATTTTGAAGTGTTTTAGCTAGGAAAAGGTGCAAAAACTCTAGCTCACACATTTTACAAAGTTTCATAAGAAACTTTACACAAATGATTAATCAATGAGTCAATAATGTGCAGCAGACTTTTCTGTGAAATGACTTTCTTCAATGTTAGCTTAAATCTAGATAGTTTGGTGATTGTCTTCTAGGAATTGGTTGGAGTTTAAAGTTATTCTTGATATAGAAGTTGTCTAACATCAAGGATAGCTTGTTCTTTTGGAGATTAGCACTCTACATAAATTAGATCATCCATGATGTAAAAAGGAAATTTGTGGCTCTAACTACCTAAAACTAGGAATCCATCAGCCGAGAGAATATCTCCTAATTCTTAGCATAACTTTTCGTTGAAGTTATTTGAATTCAAATTCAAAACTACCTCCAAAAGTAGCTATAAAAAGAGAAAGAAGGAATTCACCATTAGAGAGCTTGGTTCATGCCCACTTCATGTTCATTTCTAGAGACTGAAGAGCTTACTCCATAGCTCTATCATTCTAATCCCATTGTGCATGTATTCATTGCCAATGTGGTTGTAATTATATGTGAATCTAAACATTGATCATTTAATTCTTCTCTGATTTATTCTCTATCATGCTGACTCATAATAGTAACTTCAGAAGCACATATGTTGGGCTATATGTAACCTTTTTCAGATTTTTAAAGGGCATTGGAATTCTCTCTAAATCTCATTTATGCTCACAAAATTTGATGATCATTGCATGTACTTTTTTGTGAGAAATCTGTGTTTTTTTGCTCACTGATCGAATCTTTGTAGAGCCTCGAAAATGGTAGGAGTGTTCCAGATTTTGCTTAATCTTGTTCTACGTGCTTAGTTGATCAATTGAAGTATATTAACTTGCATTTACAATATATATAAGACTATTTCTGGTGTTCAAAGGATGCACTTGCAAGGTTGTATATTCTAAACTCAATCTCTGATTTTCTATTACCTCATGTCAAGGGATGAAAGATATCAAGAGAGACTTCAAATGCACTTTCTTCTTTCTTCTCCTCTAACACTCGCAAAAGGAAGAATCAATTGTGGATGGATTTCACAACAATGAAGAAAAGCCCCAAGCAAAGTGTGACTAATTATGTGACAAAGATGAAGGAGATTTAAGATCAAATTGGGAGCATTGGAGAGGTAATTGAAGAGAAACAAATCATTAGACAAATCATAAATGGAATCAAAGCAGACAACAAGTGGGAGTCCTTCACAACATCCATGGATTTGTACATGGATATGCATGTACCTGACCTCAACACACTCATGGGCCAAGTCTTCAATCATGAAGCAAAGATTAGCAAAGGTGGTGAGTCATCAAGAGGGAATCAAACTTTTGCCTTATATTTTGATAAAGCTAAGGTCAAGGACAAGTCAAAGAATAAGAAGAACGAAGATGATGGTAGCTCTTTCCAAGCAAACTTTGTAGGTAGAGGAAGAGCTAGAGGAAGAGGTAGAGGTGGAAAGCAAGGCAGGGGGAGATTCCAATCATCTCAACCTTGAAATATATAAGGCTTATCTAATCATACTACTGAAGAATGTTTGAGGAACCCGAGTAACTCAAGAAGAAGAGGATTCAATACAAGAGGCTATGGATCAAACAGAGGCTGATACAATGGAGGCTAGAACAACAAGTATCAAAGTGGCCATACATGAAGAATAGATTACAATAACCATGCAGATGAACAAAGTCAAGAAGATTCATTATTGATTATGAATCTATGAATGAAGAAAGGTAACTATGATGATCACATCTTTTACATTGATTCAGGATGCTCAGGAAATGTGGCTTTACTTTCTGCTTTGGAAGATCCTCACAACAAACATGAAGAACAAATAGGAGATGATACAAAGCACTCAGTGGAGAGGATAGGTAATGTGAAGACATTAGATGGGAATATGAACCTCTTAAGCAAAGTCTTGTATGTCCCTACAAATACCAAAAACTTAATAACATTTGGGCTGATTGCTGAAAAAGGATCGCACGTTATATTCAACTGATTTGAAGCATATGTTGAAGACCTAAGGTAACGCTTTAGAAGGATTTCTAGAGGAGAAAAGACAGGAAGGCTTTTCACTTTTGAGGTGGAAGATACAAAGAACGTAGCCTTATTTAGCTATGGATCTCAAACTCTCGTAGAGTTGGAGATTTGGCACAAACGGCTTGCTCACATTGGTGAGAGGACACAAACAAATTTGCAGGGACCAAAGTGTACTTGGTTTGCCTAATATCACAACCTTTCAATAGGAATGGATAGGTGTATCAAAATATTTTGGATCTAGTGCACATGGATGTGTGGGCTCCTAGTAGGGAGCCATCTATATCAAGCTCAAGATATTATGTGTCTTTCATAGATGATTGTAGCAGGTGGACCATTCTATTTTTCATGAAGCGCAAGGATAAAGTTTTTAATTGATTTAAGAAGTATGTTGCTCTTGTTGACAACCAAAGAGGTAGGACTTTCAGAAGACTGAGATCAGATGGTGGAGGAGAGTACTTCTCTTCTGAATTTGATGCCTACTTGTATGAAAGAGGCATTAAAAGGGAAGTCAATACAAGGTATACACCCAAACTCAATGGTATAGGAGAGAGGAGAAACAAAGCTTTTGTTGAAGCCGCAAGGTCGAGAGTCAATGAAAAGGGATTGCCAAACAACCTATGGGCAAAGGTCATGTCTATAGCCACATATAGACATCCATCTAAATCACTAGATGGAACCACTCCATATGAAGTGTCGAATGGAAGAAGACCTAGTCTATAGCATTGCAAAATCTTTGGATGCTTAGCCTATGCTCACATTCCTTCTCAAGTAAGAGGGAAATTGGATCCCAAGGCAGAGAAGCGCATATTTATTGGTTATGACCAAAACCAAAAAGAATATAGATTGTACAATCCAACTAATAAAGGACCTTCTATGAGTAGAGATGTAATTTTATTTGAAAAAATCATGATTTGATGATGAAAGGAAAATGAAGCTGCCTTATGACTTGGATGAAGATTTTCCATCACCTCAACCAAAGGAACTAAAGGAAATGGAAGAAAGTGATTGGGAGATTGACCTAGAAGACTGAAAGATGCTACATATGGACCCGAGAGCTCACATCAACCACTTAGAAGGTCTTCAAGGGAGAAGAAGAAACCAGAGAGGTATGGTTATGATACTTCTTTGGTCACCAAGCACTAAATCTACATTGCAAAGGATTCAACCAATGAAGAATCTACCACATTTGAAGAAGCGCAAAGAAAGAAATCTTGGAGAGATGCAATGGATGAAGAAATGGAAGCCTTGAAGGAGAATGACACTTGGGAGCTTGTAACTAACAAGCCATCTATGAAGGTAATTGGATCTTGATGGATATACAAAATCGAGGCAAATCCAGATGGAAGTATAAATAGACATAAAGCAAGGTTAGTTGCTAAAGGGTTTACTCAAACCCATGGTATTTATTATGAGGAGACTTTCTCTCATGTTGCAAAAATGCCTACAATTACGGTTTTCATTAGTCTTGCTGCATCTAGAAATTGGAAGCTACATCAACTTGATGTAAAGAATATTTCTTAAATGGATGGATTTCTTAGGAAGTGTATATGGCACAACCTCTTGGATATGAGGATGCACATCATCCTAACTATGTATGCAGATTAAAGACAGTCTTGTATGGATTGAAGCAAGCTCCAAGAGCTTGGAGTTTTAGATTGGTGAATTATTTGCAGGACCAAGGACTCAAAGCTAGCAAGGCAGATACCTCTTTGTTCATAAAGAGGAATGGATTTGAAGTGATCTATCTATGTGTGTATGTTGATGATTGTTTTATCATAGGGAATGATCTTGAAGGAATCGAATAGATAAAGAATCAAATGAAGGAGGAGTTTAAATAAGTGATCTTGTACCACTCACTTATTTCCTTGGATTGGAGTTAATCTACATAGGTCCATTATATACATCACACAAAGGAAGTATGTGCATGACATGCTCATCACGTTCGAGATGGAAAGCACCAAATGTGTTGGCACACGTATGGAGCAAAACCATAAGCTTAGTGCTTATGAACAAGAGCCAATTGAAGACATCACAAGCTATCAAAGATTGGTTGGAACTTTGAACTATGCAACACTTACAAGGGTGGATATATACTATAGTGTTAGCATATTGAGTCAATTTATGCATAAGCCGAGAAGACCACATATGGAAGCGGCCAAGAGAGTCTACAAGAACCTAAAGGGGACCATTAATGAAGTTTTTTTTTATCCATTTACTTCAAATATTAAGCTAAAGGTCTACAAAGATGGGGATTGGGTGGGATCTAGAGATGATAGAGAAAGCACACCTAGGTATGTATCATTTGGAGGTTTCATCAAAATACCCTAAGTCCATATGATGTATCATCTATGGAGTAATAATATGAAAAGCGTGCAAAGTGCCAAGCTTATAGGATTTATCATACCATAGTGGAGATAATAAACCATAGAATCCAGGGAAATATAGAGCAAAGTCCCATAACAAGTGACTCTAAACCCATTTAAGAGTAAATGATAGATTGCCCTCATACCACTCCAAGTCTTTCTTACCTTGAGTGTTATCACAAGTAATAGTTTTGTCTAAACTACCTTGTGAACTATGAAAATCCATCATCTAGCTCATACATAAGAATTTCTTGGTAGTAAAATGCAATCTCTACTTTTCACCAACCAAGGAGTCTTTGGTTTGTCATCATTTACTATTGGACTAAGTTCTATTGGAAGAGCATCTATTGGCACTAATGCAGACTCTAAAATTTTCTCTTCCTTGTAGGTTGCCATATGAATGCAAAAAGCATTCCCTTTGAGATTCAAATAATCCCTAAGCACCCATCTTTCTAATTGATTTTTACACATCATGCTCATGATGTATCATCAACTATGATTTTGGTACCCCAATAGGTTAGATATATCCCTATCTCTTAGAAACCCTAAAGAGAAGATTCATAACTCTACTCCTAAGATAACTAATTTCAATAACTAGATCATCTCATCTGGTCAAAGACCATCACTGGAATAACATAATTGTTGCTCTCTAGAGTCTCCATGTGAGACTCCATCTAACCATCATGATTAACTGATCCCCTCTTGTCTTTGATAGAAGAGTGCCCCTTCTATTTAGACAACCAAAATGAGAAAGTAACTCTCTCTCTCTCTCTCTCTACCTCACTCAGTAATCTCCTCTAAGGAAAAGAGCTGTAAGTGTGGAACCTATTCCACTTTCCCTTCCCCTCTGAGAGAGATGTTGTTGAGTCTGATTGCTCTACTCATCCATAATTGAGAACATGTATATAAGTTCTCCATATGTTTCCTTCCAAAATAGTGGAGAATGAAAGTCCTCTGTGAAGGAAAAATTACCTTGAAAAGTAGAGGAAATAAATTCCTTCTAAAATAAACTAAAAGATGTTTTCTAAGCATGTTTTCTCTGTAAAGGAAAATATATGAGATCACTCCCATATCTCTAAGCTAACTTTCTCTTTCTCCTTTCCTTAAAAGAGAAACTCATGAATTTATTTAATCCTCTCTTCCATAAGTAATGTGTAATCCATCACTACAAATATTCTTATAAAGATGGAGTATAAATCTCCTCTAACTAATGAAGAGTGGAGAAAATAAATTCCTAATAAGGGTTAAAGCCCTTTGCTAAAATGGTCAGCAATGATATGACATGATACGGTAAACATGTGATAAAATGATTATGTGATATGAATGGTGATAAAATCACCTATCACATATTTCTCTTCTGGAAGAATAAATTTTCCCTATACTATGAAGGATAACTCCTAATCCTCAGGAGATGTCAACTAAGAGCTCTCCTCTGATCTAGTGAGCCATGACGCCATGAATGATGAGACCTTTTCTCCTTGGACATAGAAGAAGAGTGCTCAAAGGGAAGTTGTTTCCACCATCCCATACGTGTGAAAATTTCTTCCAATTCATGGTGTCATACCTACACTAAACTGAATATATATTCCATATATATGTAATGTAATATATAGGTGGACTCTAATGAATACCATATCCTAAAAGCATGTCAGTGGACTCAAATGATTCCCATGTCCTGGAATTATTTAGTTCGGTTCTAATGAATATGTGACAATGGATATCCCTTTGTGTTCCAAACAAACTTGTTCCTAGGCACCAAGACTTAGCCTAGGTACCTCTCTATAGATCTCTATGGATACCCCAACTACTCTTAACTAAGGGATCTGTGCTCTAAATCATAGAGCCAGTGCCATGCTTGCGGCCTTGTTAACCATCACACGAATCACATATGCACCTGTCGATGCTATCTCATGAAACCCATCTTAGTGATCCCATATAATTGGTTTCCTTAGCAGTGTAGCAGTAATGCTTTACTACTTACTCAAGTGATGTGCATGAGTGAAACTAGTCACCTTTGGGTATTCATCATGATACCCCATAGTCTCCTAATCATACTATGAGACTCTTGTGAAGATAAGTAAATCTTCACTATCTTGGAGATTATCATAAATTTACCTCCCATGCCTTTATGCAACTTCCTATAACCTATAGGACTTCTTGTGCACATCCCTAATGGTGAAAGTATATCTCCTTCCCGCTTAGCAATCCTATGGTTCAAATCCATAAGGATTATGTGTAGGCATCTTTTTTACTAGTGAAGTTTCCTTATCTATACTACTATGAAGGTCCTAAGTCCATCAAATACATGCTTACAAGCATGCTAACACCTTACTAATGTTTGCAAAAAAGGCATGTTACCATGTCATAATGTTCTTACCTAAAGGCAAGTGCATATATAACACCACGAGATGGGAAAATTTTCAACACCATTTCCCCAGGAAATAAAATCCCAAAAATTTTTAACCATAAACATCCAACAACATAGGGCTTGATAGGCCCATGGCATGCACACCATAAACTTCCACATGGACTCCATAACCTGCAAAACATAAAAACAAATGCTAGCAATAATTCTCTTTGTTGCACAACCATGTTGTTCTTGCAATCATCTTTTCTACAAACAATTAAAAATTGTACTTCTCGCATGTTGATCCATACTTTTAAAATTGAAACAATGATAATCTTGGATATATGTACTCGAATCTATGCATGTACATACACAACATGCCATAAAATAAAGTAAAATGCCTAAAAGCATAAGGCATAGGTCCCTGAATGATTTGGTACTGGAATTTCATGCATCCAATCCTTCTCGATGAGCTCCCAAAACATAAAGCATGGTAAGATGATTACCAAAATAATGTAAAATTTACCCAAAAATGCATTTATAATCCCTCTTTAGACCTGCAAAAACCACTTTAAGACTTGCAAATAATCATAAACTGAAATATATATAATGTGCAAGTGACTCGAAGTGAAATTACTTCAATCGCCTTCTTGGTTTGCAAGATATGGCTCCTGGAAGATAGTTGCCAAAAATTGTTCAGAATTTGCAGACCTGTACAGACCTGCAAAAATACATATCTTCCAAAATTTCATTACATAAGTGAATGTAATTAGCATTGTGTTTTATTTGGAGCCAAACAAAAGTGGATGAGGTTTGGGTTGGGGTCATCCGTCAGTTGAGCAATAGGTGCAAGGATGGTCTCATGGTTGTCATGTAGAATGTAAAATATACCATGTTCTCTTCAAAACTAGCCATAGCACTTCCAATTTGGAGTTTTCTAGCCCAAGATATGGCTTTCCCAAGTGGGACATGCCAAACTAGTGGACTATTGGAGGGGCTCGAAAAAGTGTGAAAATGTGATTTTTGGGGTGCCCAAAAGCATTCTTCCATCAAGCAAATCCTAAACTTCACTCCATAACCTCACAGAGTGGTATATGAAGATGCTTCGGCCTATTTTAACATTTCCAAATCCTCAGTGCATCCAAATTTGCTCCCCAAAAGAGGCATAAATCAAGATTCTTACATTCATGCAAAAACTTAAATGGGAGTTTTTACCAAGCTTCTAATCCACTCCTAATGTGGATTTTCTTGGATTTTCTCTTCTTCAAGGTAAATCATACACCATAAGTCATGTATGTATGCACTAATACATAGGCATCTTCTTAAATAGTCCCTTTTCTTACTCCCAAAATTGGAGTTCGGCTAAAACTAACACCTGAATTTTTTCCCAAAAAGTGCGAGAAAGGGGTTTTTGAGGAGGTAAACTTCCTCCTTAAATTATTCTTTTAAGCAATCCTATGGTTCCTTTGTGAAGTCCATATACCAAACTCTCCGTATATATACTTTTTCCCATCCATCGGTAGCTAGTGCACCTCTTTTTCCCTCTCCCAAAATGGAAATTTCTTAGATTGAGGTGCTAAACGTTTTTCTCAATAATGATGGAAGGGAGTTTTGTGGAGCTTCAAACTCCCATCATACCGCGTTAATCTTTGAGTTTCTTGATTGTTTATGGAATTCCATACATTAAATTATATGTATGCATGGCTTTTCCCCCCAAACTATGGAAATTCCCTTTTCATTTATCTTTCCAAAAATTGTTTTTTTTTTCAAATTTAGTTACTACCTATGCAATAAAAACGATGTACAAGAGTTTTTGAGAAAACCCATTGACTTTCTTTAATTTACATTTTCTTGGAAATCTTATTTTCTGAAAGAATCTTATACTCGATTCGCAATGGAGGTAACGATTCCCCCAACATTCCCAATCTTATGCTCTTCCATTTCCTCTCACGAAAAAGAGGATTTGTAAACAAAACGAACTTCAAAATTTTAACATACCTCTACTAGTCCAGCCATGGAGTGCTTCTTTTCCTCTTCTTGCATGACTTATAGATGAAGGAAAGGTAGAGATCTTAGTCTCTAAGTGTCTACGCCCATGAGCTCGCAGCCTCTAAACATCTAGTATTTAAATCTGTGATATACTTAATACGATCTCGTGGATAGGTTGGATGGCTTCCAAAGACATGGCAAGGGTTTGAATCTTGAACTCCGCAACGGCACGATTTCCCCAAAACAAGGATTGTAATGAGCTCTGATACCAGCTTTGCATCGTAGGCCTAATTCTTTTGATAAAGCTTGCTCTTGCGAATTGCCGACCACACACACAAAGGGATTCGAGTTCCTTTTACTGCCCAGCCATGTTTGAACCTTTTTCTCATAAAGTTCTCATGTGCTCTCAACTTGAGAGTCTCTCTATATATGAGACTTTTTATGCCCCTTCTACCAAATGGTATATATATCCATATGATGCCATACTCAAGTAGGTGTGCATCCATAATTTGACAATTGTAGTCATATGTATAGACATATGAACACCTCTTGTAAAAGAATATATTTTATCTCTTGTAATTGTGAAAGAAAGAATGGATTAAGTCATCCATGATGTAAAAAGGAAATTCGTGGCTCTAAGTACCTAAAATCATGAATTCATCAGGTAAGAGAATATCTCCTAATCCTTAGCATCATGAATCCATAAGGTGAGAGAATATCTCCTAATTCTTAGCATCAGGTAAACTTATTTGAATTTAAATTCAAAACTACCTCCAAAAGTAGCCATAAAAAGATCAAGAAGTCACTATTAGAGAACTTGATTCATGCCCACTTCATATTCATTTGTAGATATTAAAGAGCTTACTCCATAGCTCTATCATTCCACTCCCATTGTGCAAGTATTCATTGCCAATGTGATTATAATTATATGTGAATCTATACATTCATCATTCACTTCTTCTCTATTTTATTCTCTGCTATACTCACTCATAATAGTAACTTCAAAAGCACATATCTCTTGCTATACGTAACCTTTTGCAGACTTTGAAAGTGCATTGGATTTCTCTCTAAGTCTCGTTTATGCTCACAAGATTTCATGGCCATTAGATTTACCGTTTATGGGAAATCTATGTTTTTTTTGCTCACTAGTCGAATCTCTATAGAGCCGCAAAAATAGTGGGATTGTTCCAGATTTTGCTAAATCTTGTTCTCATTGCTTGGTTGATCAATTGAAGTGTTTTAAATTGGATTAGCAAGCTACCTAAGTCTATTTGCTATGTCCAAGGTGAATGTTTCTAAATCCTTCCAAGTTGAGAGCACTATTCATTTTTTCCACCAAGTATATGTACAAAAATAGCAAGTTTTGGGAGTCAGTTATTTTGCAACTAGTCTGTCTTGAGATATTTTTTTCAAAACACTTGGGTGATTTTTTATCAATTTAGGAAGCTCAAAGCTTCTACAAACCAACTATGAAGTTTTAGTTGGCTGGTGTGAAGCTGGTTGTTACAGCACCAACTCATCTTCAGATTGCATCCACCATCTCTCTTTACACTTTACTCTCTCCTCTGTTGATTGATGCACCCCATAATTGTCGAGAAGGTTCTATGATTTTCTACACACCATTCTTAGTGTGTAGTCCATCATGTTTGATGAAATAACTCATAATTGTTAGCTATCTAAGCTTTTTAGAGTTTCCCAAAAGGAATTAAGCTAATTGCCATTGTGCTTAGAGAACTCTTCAAAACATTGAACATGTGTAGAGACAAGAATAACAAGTTTTTTGGTTTTGGATCAATTCCTACCTATCTATTTTGATCCATTGATTAGTGGATCCTGTTCCAAGCAACATATGTGATTATTTATAATCATTAGCATGCTAAAGAGTCCCACTACACTCTCTAGTAGTTGTTCTTGGCTGGTGTGAAGCAGGTTTAAGCAACACCTATTCATCTCTAAAGTTTATCCTTCATATCCTCCAACAACATACACATACTATTGTGAAGTAGGAATCAATGTTCAGTCAAACAATCACAATAGTTTTTAACTCACAAATTTAAACAAAGAGATGAGTACTTTTTGTTTTTTTTTTCTTAGTACTAAAGTACTAAATATTTTTACAATAGCTTAAACCTTGTTCTTTGTACGAGACTATAAGATGAAAAAAAAAGTAACTTTGATGGATTATAGTGTTTGGGGAATTCGTTTAACAAATTTATTTGAACACATGTCATTTGATCGAAGATCCTTTTAATAGAAAATCTTTTAATTGAAAGCTTTTTGATAAAAAAAATACCAAGTTTTTGTGCAAAACAATTTTCTCCTACTTGAAAAAGCTAATTAGACACTGAATAATTTGAACAAACAGTAAGCGTATACTATATTCCATAATATTCATGAATAATGGAATTTCTAAATAAAAAATAATGCAACCTAGGTAATACATTCTTTATTGTGTTCTGCTCCAAGCTTCTTCTTCCTCCTTGTGTTGGTTTTGTGCTTCCACAGAGCTCAAACTCCAAAAATACAATCTTCCAAATGAGAGTAGATATTCCCAATCCACTTATAGAAATCAATGAATGTATGAGATGTTGTAGAAACTTTAGAATACAGATAACTAAAAAATCAAGTGTGACAAAACAAAGTGCTGCTTAATATCCATTAGGAATTTGACTCAGCTTGTGAGAACTCAAAATTTTAATCTTTGAATGTCTACAATGTTCTTGGAGATGTCATATGTCGAGTTGGCATTTTTTATTCCAAATTTCTAATCCAAAAATTAAATATCTTGAGAGGGTTAAGGAGCAATGAAGTAATTTGTTAGCATCAAACATGAACCATAATGAGTTGTCAAGAACAAATATGAGAGAGAAAACAAAGTTTGAGATTGAATTTCTTATCTTTGTCTCATTTAACACCTTATGTCAATTATCCATTATCAAGATCATATCTTACTCACAAACATGGTGAAATATAGAAAATATATACGATTATCATTAATCCTTTTTCACTAGCTATAAGAATAGAAAATTCAAATTCTAACCAAAAAGTACACATGTAATGATTAGATGTTCAAAAGAGAAAATTTGGTATCAAAAGGTTTATAAAATTTTTCTTCCCTCTTTTAAGAGCTCTATCATGGAAGTGGGAAGAAGGGGAAATGAAACTAAAATTGATCTAAATTAGCCCCCCTCAAATCTTCACTAGGATATGCATATCACTTAACTAAAACCTTTTTAGTGAAAATAGGTTGATTATTTTTTATTTATTCTCAAGTTCAATTAAATAAGCAAGAGATCAAATTGTTCTAACACTTTAGAAGACTCAACATATTTTCATGGTATCATATTGGATCGTTGAAGGTTTAATTTAAAGAAAAACCAATTTCATCTTTTTAGAAATTAAGAGGTCTTCTCCTAAGTATATAATTCATTCACATTTTTTCAATTCTCTTCAGTATTTTTTCCTAATTTTTTGAAGTTCAAGATTAGTTATACCAAACATTTTCTTGCAAAGTACTACCTTGTCTGAAGATTTAGATAAAGAATAAGAAGTCATATAGCTATAACTATATATTGCTTCAAATGCGATCATCTTAATAGAAGCATGCAATCCATTATGATATAAAAGCTCAACCAAACGTAGATACTCAATTCAATTAGTTTCCTTTGTATTAACATGATCGAAAATCATATATTCAAATCCAGAATTATATATCTAAGTCTTACCATCACTTCTTGGGTGGAAACCTATAATAATTTGAAATTGATTGGCAATAGTGTGATATGTATCTTGCCAATATTTTGAGGCGATTCTTACTTGCAAATCAGAGCCTCTTATTCCAAAGTAGAGTCACTAAGTTGTAATCCTCTCCAAGCTACTAAAGACTCTTGGATGACATGATTCCTCAATTGCTTCTATCTCCAATCTAAGATCTTCTCTCGAGAATGATCTATATTACTTTCTTCAAAAGAAACAATACCTTCTATTAGATTATCCTCCCTAGAAATGTACTTCTGGAGTTACTGACATGAAACACGGGGTGCACTCTACAACTTGGAGGAAGCTCTAATCGGTAGCAACTTCACTTAGCTTTTCAACTATCTTCCAAGGTCCACAAAACCATGGTGATAGCTTACTACACTTCCCCGTCGAAAGTGAAGTAGATCTAGATGGTACCTGAAGAAACACTATGTCTCCCTCCTCAAAAGATCTAGGAGATCTCTTCTTATCAATGTACTCTTCTTATCAATGTACTCTTTCACCTGATCAACTGCTTTCCGCATCTTGGCTGTAGCTATTTCTAACTTTTTTTAGTGGTTCGCTAAGAACTCTGAAGCACTAGGAAATTTCTTTGGCATTCCTATGGTACTTAGAGCATTGGGATTCATGCCATAGTTCATCCCTAAAGGAGACATATCGGTCACCTTGTGAGGCCTATTGTTATAAGAAAACTCAACTAGTGGCAAATAACTATCCCAATCTATTTATCTCTCTGACAGATATGCCCTCAACATGTCCTCTATAATCTGGTTGACCCTCTCGATGTGACCATCTGTCTGAGGATGATCACCACTACTCAACTTTAATGACACCATCAATTTATCAAATACAATCTTCCAGAAGTGTCATGTGAATCTAAAGACATGCTGGATAAACAACTCCATGGTAACCAGACTATGAAGTCCATAGATACACTATCTTGGTTATGATCTGGAACATGCAAAGAATGCAAAAGACCTGGTGTCTTTATCCTTTTTGCTTTGTTTACTTGACACATAAAGCATTATTGAACATATTTATCGACATTTCTTGCTATTCAAGGCCACCAAAATGTTCTTCTAACAAGCTGTATTGTCTTTTCAACACTTGGATGTCCTCCACAAGGCACATCATGATTATCATGCATGATGTTTCTCTTCGAATCTCTGGAATTTCGTACACAAAACTTTCCTTTCCTTTTTAACTAGTCCATTCTCCTATGAGAAATTGGTATACGGAATGGACTTGTTTGCTCTGCTAGGGGAAATAACGGTTGGAACTCTCTCGTCTCCTTTATTAGAGTCATCACTAATGGCTTGAATAATTTGCAGCAAATGTGGATCTTCCACCTGTGCTTCCTTTATCTCTTGAAGCGATGAGCTTTCTAGAACTATAAAGCTCATTTGATACATTATTGGTGATAATGCATCAACAACTATATTCTCTTTGTCTCTTCTATACATGATTTCCATGTGAAACTCCTGCACGAGCTGAGCCCAATGTGCCTCTCTGCCTCAAAGATCTAGATGACTGCAAAAATATTTAAGTTTATGGTGATATGTGTATACCTTAAATTCTACACCATAAAGATAGTGTCTCGAGACTTTAATTGCATGCACCACTCCATACAACACTTGTTCATGCAGTGTCCTGTTGCACTTTGCATTGGTCAATTTCTTACTTTCAAAAGCTATGGGCCTACCATCTTGGTTTAAAACTGCCCATATAGCTATGCCACTAGTATCTATCTCTAACTCAAAGGGGTTCTATGGATCTACCACTTTGAGTATAGGAGCCTCTGAAATAGCTTATTTGAGAGTATCAAAACTATCTTCCTGCTCTTGCTCCCATACAAAGCGAACTTTGGCTTGAAGCAAGTTTATCATAGGTGCTACTATCAATGAATATGAAGGGATGGATTTTTTATAGAAACTAGAAAGTCCTAAAAATGATCGTAAGTGCCCCTCATCCTGAGGAGTAGGCCAAGATAATATAACTAAAACCTTATTGGGATCCATATGAACCCCATCAGTTGATATCACATGCCCTAGATACTCTATCCTTAAAGAAATAACTAAGTGTTCTGTGGATTAACATACATTTTATTTTCTTTTAACACATTCAATACTAATCTCAGATGATTTGCAAGTTAATGTACATTCCTACTATACACTTACAAATCATCAACAAAAACAACAAAACATTTGCCAATGAATGGTCGGAAAATGTCATTCATTAACATCATAAATGTAGTTGGTGCACTATCAAACCAAATGGCATGACCAAATACTCATAATGTCCAAAACTTGTTTCAAAGATGTCTTATGCACATCATGATCTCTTACTCTAATCTGATGGCATCCACATTTTGAATCAATTTTACTAAATCGAATGGCACCACCTAGAGTGTCTAAAAGATCATCAATTCTGGGCATATGATATCTGGATGTGCACCAATAATAATCTTATTGAGTTCTCTGTAATCGGCACACATCTTATAAGGTCCATCTTGCTTCTTAACTAGAAGAACTGGTGTTGCAAAGGGTGAATAGCTGGGTCTAATCAACCCTTTCTGAAGATACTCGCCCACCACTTTGTGAAATTCATTTTCCTCCTAGAAACTCATTCAAAATGGTGGCCAAGCAATCGGCCACGCTGTCGATACCAATTTGATTCTATACTCTATTCCTACAAGGAGGAAAACCGGAAGGTAATTCTTTGACAAACAACTCTTGGAATTCTGCTTTTACTTTCGTTGAAAGTGTTGAAGCATTCCAAGTAGAGTTTTTAGAAAGATATGAATCCATCATAATACACAATGAATGAAAAAAATAAAGGAAGTAAATGTACTTACAAGCAATCTTGAGCAACTTCATAGCAGCTACCAATCACATATCTTAGAGATCTGTTTCTCCATGGATCAGTAGTTGCCTCCCTTCATGCTCAAACTGATAAACATGGAAAGCAAAGTCAATGATTGGTCCCTTCCTCGCATGCCACTTCTTACTAAGGATGACATCAAAACATGCAATTCTCCCTATCTCAAAATCCAATGTATCCTCATAGGTTTGAATTTGAATAGGTAAATCAACAACTCGTCAATCTCATGTCTCTGTTCCCTTCCCATTGGCTAACTCTGCTATGTAGGCATACTCTCATGACAAAGTTTCTAGATTTAACCTCTTGACTAGGCAGCAACTAATAACATTATGTGTTGATCTAGTGTCAAACAATACGTTGAGAGGATGTCCTACCATGACTCCCCTCATGAAAATGAGTTCTCTATCAGGAAACTGATATCCTTTCATGCCACTATAGAAAACATAGCATCTGGAACAATTGAGACCTTCTTTATGACTGTCATAGCCACTATGGGAGGTGATAATGATGATGGAGGATCTCCAAACTCATCCTCTTCATCACTTCCTTCCTATGTAGGATTTATGACTATGGTGGCAGCTATCTTCTTTTTCTTAAGACAATCGTTGAACAAGTGTTGTACTAGACATCCATAGCATAACCCTTCTTTTAGCACCTTTTCTTTTTGCTACGGGGTAAATATAGACCTATTATAATCTCTCTTAGCCAAAGTAGACACTTTTCTCTTAAGTTCGGCAACTATCTTGATCATACGCACTTGCTTAGCCTCTCGAGAAGTTTGTGCACCAATTGAAGTAGGAGCTGGTGTGTGAAAGGATTGATTGACCTTAGGCTATGAGGACCTCTAACCCAAGAAGCTTGTGCCCCTATGTCCATCCTCATAGACTAAAGCCATATCTGTGGCGTGTGCCAACGACTGACATACCTCCTTCCTCACCAAAGGTTTGATAGTTTCTTTAAGTCCCAAGATGAACTCGTGGACCTAGACTCGAAACTCTGGAATAGTATCAGGCACTTTAACAAGCATCTCTCTATACCTATCCACGTACTCTTGAACTTATTTGATTCTTCATACTAATGAAAAACCATGTGTCTAATGCTCAACACCTCTCATCAGGTGGTACAAAGTTATTATAAAATAGGATTTTGAACTGATCCCAAGTCTTGGGCTCTTTCTTATCCTGTTCGATCTTATGCCACCACGTATGGGAAACGTCCATAAGATTATATGTAGCATGCTAAATCTTGTGCTTATCATCCACAACATGACATAAGTGAAAGCACTACTCCTACTTGCTAAGCCATTGTTCGACGGCATCAACAATCCTAGCACTAGTCGAACCATGATATCTAGGCAGCTTACGATCCTTAAGCTACCATCTAGCCTCTCTGACTAGAATGTTATCTCTAGGAATTTCTCGAGTTTGATGCTCATCTGGAACATCTGCATCCATCTGTAACAATTAAAGATTAGGCACCACCTCTTTCTTGGACCCACTAATGTGTGCCAAGATGTCACAAAGAGTGCTCTCTAAACTCGTAATTTGATTATTCATGAGATGCATGGTATCTACAGGGTGCTCCTCGATGGGTGTATCTATCCTAGATGGGAATGATGGTTCTTCATCCATACTAGATGATAATGATGAATATTTTTGCAAATGTTTGGGTTTATATTTTTATGTCTTTAGAAAAACAACATTTTATGTAAACCTAGGTAAATCATTGATAGTAGAAAAGAAATTAATCACAAGCCTTTTTTAAATAATAAAAATAAGGTAACAAGAAAATTTCAGTATGTTTTGAATGCATGGATGCATTTGCATACTAAATTTCTAAAACTTTTGGTAGCATAAGGAAAGAATTTTAAAAATCAAAAAACTTATACCAAGAACTTAACAAGTAATTTCCATCATAACAGTGCCCACAGGCACAATCTAACTACAAATAGACCAGAAGGGGATCACACACCCTGATTATTTTATATTTTTCTTCTCGTTAACCTACAAGAAAGTACTTAGGGGTCCCTACAATAAGAATACATGCACTGCACAATATGAATCCATGTCGAAACTAAATGTCTAATCTAATTATTATATAAAATTCGATATCTATATGCAATATGATGCAAAAAGAGAGCAACAAAGCATGTAAATTGATAAGAAATGTATCTGGAGGTTTGAAGAATAGCTTGTAGGTGTTTTCAAGTGATGAAAATGGTCCAACCTTCGTCGAAGTAGCTTGTCAATACACCTCCAAGAGTCGATGTTTCAAAACAAGGCTTGTAAGAGAATTATTGAAGACATATGGCAAACTTCAAAATTCTAAAGATGACAGGGACTGAAACCAAAGTATGGCTTGTAGCCACTTAATGAAACGGTCTCTAAAAGGGCTTTTAAGAACTCCAAGATGAATTCAAATATTACTTTGTAGATGGATGTTCCAAGTACAAACGCATGCAAGAAGACGGAAGAAATCCCAGATGCAACGGTGATTGATCAGCAAGTATATATAGAAAGGTGTAGTGCCCTTTATCTCCAAAGCAAAACACACAAGGCGCTCTCGTGTATATGCATAGCGCCTACATAAACAAAATCAGAAGATCGGAAATGTGCGTTCTCTCTCCTCTGCGTGAATACCGGCTGGGGAGTCCGCGGAAGGAAAGGACATCGGGAGAAGATGCTCCATGCATGATTCTCCTCAGAGCGAGATCGTCTCTCATGCTCCATGTGGGATTCTCTTTAGAGCCGTTCGTCACTGTATTGGGTGCTGATTGGCTCTCTTGACTACAGTGGAGGGGGGGTCCTATGGCTCCCTCACTCTTCCTTTAATCTCATAAAAGCCCTGCCAAAAGCGCCGAGGATGGCCTCCCAAAACCTCTTGCAAGACGTAAACGCCCACCATGCGCGATGACAAAAATTAAAAAATTGCTCCAAGAAAGTGTTCGCCAAGTGTTGAAAACCGCTTGAATGATGTGTGTGTGACTCTCCTCCCATCCATATATACCCTCTTGTACTCTCAAAATAGCAATGGTATACTCTAAAAATACCAATGGTATACTCTAAAAATATTAATGATCTGGAATAGTCTAGTGTGAACATGTGACCCTCATGCAATGCTTATTCTCATTATACTACCAAAGGAGCTCCCATTACTACCAAAGTACCTTAGGGTATCCCTCGAGCTTTGGACCTTGGCTAACTTGCCCTTGTCCTTCACACACATGAAGTGATCCCTATGGATCATATGAACTGATCCCTGTGGATCAATGTCTGATAGTTATAGATGCCTAGTTTGCACATAGAGAAACATTGAATTATGTAGTGATGTTTGTAGCAGTGTTTCCACACTTCGCATATAAATAAATCACTTATGTGCTAAGGTAGATAACCTTTAGAATGATTTTGGAAGAGATTATTCAACAAATGGATTTGCTTGACTTTAGATCTAGCCTTTGATAGAATTCCCTTATAATAAGGATGCAAATCAGAATGATAAAGACCATCATCATGGGGCATAGGGAAATACTCATACAAGCTTCCCCTGCTTTGTGGGATTTGGGGGGTCCCGTGGGCGCTAGTCCCCTTCTATTGTACCTTTGTTTCTTAATTTAATTCAAGTCCGGGAGAGTAGGCTATTGCCGAACTTCCTTTATATAAAAACAAAAAAAAAAAAAAAAAATACTCCACACAGTATACTTCTACACATTCTTGAGGACAAAAAATGTTTAGAGGGTGGCACAATGTTGTATAACTATGGTTCCAAATTGTAAAAGACATGCATTTTCAGATTCCAAAGTGAGTTGGAGAACCCATAGTTTTCAGATTCCAAAGTCAGTTGGAGACTATTGTTTGATCGTTTGAGCTATTTGTATTTATTAACTCACAATTGAAGGGCTTCAACCCCGAACTGGAAGAACCTTGACATCATGACCCTGCTATTCTCCCCGATACCTGTCTTCCCGAAAGGCTCCAGTCTCGTATGCTCTCTTTGGAAGGGCTGGAATAAAGTCAAAAGCTTCACAAGAATTAGTGAGGACTGGAAGTGGGCGGCCGGAATCAGACAAAACGACTCTATCTGGTTTCCGATTCATGGCATCCGGAGTGTGGAGCCGTGGAACATTCAAAATGCCAAGAAGTTATGGAACAAAGGATTCAAAAAATGGAAACACCTCTGGAAACATGACACCAACAGATGGATCAACTACGAGGATATCGACCCTCGCATAAACATCTCATACGAAGAATGGAACACCTTGCAAAGTAGATGCCTCGCTTGGGATCGTCACAAAACTCGCCTTCTCATGGGACATAACGCTCCGAACGCGCGTGGTCTCAAATGGCACAATGAAAACAGCCTACTCAAAATCCCGAACATCAATGAATCGACTGACCTCCAGATCAGCCTCAACAAGAAGTGGTGCCTGTCTTGGACGCGGCTTCGGTGGGACATGAAATTCATGGGTATCTGGCACCCACTTATTGAGATTAAGAAGTCGGTCCTCTTATGGCAAATTCTTCATCGAGGAATTTGGACTAACCATAAGGCAAGCAAAATTTGTGGGATCCCTCCGTGGTGCAAACGCTGCCACCGCGCAATCGAAGATGTCCCACACATCTTCCTTACTTGCCCCAACTCCTACAGAATCTGGCAGATGGTTGGACTGAAAATCAGAGTTCAGAAACAGCTTAGTTGGAAACAAGTCCTTTTGGGTGAAGCGATTGGGTGCTCTGCGGCTCTCTGGAGCGCAATCAGAGGGGAAGTCCTGTGGAAAATTTGGCGAGAGCGGTGTGCTCGCAACTTCGGCGACTCCCCCAGGGAGTGGTCGATTGAAAAATCTCTACTCCTCCTTGGCAAAAGGATTGTCAACAGTAAGAAATCCCCCCCCTTCAGGCACCATCAAGTCCTCCTTTTGATCAACAACAAGCTCAAACCCAAGTGGGTCCCGCATGAGGGCGACGAGAGGGTGATCAACCTTCTTTGTAATGCAACCTAGGAATCAGCCAAGCTTCCCCTGCTTTGTGGGATTTGGGGGGTCCCGTGGGCACTAGTCCCCTTCTATTGTACCTTTGTTTCTTAATTTAATTCAAGTCCGGGAGAGTAGGCTATTGCCGAACTTCCTTTATATTAAAAAAAAAAACCCATAGTTTTGGAAATTTTTATGGGTATGGTATTTAACCCGTGCAAAGGCCTCTCAAGCCTTTGAACTTACAAGTAAAAGCTTGAGAGAAACCCTTTTAGAAACCATGTGACACCATGATAATTTCACTTAATTTCTAAGGTTAGAATCCATGTGGAGTGGACACTTGGACAACTCTCCTTATATTTCCCCCTTAGCTTAGACTGACATATATGGGTTGACTTGGTTTGGTGGATCCGTGCATCTCTCACCCCGAAAAGCTTGAGGGAAACCCTTTTAGAATCCATGTGAGAACATGATATTTCACGTGACTTATAAGGTTAGAATCCATGTGGAGTGGACACTTGGAAAGCTCTCCTTATATTTCCCCCCTTAGCTTAGATAGACATATATGGATTGAGTTGGTTGGTTGGACGCGTGCATATCTTACCCCTTGTTGTTTAGATGATAGTTTTTCTAGTCCCTTGGATAGCATGATTTAGTTCTTTGGCTTAGTAGTTGTGTGGAAAGTGGGATCTTCAACCCAACAATCTCCCTTAAAAATTTCACTCTAGAAACAAATAACCACATGTGCATATCACCATCCATAAATTATGTGAATTTTAGTGGAAAGTACCAACCGAATCAATTACCATATGATAACACAATAGCCAATCAATGTGATTAATGGGGTGTGCATTTGAGGTTCAAACCTAGATCATGTACGTGAAAAAAGTACAAGTACCAAGTAAGATGCAAAATAGTCTCTCTCTCTCTCACATATCCAAGTGGCATAAAACATGGGATGATCACAATGCCATTGTACATGTACTGATAAAAACATCATCTCAAATCAAAGATGAAATTACACAAAATAGGACTAGTACTTCAATGCCAACATAGATGTCCAAATATGAGATAAACTTCTCTATTCTCATTTGGAGCATTGCATGGATCTTAAATAAAAAATTCCTTGAATTGTAAGTAAGATCTTGTAGAGCAAGAAATCTCTCTCAAACACTTCGCATTTCAAAAATGAACATTTTGAGATTATTTGGTGAAAATCTTCGTTTTTATATTTTTCGTTTACAATTCTATTAAACTTTGAATCTGAACTCATGCTCTTCATCAATATCATAAATGTCGTTCTTCTCTATGCAGCCATACTGAAAACATATCTTGTTGAACTTCTCCTTCCTTTAGGATCTAGAATGATCCTTTTCCTCCTTTCCTTTGATGTCTTTCCACCTAGAGTCTCTTTATTCTCGAAATCTCTTTCAATGTTGCTCTCCATCTCTAAAACTAAATTGTCGATTATCTTCTTTTTCCTTGAATTTGGTTCGCATAGAGATTTCTTTGCCTAAAGTAGGCTTGCATATCCGTCTCTCTTTTTATAGAGACGTTTGGATTATATTTGATGATGTCCTTGAACTTGAAAGATCCAAAAACTCCACAATTTATTTGCCTTCTAAATCTCTAGTCTTGAACCATGTATGTTTTCAACTAGCCATGAATCCTTCACACCATACCAAGACAAAATTGTATCGTAGATTACATTTCTAGACACCTTCAACTCCGTGGATCTTGAAACATAACATGCAAAAAAATATTTTTCAATTAAGTTCCTAATTTAATATACACATCTGAAATTTAAGGTTGTATAAATGCATCAACAAGCCACATGCACATAGGATAGACAACTAATAACGTTTAGATGAAACAAGTTCATATGGACTCAAAGCATGAATTGAGGAACATATTCATGATGCAAATGAATGCAGTTGCTACTGAATAAAAAAGGGCACATCCATCTCATGGACATTGATATAGCTTCTATAGCTATATAAATTTGGTTCGTTCTATTAGGGTGTATGTCTCCATGTGTACTACCTTTTGGTGCCATTATGACCTAGAAGTCAAAAAATTTCTTCTGAGAAAGTTTCCTCCTCCTCCAACTCATCTACGAATCTTATGCATCTACCCATCCCTTTTTCAGAAGATCTTTCAAAACTTTGAATGTATTTGAAAACTTAAACCTTTGACCTCATAGAATATAGCCATGCTTTTCTTGTTTCACCATCAATGAGAATAACAAAAAACCTATTTCTCCCATTCAGGGCTCTTTTGTTGCCCGCTCTACATTTGTGTGGATGAGCTCCAATGGAAATATGCTCGTGTATGCTTCTTAAATGGAGCCTTTGATCGCTTTTAAGATTCACATGCTTCACACAAACAATGCATAAATTGATCATGAAAATTTGGAAGACCATGTACCATACCTTCCATCTGCATATCCTTCAGTTTGTTAAGGCTTATGTGACCAATCCCATTGTGCAACAAAGTGATTGTGAGTTATAATCTTGTTACCAAATTTCCATCAGGCCAAACATGATGAAGATTTGCTTATGTACGTGGTGAATAGCCTTCCTTTAATCTTCCCTTTATCTATTACCTCATATCCTTTCTTTGGATCTTCCAAAAAGCATCCCTTTTTGTTGAAGTTGACTAGATTCCCTCTTTTAGGAAATTTTCCAATGGATACTACATTGTTTCTCATCATAGGCACATGCACCAAATCTTTAAGGTAGTTGATATTCTCATTCTCATCCAAGAGAACATCACCTATGTTTGTGATCATATGCTTTATGTCATGACCTGTTAATCCATGCCCTTTTCTTTGTTGTCTATAAGAAATAAAGGTTATGAATTAAGCATTAGAGGCATCAAGGAGACGCTTTTATAATAATTCAAGATTTTTGAATCTTGGAGGATTGCAGTACTCTTGGTCATCGAAGTAATTTACAACGATGAAGGCATATAACTCATTGAATTGAGGTAAATTCTTCATCTACTAGTAAGTTTTTACATGTGCAATTGAAAACCAACTGAAAAACCAATTGAAAATCCACTAGATGTGAATGTTAATCTGCACACCCATGAGGAAGAATCTATTGAACATGTTAGTTTGCATAGATCCATCTTAGGATCTGTGAAATATGTACCCCTTTTTTTTTAATATAAAGGAAGTTCGGCAATAGCCTACTCTCCCGGACTTGAGTTAAATTAAGAAACAAAGGTACAATAGAAGGGGACTAGTGCCCACGGGACCCCCCAAATCCCACAAAGCAGGGGAAGTTTGATTGAATCCTAGATTGCATTACAAAGAAGGTTGATCACCCTCTCGTCGCCCTCATGCGGGGCCCACTTGGGTTTGAGCTTGTTGTTGATCAAAATGAGGACTTGATGGTGCCTGAAGGGGGGGGATTTCTTACTGTTGACAATCCTTTTGCCAAGGAGGAATAGTGATTTCTCGATCGACCACTCCCTGGGGGGATCGCCGAAGTTGAGAGCACACCTCTCCCGCCAGATTTTCCACAGGACTTCCCCTCTGATTGCGTTCCAGAGTGCCGCAGAGCAGCCCATCGCTTCTCCCAAAAGGACTTGTTTCCAACTAAGCTGTTTCTGAAGTCTGATTTTCATTCCAACCGTCTGCCAGATTCTGTAGGAGTTGGGGCAAGTAAGGAAGATGTGTGGGACATCTTCGATTGCACGGTGGCAGCGTTTGCACCAAGGAGGGATCCCACAAAGTTTGCTTGCCTTATGGTTGGTCCAAATTCCTCGATGAAGAATTTGCCATAAGAGGACATACTTCTTAATCTCTATAAGTGGGTGCCAGATACCCATGAATTTCATGTCCCACCGAAGCCGCGTCCAAGACAGGCACCACTTCTTGTTGAGGCTGATCTGGAGGTCAATCGTTTCTTTGATGTTCGGGATTTTGAGTAGGTTATTTCCATTATGCCATTTGAGACCACGCGCGTTCGGTGTGTCGTGTCCCATGAGAAGGCGAGTCTTGTGACGATCCCAAGCGAGGCATCTGCTTTGCAAAGTGTTCCATTCTTCGTAGGAGATGTTTATGCGAGGGTCAATATCCTCGAAGTTGATCCAGTTGTTGGTGTCATGTTTCCAGAGGTGTTTCCATTTTTTGAATCCTTTGTTCCATAATCTCTTGGCATTTTGAATGTTCCACGACTCCACACTCTGGATGCCATGTATCGGGAACCAGATAGAGTCGTTTTGTCTGATTCCGGCCGCCCACTTCCAGTCCTCACTAATTCTTGTGAAGCTTTTGACTTTATTCCAGCCCTTCCAAAGGGAGCACACGAGATTGGAGCCTTTCGGGAAGACAGGGATCGGGGAGAATAGCAGGGTCATGATGTCGAGATTCTTCCAGTTTGGGAGCCCCATGAGAGCCAACTCATTCTTGTTTCTGAAGATCAGCTTGGCCCACGAGGCCTCCCTATTGCACCAAGCCTTAATCATCCATTTGGCTGCTAGTTTGTTAGCCATACACCCAATGTCCAGGATACCAAGCCCCCCGCAATCTCTGGGGCTAGTGCAGATGGCCCATTTGATTTTAGGCACCCCCCTTCTGTTGTGATCGCCCGTCCAAAGAAAGTTTCTACAAATACTATTCAATTTGGACAGGCCTTGCTCATTCGGTCTCCAGCAGGAAAGGAAATAGATGGTAGAGGAGAGGAGGAACGTGTTGATAACCATCGCACGCCCAGCAAGATTGATTTGCATACCTTTCCAATAGTTAAGCTTGTTTTCGAGTTTGGCCAGCACCCAGTTCCATCGCTGCTCCATAGAGACGCCAAACCCCAATGGGATTCCAAGAAGACGAAAGATTTGGCCCTGCGGAATGATTTGACAGCCATGATCAATGAGAAGGCCAGGATGATGTCCCACAATGGCCCTAAAGGCGGTCTTAGAGTGGTTGATTTTGGATCCAGAGGCCTCACAAAAGGTAGCAAGACACCTCCAGAAAGTCTCCAGGCTGGTATTATCATTGTGAACGAACGCGTTCATATCGTCGGCAAATAGTCTCATGATGATTTGACTGTGGTCGTGAGGCAGCCGGAGGCCTTTGATATTGCCAGCCTCCACATGATGCGCTACAAGTCTGCTCAGCCCCTCAGTGGCGATGGCAAAAAGAAGGGGGGCCAGAGGGCACCCTTGTCTAATAGATCTTCTAAGATGGATCGCCTTCGAAAGTTTACCGTTCACGTTAATTTGGGTCGTTGCGTTTCCAAGGAGGGTCGCGATCATCTTGGTGAATTTTTGACTACATCCGAGATCTTGAAGCGACTGCAGAATATAGTCCCATTCTAGTCTGTCGTAGGCTTTGTCGAAGTCGATCTTGAGGAAAACCACATCTTGATTGGACTCATTTGCAAATTGAATACCTTCCCAAATATCCATAATGGTTTCCAGGATAGACCTGCCTTTGATGAAGCCTTTTTGGTCCTCACAAAGCCAAGATCTCAGATGGCACGAGATTCTGTTGGCAAGGACTTTGGCGAAGATCTTGTATCCTGTTTGGAGCATCGTAATAGGCCGCCAGTTCTCGATTCTGTTCTTTTCCCCCTTCTTGTGTACCAACTTGATAATTCCATTATTTAGACAAGAAGGAAGAGCACCAAACTTTAGCGCTTCTTGCCAGACCATCCGAAGAGGGGTGGCAACCGCCAGCTTGAAGGACTTAAAGAACTCGTTGGTGAGTCCGTCGGGTCCCGGGCTTTTACCGAGAGGGAGGGCATCAATGACCTCAATGATTTCTGATTCAGAGATCGGGGCATGAAGCAGGGAATGGAGGTTGGGTGGTATCCTCCGAGGGGAAACCCTAGAAATTGCGGCCATACAGTCCCTTCTATGGTGTGAGAGGGGGTTCGAGGTTCCCAGGAGTCTCGTGAAGTGCCCTTCGATGATGCCAAAATTATCTTCTTCCGAATTGCATACATTGCCGTGTGGATCTAGCAGTAGGGGGATGGAATCTCGGTTGTGTTTCCTTTTAAGGATACGGCACATCTCTTTGGTGGGTTTGTCGGCTTTGCCAGCCCACCACTCCTTGAAGAAAATTTGCAAGTTTTTCCTTTGTATTTCTTCCTCGTATCTCAACACCGCTCTGATTTTTCGGAGACCTTTCTGGGCTTGGTGTTTTCCTTTGTTCACTTCCTCCTCGAGCCGCCAGAGTCAGTGGTAAAGAGCCTCCCTACGAGCCCGCCGCACACTCTCGAGCATCTTCTTAGTTCTGATCATGATCTTACGAGACTTGTCGACCGCACTTCTCCAGCACTTGGCTGGGGCCAAGCCAGAGGCGAACGCCACCTTCCACACATCGGCAATTTCTTGATGGACAGAGGGGAGAGAGAAGGTGGTTGCGTTGGCATGGAACCACGGGGCTTTGCGGATCTTGTTGGAAGGTTGAAAGGTGATAACGATCGGGTAGTGATCAGAGATAGTGAGGTCAGTGCGTTGCGTGATGGTAGGGTGGCCCCACTGATGAGTAAAACTCTGAGAGATGTAGCATCTGTCAAGTCTAGCTTTCCTCAGGTCCTCGCCCGCTTGGAGATTCGACCAAGAAAAGCCATTCAAGTCTTTGAATTCAACCAATCCAAGTGAAGTTTGGTCATGTCCCACGTTTCTTTCTCCCGACTGTCGATGACCCTGCCCTTGCCCATCCATCTGTCCGTAGGGTCCTCCACCATGTTGAAGTCTCCACATATAAGCACGTTGTGGGGAAGCGAGTCTAAGGAGGCCCAAGTGTTCAGTCTCTCCAAATCCCCATTAGGGGCGTACAGAGAAACCATAGTAACACAAAGGGGAGCACCAAAAGAAGCAGCAATCCACCGGTGACTTACATCTTCAATGGAGTTCTCCAGCTTTTCGATCCAGAGTTGTTTAACACCGATAACCGTTCCTCCAGACCCCCGCTGGTGCTTCGTTGGGATCCACACATGGGCCGAGGAGACCTGTCTGAGCCGATTCTGGAGGTCTTCTCCGTCAATTTTAATCTCTTGAATGCATATAAAGTCTGGGTTTAGGCTAATGTCGCGAAGCCATTGACCAATGATGGCCGCTCTTGAGGGGTCGGTTAGCCCTCTAGCATTTAGCGAGATGACAATCATTTTTGTATTGATCCCTCTTTGCGGGAGGGAGCTTTGTCCTTTCTTCTCTTGGCTTCATCTTTCTTTTTCGCTCGGATCGGATCCCGAGTTAGCAATAGGTTCTTGCGGGGGCTTTTCCACGGTAACTCCATAGGTTGTTTTCCTTTGCGGGATGCCTCCTGCTGGGAAGAACAGGACACCGTTTTCAGCTCCGTTTCCGGAATAGTCGATCCGATGATGGAGCTTTCACTATCCATGTTATCTTCGTTGCTGGTAGTAAAGCCGTCTTCTTTGCTTGTAGTGTAACCCTCCTGCATGGTTTCTTTACTGTCAGGGATCTCCAGGCCTTTGACATCGGTGTCCTCTTCAAGCTGATTCCCATCTGGGTAGTCAAACTCATTGATTTCCTTTTCTAGATTGCAATACAAGTTGCTGGAGGGGGAAACAGACTTGTTGTTTTGCTCAGAGGTTGCCCTGGGGCTTCTTTTCCTTCTTCTTCTGACTTCGACGAACCCGTCTGCATCAGCTTCTGGATTACGGGAACCCTTGATTTCCTCTACTTTCGTCGAGTGATTCAATGCTCCATTGCTGTCTTGAGCATTTTTGGGGGCTTCTTGTTTTGGCTTGCTTTTTCGTCTCAAAGGGCAATCTTTGATCCTGTGGCCTTGTAGGCCACAGCGAAAGCACGCGTTGGGAAGGTTTTTGTAGCTGATGTCTTGCTCCCATACCTCCCCTTCGCCCAAGTCCAGTTTGATCTTTGATGGGAGTGGCATACTGAGGTCAGCCTCTACACAGATTTGAGGGTGCCATCGGGCGTTGAACGAGTGTCTTGCTCCTTCATAAATGAGACCACCAATGTCCTCGCGTGAGGCCAACGGCTTGCCGATAGGAGAAACGATGTCCCATACGAAGTTGTACAAGAAGTATGGCAGGTTAGGGAGCTCAACCCAGAGGGGGTACCGGAGCGATTTCGGGCTCGAAACACCATATCTTCATTTTCAAAGACTAGCAGCAAGTGGCTTGCCGGTAAGAACTGACACTTACAAACAACTAGCCCGCGGGGGAACCACTCATTGCGAAGCCACTGACGCACTGTTTCGAGCGGGGGCTTAGGGCCGAACATTTGGCCGACGAGGCAAACTTTCTTGAGCTCCTCCTGAGCTGACAAAATTGCGGATCTATTGAGGGAGACCAAGGGGGGTTCAGCACACTCGTGGGTCCCTTGGTCGGCACAAGAACCCCCCTCCAACAAAGAGGCCAGGTTAACGGTCTCCCCGGCAGGAGGGGCCAGATTGCTTCTCACAAGAGAGGGGGTCGCCAAGTCCATGACAAAGGAGGGACACCCCGAGAAAGAAGATCTTTTACTAAAGCTCTGGGAAGAGAAGCATCTTGAAGAGCCCAAAAAGCCCAAAAATAAATATGTACCCCTTAATAGACTACACATCAAGAACATAGAAGGTGTTCTCTCATAGTTAATGTGAAGTCCCGAAGCACAAAATTTAATGATAGTCAAAAAGGGTTCTCATATCCTTCAAGGGAACTATAAGTAAGGTTTTATTTTAGGGATATGATAGAGATTTGTAGGTAAAATCTTATTCCAATTGCGATTGGTTAGGTTCAAAGCATGGTAGGGGTAGAAGTTGCTAATTAGTCATGGTTGGAAGAAAGAATTTCTTCTTGATGTCAAATATACAACCAAAAGTGGCCCTATCCTAAGCTTCCTATTTAGGATTATTTCCTACATTTCGTAATTGATTCATAAGAAATGTCTGATACAACATAAGAAAACTCATCAATGAAATAAACATCAAGGATATTAATCCAAACCCTAGATTTTGATTATTATAGGTATATCAAAGGAATTTCATGAAGATTCAATAATTTATGAGACATGGTGTATATGACAAAAATATACATTATATTGTTTTCCTAAACGGGTATTATAAATGATTTTATTCAAGTCACTTGATCAAGGGCAGTCAATTACTAAAAGATTCCAAAAAGAATAAGGAGGACCCTAAGAATTAAATGGAACTCAAATTTTTATTAACTACATTCACAAAAACGGTCACATGAGGCCGGACAAACAAGGTTAGAGGATAAGAAGACTAAAACATAAATGAACTTAGAAGGGTGATTTTGTTCTCTACTATACACAATAGAGTTGTGGGCTAGTAGAATCACTCGCGTGAATAAAGATATATTTTCTATGTTGTAAGAAGAAAAAGACAAAAAATTTTCTCTCTTCTAGAAAACCAAACAAAATGTGAAAATTGCATGTGTTTCATATACTTTTTGGTATTTATTGCAAGGCGACAAGGAGAGCTAGAATGACCTCAAAAAGAGAAAAGAATGTGTCCAACACAATGTCTTAGATTCCTTATCTCTTTGCATCTTCTCGTTATATCAAACGTGCACTCCTAAAGAACTGCGTGTTGAAAATTGAGATTATGAGATTACTACTTGTATGAGATGATATCAATGATTTCTATTTTGAAAACGTCTCTGTTTTGTTGTCTTTATCAGGTTTACTAAAACTATGTACAGTATTTTTGTTATTGAATAGAAAGGTTTCATATAACGAAGATTTATTATCGATCCAATTTTTGTTATTGAATAGAAAGGTTTCATGTAAAGAAGATTTATTCTCGACCCAATAATTACTCGATGGATGTAATGGCGTATATTAGTACGATTTTTTTCCTCTTTGGAGTTTATTTTGATAAGGCTTATTTAAGATGATTGAAGTTGCTCTCTCTCTCTCTCTCTATCTCTCTCTCTCAAGTGTAGTTTGCTTTCCTTTGCTGGCAATGAGTTTCTTTCACAACGGAGTTTCTTTCTCAACGGAGTTTCTTTCTCCTTTTGAGCTCATGGCCCCTTTAGCTTCTCTCCTCAAAGATGAGCTAACAAAGGTTCAAGTGGAACTTTACAAAAACATATCTTATAGGTCAACGTTTTGTCCGGAGACCTCCGGTATCGAAAGGTATGGAGGATTTCTTTGAAAAGAATGGTTCCACAAGGGCTACGAAATGTCTTGGTGGTACGTAAATGCCAAATAAAAACAGGCCATCCAACCTCCCTGTCTGGGTTGAACTGTCAAAACTCCTCTTTTACTTCTGTGAGTCCGTGAAGGACATCATCTCTATGTTGGGCACACGAATGGACCCTAAAATTGATATTTGTCTCACTCGTTTAATTCATGTTGGAACCGTCAAGTTTGTGTCGAAGCAGAACTCAACTTCGATCTTCTCACTGTTATCAATATTAACATTGGGAGCGGAACTTTCCAAAACAAGAAATCTTCTACAAGAAATTTTCTTACAAGAAATTTTCTACAAGAAATTGCCTTACAAGAAACTTTCCACTATCCAAAGCCATAGAATTTCAGAAAGTTGGAAATAACGCAAGGCCGATCACGAGGGAAGTATCACACTCTAGAAGTGAAATCCCAGAAACTCTCCAAACCTAAATTGTTGCGGAAGCCAATACGATGAGTTATTCCCAGTGTGGAAGAGGCTTGAGAAGGGAGAAAAAATAAAGGGTAAAAGAATTTAAGGAGATTAAAAGGATGTTAAAAGGAAGAAGAAAAAAAAAGCCCAAAGAAGCTTCTAAAGGGTGAATACTCTCGTCCTCAAAAATACTCAATCCTTGGGAAGCAGGTGAACATGTTTGACTTCCCAAGAGGATTAAGTTAGATCGAAGACACTCAACCTTCAAAGGTGGGAAACGCATAAGAAATATATTCTACCATCAAAGAAGAAAACCTAGAAAGAGAAAGCCGCATTATAAGTTCCATTCTTCTGGACACCTACAACAACAAAGTACGAGACTGAAAAAGGAGACTAAGAATGTCTTCTTTGCAAGAAAAAATAGCACAACCAAATAGACCAGTAGATAGAGTTGAGAAAGAATGTAGATAAAGAGAGACACAAAATGAGAGATAAAGAAGAATAATTCGACCAAGAGTAATGTAGCTACAAAGATGGTATTGTCCACTTGTGCTGTTCCAATATTGAGTTTAGATGGGGATTTGGGGAGACTCCAAATGAAGCACTTACTAGTGCGCAATGTTGTGTAGAGTTATACATGGACCATGCAGCTTGTATAACTTTCACAATGGGAGTCCATATAGATAAACATGGTTGGGAGAGATAAAATCATCGAAGAAATATAATCTGATAGTATCTCCATGACTAGAACTCTACACTCCCCCCATTAAGGTTCTATGGGGAAATTGCATGGCACCACAAGGACTTTATTTTTCGCATCAATGGAAATCCAATGGGCCAGAAGTTTATGTGCTACCTAAGCTAGTGGCTAGCTTCACAAAGATCGTATATTTACATCAACGGTCAGAAATAGACTTCATCTAGCCTAGAATCTAGGGTTCCACAAATCTCGAGGATCTCACATTGGCTTCTCCTCGTAATGGAGGCCTTACAACGTAGAGCAACATATATCATTTGCTGAATAGCATTTGTAGAAACTTCCTTTGAACGGGCGACCACAATAGGAGGGGGGGTGCCTAAAATCAAATGGTCCATCTGCACCAGCCATAGAGATAGTGGGGGACTTGGTATCCTCGACATTGGGTGCATGGCTAACAAACTGGCGGCCAAATGGATGATTAAGGCTTGGTGCAACGGGGAGGCCTCGTGGGCCAAGCTGATCTTCAGAAACAAAAATGAGTTGGCTCTCATGGGTTACCCAAACTAGAAGAATCACGACATCTTGACCTTGTTGTTTTCCCCGATCCCTGTCTTCTCGAAAGGATCTAATCTCGTGTGCTCCCTATGGAAGAGTTGGAACAAAGTCAAAAGCTACACAAGAATAAGTGAAGACTAGAAGTGGGCCGCCGGTATCAGACAAAACGACTCTATCTGGTTTCCGATCCATGGCATCCGGAGTGTGGAATCTTGGAACATTCAAATGCCAAGAAGTTATGGAACAAAGGCTTCAAAAAATGGAAGCGTCTCTGGAAACAAGACACCAACCGCTGGATCAACTTCCAGGATATTGACCTTTGCGTCAACATTTTGTACGAAGAGTGGAACACATTGCAAAGCAGATGTCTCGCTTGGGACCGACACAAAGTTCGCCTTCTCATGGGACATGACACGTCGAGCTTGCTTGGTCTCAAATGGCACAATGGGAATAGCCTATCAAAAATCCCAAACATCAAAGAAACGATTGACTATCAGGTCAACCTCAACAAGAAGTGGTGCCTGTCATGGACGCGGCTTCGGTGAGACATGAAGTTCATGGTTATCTGGCACCCCCTCATAGAAATCAAAAAGTATGTCCTCTTATGGCAAATTCTTCATCATGGAATCTGGACCAACCTTAAGGCTAGCAAACTTTGTGGGATTCCTCCCTGGTGCAAATGCTGCCATCGGTCTATCGAAGATGTTTCACACGTCTTCTTTACCTACCCCAACTCCAACAGACTCTGGCAGATACTCGGAAAGAAAATTAGACTTCAGAAACATTCAATTGGCAGCAAGTCCTGCTGGGGGAAGCGATCGGCTGCTCCGCGACTCTCTGGAACGCCATCAGAGGGGAGGTCCTATGGAAAATCTGGCGGGAAAGATGTGCTATCAACTTCGGTGACTCCCCCAAAGAGTGGTCAATTGAGAAATCATTGTTCCTCCTTGGCAAAAGGATTGTTAACTGTAAGAAATCCCCCCCCTTCAGGCATCATCAAGTACTCCTTTTGATCAATAACAAGCATAAACCCAAGTGGGTCGCACATGAGGGTGATGAGAGGGTAATCAACCTTCTTTGTAATGCCATCTAAGCTCTGTAAAAGCTTCCCCTGCTTTGTGGGATTTGGGGGGTCCCGTGGGCACTAGTCCCCTTCTCTTGTACTTTTCTTTATTTAATTCAAGTCCGGGAGAGTAGGCTAATGCCGAACTTCCTTTATCTAAAAAAAAAACATAGATCATTTGTGGTGACTTGAGGGTGGATTATTGAGTATATCTAACACCCCCAGCTCTATGTCTAACCTCAGGTGAACTACCTCCTTGGTCTAATAACAAGGTTTGGAAGGTTTCGATTAGTTTGTTCTCTTGCAAGATCCTTGGTGAGTTTGTATGCTCCATTTTCTTCAGTTTTACATTAACTTATCGCCATGAACCCATCCTCGATCAACTCACTCATATAATAATACTCAGCTTCTATGCGTTTGGTACATGCATGAGAACATGATTCTTGGTGATGTCTGTCCCAATTTGGTTGTCAAACTACAACCCTATATCATCATTTCCTTGTACTTCTATCTGTCATAGGAGCCTCCTCAACCATAGTGCTTCACAATATACAACACATGTTCCTTTGAGCTCAAATTGATTGAAAATGCTACAATCGATTGCTTCTTGATGATCTAAGAGAAAATCCCAGATTATAAGGAAAAGAAAGATTCCGAAACTAATTTCGTGGCATCAATATCTCTTACAAAAATTGAATCACAATATCCAACCAGAGATGATGCTTTTTCATAGAGAATGCCATAATCCATGGTTCCTTTCACATACCTGAGTATTTTCATGCTTTCTTTCCAATGACATTGGCAAGGCTTCTAGAGAACTCGCTTCGCATCCAACACAATACCAAATATCTAGTCTATCATTGTAGAAGTAAATAAGATTTCCAAATATTCCTTATATCTTTCAATACCCACTCGAGGTGAAGTATCTTAAACAAATAACTTTGTGATTACTTCCACAGGTGTAGAAATGTCCTTGCAATCACCCATGTCACTTTTCTTCAAAATATGTGTTACATACTTTTGTTGAGAGATTAACATCTTCCCTTATTCCTACCATACTTCAAGCCCTAAGAAATAATGCATTAATTCTAGGTCTATCATTTCAGATTCTGAACTTAGGGAATGTTTTGTTTCTTCAACAAGAGCATCATTGTTTCCTATAATCAAAAGGTCATCCACATATAGTACAATCACAAATTTCTCCCCTCCTTTATTTAGAACATACACCTTAGCATCAAGAATGCAAATTTTGAAACCTAGATCTAAGAGATATTGATCTATACAGGGAAAGCATGTTGTAGGGACTTGTTTCAACCCATATAATGCCTTCTTCATCTTACATTCCCTATTCTTTGAATGTGACTTTTCAAGTCCTAGTGGTTGAGACACACATATAAATCCTACTCGAGGTCTCCATTTAGGAATGTTTCTTTCTTATCTATGTGATATAGTGACCATTGTTTATGCAAAACCACAAACTAGTACTACTTGGATAGTAGTCATCCTTGGAGTCGGGGCAAAGGATTCAAAAAATTCAATCCCTTCAATTTGTGATTAGGGTTGTGCACCAAGTCTTGCTTTGTAAGTTTCCAAAGTACCATCAACCTTGTACTTAGCTTCCACAACCACTTTGTATCAATGACTTTGTGCTTAGGGTGTCTATCCACTAGCTCCCAAGTTCAACTCTTCATGATGTTATCATATTTTGTGGGCATGGAAGCCCTCTAATTCTGATCATGGTTTGCCTCTTCAACCTTGGTTTGATCCTTTGATTGTTCTTGAATGAGTTCAGCCACCAGGCATATATTTTATGGTATGGATGCGTTTCCATTTTTGCCCCTCTATTCTTTATGATCACCTTGGTCCATGTGCAGCTTGTTCTAGTGACTATGGGATCTACTTTGGAAAATCATAACGCCAACTCACCCACTGTGGAAATGGCTTTTGTCTTGGATGGCAATAGGTGAGTGACTTTGAGACTCATCATCCGAAGATGTTGTTTCCTTCTCATGTGTTGAAGATATAGCTCTTGGGCAATGTTCATAATGGGTTTCGACATTGCCTCATAATAAGGTGAAAGCTCTCTTTTTCGCCTCCACTAGATGTGGGTGCTCCTCCTTAAACATCACATCAATGTTTCCATCATGTTCTTAGCATCACGATCCTAAATCTTATAAACCCTTTTATCCTTTCTCTACCCTACACAGATACATTTGATGTTAAACATCACATCAATGTTTCCATCATGTTCTTAGCATCACGATCCTAAATCTTATAAACCCTTTTATCCTTTCTCTACCCTACACAGATACATTTGATGTCTTTTGGTTGAAGCTTGTTTCTCTGCCTATCTCGAACATGTACCTAAAATTCACTTTCAAATACCTTGAAATGGGAAATAGATGGGTTCTTGTGGAACGTTTCCATCAAGTGCATAGTGTAACTTTGATTCGAGAAGTAGAAAAGACGTTTGAGACACTCAACTCAAAATTGAGTTGGAAAACCCTTTCATTTCAACATACACCTTCCCACCGCCATGATGGTTCAATAGTGCCGTTCTACAACATCATTGTCTTAGAAGTAAGCGCTATCTAGCTGCTGGAGCGGTCGGAGCTGTAGCTGCTGGAGCGTCTTGAGGCTGGAGCGGTCGGAGCTGTAGCTGCTGGAGCGGTCGGAGCTGCTGGAGCGGTCGGAGCTGTAGCTGCTGGAGCGGTCGAAGGAATTGGAGCTATTGGGAGCTGCAGGCGCAGCCGACGGAGACGCCATCATCTCCACCTGCTATCAATGTCGCTGATCTCACTGATGCGTCTTCAAGAAAAGGTGATGCAGAGAAATGGTATCCATCGCGACTGATGCAGAAATGACATCCATCGCGATTGACTGGCTTCTTCTGTCCATCGCATCTTCTGTCCATCGCGACCGCGTCAGTCGTGGTTTCTATCAATCGTGCGCGTGTCCGTCGCGGTCCCCATCAATCGTGCGCGTGCGTGTGCTGACCTGGCAGTCCGTCGCGAGCTCTAGAGAGTTGTGTCCATCGCGGACTCTATCAGTCGTGCGCGTGTCCATCGCGTGCGTGTGCTGACCTGGCAGTCCGTCGCGAGCTGTCGTGGTCCATCGTGCTGACCTGGCGGTCCGTCGTGAGTAGTGTCCATCGGGCACAGTGGGTTCTTCGGGGACGCGGGCGGCTTCGCGGAGGTGCAAAAAGAAAAAACTCAAAAAGAAAAAAAAAAGAAGAAGATGCACGTGCCAATGGGCAGCTCATAAGAAGTGTGAAGCCGATTGAATTACTAAAAGAAGTCTCTTAAAAAAAAAAGAGGTAGCCCTACGAAAAAGAAAAAAGAGAGAGAAAAAAAAAAAAAGAAAAAAAAAAAGAAAGAAAGAAAAAAGAGAAAAAAGAGAAAAAAAAAAAAAGAGAAAAAGAAAAAGAAGAAAAAAGAGAAAAAAAAAGAGAAAAGACAAAAAAAAAAAGAGAAAAGAGAAGAGGGTTATTTTATTGCGGAATTTTCGAGCTTTCTTGGCCAAGAAGAATTCGAGTGCTTCGGGAGTTTTTAATTCTTCGTGTTCAGTGAAAGGGTTTTCGGATTGTTTGTGTGACTCGAGAGCTTCTCGATTTTTCCGCTCATCTTTAGCTTTTGAAGATGTTTTGAAGAGGTAAGAGGCGTGTGTCTACTCTTTTTAGTCTCAGCTAGCAATTGGAAATCAAGTAACCGTGGGGGGGACCATGGATGTGGCTTCATCCTCTCTCGTGAAAAGTAACCGGGCCCCTCCCCCTGGGGAGACCGATTTCCTGGCCGCTCTGCTAGAGGGGGGGTCGTGTGCCGCCCCTGGGGCATCCGAAAGTGCTGAATCCCCCATTGTTTCCCTCAGTAGACCCGCAGTTCTGTCTGCTCAGGAGGAGCTCAAGAAAGTTTGCCTCGTCGGCCAAGTATTTGGCCCTAGGCCCCCGCTCGAAATTGTGCGACAATGGCTTCGAAAAGAGTGGTTCCCTCGAGGACTAATTGTTAGCAAATGTCAGTTCCTCCCAGCGAGCCACTTGTTGCTTGTCTTCGAAAATGAAGAGATGGCGTTCCAAGCCCTAAGCGTTGGCACCTGGCAGCTCGGTCGGTCGACCCTGTGCCTATTCAGATGGTCCCCGGACTTTACTCCCGACAAATCGAAATCGCTTCGGTACCCTCTTTGGGTTGAGCTCCCTAACCTTCCTTACTTCTTGTACAACTTCGTGTGGGACATTGTCTCTCCTATCGGCAAGCCGCTGGCTTCTCGTGAAGACATTGGTGGTCTCATCTATGAAGGTGCAAGACACTCGTTCAATGCTAGGTGGCACCCCCAAATCTGTGTCGAGGCCGACCTCAGTTCGCCGCTCCCATCAATGATCAAAGTGGACATGGGCGAAGGAGATGTATGGGAGCAGGACATCAGCTACAAAAACCTTCCCAACGCGTGCTTTCGCTGTGGCCAGCAAGGCCACAGGATTAAAGATTGCCCTCTCAGGCAAAAAAACAAGCGCTTTCAAGAAGCCTCCAAAACTGCTCAAGACAACAATGGCGATCTGACTCACTTGACCAAGGAAGGGGAAGGCAAGGGCCTCCTGAAGCCACAAGCTGATGCTGATGGCTTTACTGAAGTTAGAAGAAGAAGGAAAAGAAGCCCTAAGGCCAACGGTGAGAGAAACAACCTGCCACATACCCCCTATAGCAACTTGTATTGCAATCTAGAAAAGGAGATCAATGAGTTTGACTACCCAGGTGGGAAGCTACCTGAGGCAGACATCTACGACAAAGCCCTAGAGATCCCCGACAATAAAGAAACCCCCCAGGAGGGCTACACTACAAGCAAAGAAGATGGTTTCACCACTAGTAACGAAGACAACATGGATAGTGAAAGTTCCATCATTGGATCGACGATCCCGGAAACGGTGCCGAGCACGGGGCCCAAGTCTCCCCAGCAAGGGGCGTCCCGCAAAGGAAAACAGCACATGGAGTTACCCTGGAAAAGCCCCATAAGAACAGACTTCTAAGTAGGGAACAGATCCCAGCGAAAAAGAAAGATGAAGCCAAGAGAAGAAAGGACAAAGCTCCCTCCCGCAAAGAGGGATCAATACAAAAATGATTGTCATCTCGCTAAATGCTAGAGGGCTAACCGACCCCTCAAGAGCGACCATCATTGGTCAATGGCTTCGCGACATTAGCTTAAACCCAGACTTTATATGCATCCAAGAGATTAAAATTGACGGAGAAGACCTCCAGAAACGGCTCAGGCAGGTCTCCTCGGCCCATGTGTGGATCTCAACGAAACACCCGCGGGGGTCTGGAGGAACGGCTATCGGTGTTAAACAACTCTGGTTTGAAAAGCTTGAGAACTTCATTGAAGATGTAAGTCACCGTTGGATCGCTGTTTCTTTTGGAGCTCCTCTTTGTGCTACTATGGTTTCTTTGTACGCCCCTAACGGGGATTTGGAGAGACGGAACACTTGGGCCTCCTTAGACTCGCTTCCCCACAACGCGCTCATATGTGGTGATTTCAACATGGTGGAGGACCCTATGGACAGATGGATGGGCAAAGGCCGGGTCATCGACAGTCGGGAGAAAGAAACGTGGGACATGACCAAACTCCACTTGGATTTGGTTGAATTCAAAGACTCGAATGGCTTTTCGTGGTCGAATCTCCAAGCGGGCGAGGACCTGAGGAAAGCTAGACTCGACAGATGCTATATTTCTCAGAGTTTTACCCATCAGTGGGGCCATCCTACCATCACGCAACGCACTGACCTCACTATCTCTGATCACTACCCGATCGTTATCACTTTTCAACCTTCCAACAAGATCCGCAAGGCTCCGTGGTTCCATGCCAACGCATCCACCTTCTCTCTCCCCTCCGTCCATCAAGAAATTGCCGATGTGTGGAAGGTGGCGTTCGCCTCTGGCCTGGCCCCAGCCAAGTGCTGGAGAAATGCGGTCGACAAGTCTCGTAAGATCATGATCAGAACTAAGAAGATGCTCGAGACTGTGCGGCGGGCTCGCAGGGTTGCTCTCTACCACAGACTCTGGCGGCTCGAGGAGGAAGTGAACAAAGGAAAACACCAAGCACAGAAAGGTCTCCGAAAAATCAGAGCAGTGTTGAGATACGAGGAAGAAATACAAAGGAAAAACTTGCAAATCTTCTTCAAGGAGTGGTGGGCTGGCAAAGCCGACAAACCCACCAAAGAGATGTGCCGTATCCTTAAAAGGAAACACAACAGAGATTCGATCCCCCTACTGCTAGATCCTCTTGGCAATGTATGCAATTCGGAAGAAGATAATTTTGGCATCATCGAAGGGCACTTCACGAGACTCCTGGGAACCTCGAACCCCCTCTCCCACCATAGAAGGGACTGTATGGCTGCCATTTCTAGGGTTTCCCCCCGGAGGATTCCACCCAACCTCCACTCCCTGCTCCATGCTCCTATCTCTGAATCAGAAATCATTGAGGTCATTGATGCCCTCCCTCTCGGTAAAAGCCCGGGACCTGACGGACTCACTAACGAGTTCTTTAAATCCTTCAAGCTGGTGGTTGCCACCCCTCTTCGGATGGTTTGGCAAGAAGCGCTAAAGTTTGGTGCCCTTCCTTCTTGTCTAAATAATGGAATTATCAAGTTGATACACAAGAAAGGGGAAAAGAACAGAATCGAGAACTGGCGGCCTATTACGATGGTCCAAACAGGATACAAGATTATCGCCAAAGTCATCGCCAACAGACTCTCGTGCCACCTGAGATCTTGGCTTAGTGAGGACCAAAAAGGTTTCATCAAAGGCAGGTCTATCCTGGAAACCATTATGGATATCTGGGAAGGTATTCAATTTGCAAATGAGTCTAATCAAGATGTGGTCTTCCTCAAGATCGATTTTGACAAAGCCTACGACAGGCTAGAATGGGACTATATTCTACAGTCGCTCCAAGATCTCGGATGTAGTCAGAAATTCACCAAGATGATCGCGACCCTTCTCGGAAACGCAACGACCCAAATTAACGTTAACGGCAAACTTTCGAAGGCGATCCATCTTAAAAGGTCTATTAGACAAGGGTGCCCTCTGGCCCCCCTTCTTTTTGCCGTCGCCACTGAGGGGCTAAGCAGACTTGTGGCACATCATGTTGAGGCTGGCAATATCAAAGGCCTCCGGCTGCCTCAAGACCACGGTCAAATCATCATGAGACTGTTTGCTGATGATATGAACGCGTTCGTTCACAATGATAATACTAGCCTGGAGACTTTCTGGAGCTGTCTTGCTACCTTCTGTGATGCCTCTGGATCCAAAATCAACCACTCTAAGACCGCCTTCAGGGCTATTGTGGGACATCATCCTGACCTTCTCAGTGATCATGGCTGTCAAATCATTCCGCAGGGCCAAATCTTTCGACTCCTTGGAATCCCCTTGGGGTTTGGCGTCTCTATGGAGCAGCGATGGAACTGGGTGCTTGCCAAACTTGAAAACAAGCTTAACTATTGGAGAGGTATGCAAATCAATCTCGCTGGACGAGCGATGGTTATCAACACGTTCCTCCTCTCTTCTACCATCTATTTCCTTTCTTGTTGGAGACCGAACGAGCAAGGCCTGTCCAAGCTGAATAGTGTTTGTAGAAACTTTCTCTGGACGGCCGATCATAACAGAAGGGGGGTGCCTAAAATCAAATGGGCCATCTGCACTAGCCCTAGAGATAGCGGGGGGCTGGGTATCCTGGACATTGGGTGTATGGCCAACAAACTGGCAGCCAAATGGATGATTAAGGCTTGGTGCAATAGGGAGGCCTCGTGGGCCAAGCTGATCTTCAGAAACAAGCATGAGTTGGCCCTCATGGGGTGCCCAAACTGGAAGAATCTTGACATCATGACCCTGCTATTCTCCCCGATCCCCGTCTTCCCGAAAGGCTCCAATCTCGTGTGCTCCCTCTGGAAGGGCTGGAATAAAGTCAAAAGCTTCACAAGAGTTAGTGAAGACTGGAAATGGGCGGCCGGAATCAGACAAAACGACTCTATCTGGTTTCCGATACATGGCATCCGGAGGGTGGAGTCGTGGAACATTCAAAATGCCAAGAAGTTATGGAACAAAGGATTCAGAAAATGGAAACACCTCTGGAAACATGACACCAACAGCTGGATCAACTTCGAGGATATTGATCCTCGCATAAACATCTCCTACGAAGAATGGAACACTTTGCAAAACAGATGCCTCGCTTGGGATCGTCACAAGACTCGCCTTCTCATGGGACACGACACACCGAACGCGCGTGGTCTCAAATGGCACAATGGAAATAGCCTTCTCAAAATCCCGAACATCAAAGAAACAACTGACCTCCAGATCAGCCTCAACAAGAAGTGGTGCCTGTCTTGGACGCGGCTTCGGTGGGACATGAAATTCATGGGTATCTGGCACCCACTTATAGAGATTAAGAAGTCTGTCCTCTTATGGCAAATTCTTCATCGAGGAATTTGGACCAACCATAAGGCGAGCAAACTTTGTGGGTTCCCTCCTTGGTGCAAACGCTGCCACCGTGCTATCGAAGATGTCCCACACATCTTCCTTTCTTGCCCCAACTCCTACAAAATCTGGCAGATGGTTGGAATGAAAATCAGACTTCAGAAACAGCTAAGTTGGAAACAAGTCCTTTTGGGAGAAGCGATTGGCTGCTCTGCAGCACTCTGGAACGCAATCAGAGGGGAAGTCCTGTGGAAAATTTGGCGGGAGCGGTGTGCTCTCAACTTCGGCGATCCCCCCAGGGAGTGGTCGATTGAGAAATCACTATTCCTCCTTGGCAAAAGGATTGTCAACAGTAAGAAATCCCCCCCCTTCAGGCATCATCAAGTCCTCCTGTTGATCAACAACAAGCTCAAACCCAAGTGGGCCCCGCATGAGGGCGACGAGAGGGTGATCAACCTTCTTTGTAACGCTACCTAGGATTCAATCAAGCTTCCCCTGCTTTGTGGGATTTGGGGGGTCCCGTGGGCACTAGTCCCCTTCTCTTGTACCTTTGTTTCTTAATTTAATTCAAGTCCGGGAGAGTAGGCTATTGCCGAACTTCCTTTATAAAAAAAAAAAAAAAACATCATTGTCTTAAGGGCTTTGTAACATTGTGATTTGAGGCTTGATTCCTTTAATCTTGTAGAAATCTTCAAATTCTATTGATTTTAAACTCACCACCACATGTGCAAGCTCTTAGGTGTTTCTTTTGATCTAGATGTCTTTATGAGGTATAAGTGGGATTGGGTCCAAGCTCGGATCTAAGGTTCAATTAAAGGTATGCAATTGAAATTTTTAGGCAAAGCCATGATGATCAACACGATCTTAATATCCTTCATCATTTATTTTCTCCCCTGCTTTGGATGGACCAACTTAAAGCTCAAAAAAATGAAAAAAAATTTGTATAAGTTTTTTGTGAATGTGTGGCGTGAATTAAGTAAAAACCCAAAAATCGAACACGAGATCTGCACTTGTCCAAAAGATGCATGTGGCCTTCACATTTTGGGTGTGGAAGCTATGGATAGCAAACTAGAATCCAAACGCATG
This sequence comes from Ceratopteris richardii, assembly GCA_020310875.1. NCBI lineage: Eukaryota > Viridiplantae > Streptophyta > Polypodiopsida > Polypodiales > Pteridaceae > Ceratopteris > Ceratopteris richardii. Next base: position 93,399,477 of record CM035410.1, read on the forward strand.
ACTGAAGCTTGGACTAAAAACAAGAAATAATTATCAAACTTGATCTTTAGAAATAGTGCTAACTTCACTTTGTTGGGTTCCTTAAGGTGGCAACATCGTGACCTCAATGTTCTATTTTGCCTAAGCCTAGTTACCCCTAAGGGATCACCTTTGGTGGCCTCCCTTTAGGCGGCCTCAAATTAAGATGAGGGAGCACTTCACCGCTAGCAACAACTGGAAGTGGGCAACTAAAACCAGAAAAACTGACTCTATTTGGATTCAAATATCTTGGATGTGAGGAACCAAAAAAAAGAGCCTCCAAAGAGCTAAAAGACTTTGTTCCAAAGGATTTGAGCAATGAAACCGCCGTTCGTGCCAACCTAAAAGAATTTGAATAAGATTTGAGGACATTGATTGAGCCATAGAGTTGACTACGTTGATTGGTGCCTCTTAAGACAAAGGATGGACGCTTATTGGAATGAAATTCTTACTTGGAAAGACATTAAATGAAAAAAATGGTAACAACATCGAAGATGTCATTAGAACTAAAAGACTACCGAAAGTATTTCAAGACCTCAATAAGAAGTTGTGATTTAATTGGCCTTTGATGTAGTGGAATCTCAAATTCAATGATCTTTGGCACCCTCTTTTGGAACCCAATAAAATAAATCTCTTGTGATAAATTCTCCATAGGAGTCTCCGTAGGAGAATCTGGACCAACACAAAACTAGCCAAAGTTTGCGATGTCATGCCTTGGTGTAAACTATGCCATCAAAGTCATCAAGATGTCGCACACCAATTCTTTTCGTGCCATAAAAGTACCAACGGTTGAAACATAGTCAACGAGAGGCTTACATTTGATCGGTCGATCAACTAGAAGCAAGATCGGCTTGGGGAGACAATTGGATGCTCCTTTGCCCTTTTGAACATGATCAAAAGTGAGTTCTTCTAGAAGATTTGGAGGGAGCACTCCTCTGCAAACGTTTATATGCCACTTCAAGAATGGTCCATCGAGTGCTTCCTAGACCTTTGTGTGTAGAAGGATAAGAAACACAAAGAGCCCCCCCCCCCCCTTCAAGCATCATAGTATCTTTGCAAAAAAAAACAACAAAATATAAAGAAAATGATTGCCAAATGAAGGAGATCATGCCACCATAAAGCTCCTTATTTTTTCCCTGTAATCTTAAACCTCTCGAGGCTGATAGGGTATGATGCCTTCTTTGTATCTCCTTCTTTTCTTTTGTACACTCTCCCTTGTTTATGTACTTGAGGTTCGAAAAAAATTCTATAAGGCAAGGATGTCCACTTTCTCCTACATTGTGTGCTATTACATGGGCTGATTTAAAATTTCATATCGGGAAGGAGATATTGGAATGTAAAACAGAAGGTCTTCAGATTATATATATATATATATATATATATATATATATATATATATATATATATATATATATATATATATATATATATATATATATATATATATATATATATATATATATATATATGAACAAGTTTGTCAAGAAATGTCTACAGAAGGTATTCGTGTGCTCCTTAAAGTAGATAAGAGACTTAACTCCAAATTAGGGTTTTTCTAGGAAATTTCGTTTACCGAGAAGAGCGAATGCTAATCATATTCCGACTTGCTTTAAAACATGTAACGGGTAAATTTTTCAATGTGGTCATGAAAAAACAAACAACGTTCCAACGTTTCCAATGGTATGCCGAAAATTTATAAAAAAAGAAGGTTTTTTACTCACAATCCTTTCTACCTAACCTACCTGGTATAACTTTATTTCTAAACCATTATAATTTCCCATATTTAACATACTTTTTGTTTTCTTGGATCCCTTCGAGGTATCATCTAATCCAAATAATTGTGCTTTCAATAGAGATTTCTAGGGTACGGGTGATATGCATGTTAATAAAGTAAAGAAAGTAGCTTGGGAGACAATTCAAAAGCATAAACAATACTGATTTATGGTCCGTTTCGATACAAAAAGATAGAAAAAGGAAAACTATGTTAATGGGTTAGAAACAATGAATGTATCTTTCTATTTAGGATATTGTGTCCTCTTCAAGAAGTACTACCTCTCTATATCTAAGATGTGTCTTCTTTGATGGTTGAAAAGGAACATTGTGTAGACTTAAACCATATATCCTAGTACATTGTCTGTTTTTCGTGACGAATGTGGTGTACCTTGGTGGTAGAAAATGAGAAACTTGGTAAAATTGACCAACATGCCCTCAAGTTTGCATTAAGGTGTTCGTGGATTTGTACAGGGCTCAGAATTCTGAAAATACCCATATCTATAGAGATGGTCACCGAGAGTTGAAGAACAAAGTTAGAGCTATCGGAGACGTCCTAGATGGGTATTCTAGAGGAAACATACTCTCTTGTTGTAGATAGCTGGATGAACCTACAAGAGAAAGAATAGGTCTGAAGGCCTTCCCGATTTTCTTAACAAGAGACTCATTAAATTTGGGACACGAATTGGAATAATGAATACTGGAGGTGCTCGTTTGAATGTATGTGGAATTTACCTTCTGACATCAAGCATAGTTACCCTGTATGGTTTTGCATCATTGAGCCTTTGTGGATTGCTCAACATGCTTGAAAAGCCAAAATATTGGGAGATGTGTCATGCATAATGCTGACGAAGATGTATCTCATAATGCCAAGACGCAACACATTAGGATCCTCTATGGCCTCCTATTCTGCACTCTCATCCTTTCTCCTATAAAAGGAATATTTTATGCAAAGGATTTCACTAAGATATTCCCTTGTCCAATATGTGGAGAGCTGTGGGCCTCTTCGACAAATTCTCTCCTCAAAACAGTGAAAACATTATCTATCTTGCCAATCACTTGAATCGAACAACACTTCTTCCTTAAGCCTAAGAATACTTCTTCCTTTAACCGAGTAGAAAGATAGCATATGTCCCATATGATTGCGTACATATGTAACTATTCTGGTTTCTGCGACCTCTTATATCTTTTCTGTTTTCCTGATATTTTGCTGTGTTCTGAAAAAAAAACTGCAAGCCCGAGAACAGGAACGAGACAAAGATGGAGATCGTACAAGAACCAAGTTGGGCAGGAGACATTTAGAGCGACTTGAGAAAGAGCGGCACATTTCTGCTTATTCAGATTGAGCTCGATGCTCTCGAGTTCACACAGAGTGACAACTGTCTTCAAAAAAATGAAACTGCGGCTGATGTAAACCATGATATTTTCATATGAAAACCAGTCCTCTTTTGTGTTTCGTTTGAGCAGTTAAACTTGTGCTTTGTGAGATATAAGTTTAACTTTGTGAGATATAGGGAGTACCATGAGTACTATGGTTGTTCACTTGTGCAATTTCAATTTCAAAGCTAACTAAGCTTCCACTAAACCTCCATTAAAAAAAAATCACAAAACTAGTGAAAATTTTTTAACAGTTAGCTAGGTTGTTGTTCTTACGAGGAAGGTAGATTCATGCTGCGGTGGACCCAAAACACTTTTCTTTATTCATGAACAGTTTGCCGCTAATCTGTGTGAATTGGTGAACTGAGTCTTAGCTCTCTTCTACCGTTTCTTAATCTTACTTGCAAATTTTATTTTATTACTATTTATATTTATCTTTATATTCGGAGGGTCACTGGGCACGAGAAGTTGACTAACCTGCTTTGTATCGGTCTATCAGATTTTTTTTTTAATAAAAGGAAGTTCAGCTTTGGCCTATTCTCTCGGAATTTAATTAAAATAAAGAAAAGTTACAAGTGAATGGGACTAGTGCCCATGGGACCCCCCAAATCCCACACTGCAAGGGACTCTGAGGGAGGACAATGGCAAGCTAAAGGGCATTACAAATGGGGCGGACAAATCTATCATCTCCCTCATGAGGGACTCATTTGGGTTTCAGCTTGTTATTTTCAAGGAGATAAATACAGTGATGTTTAAACGGTGGAGATTTATTATCTCAGGGTATTCTTTTACCTAAAAGAAACAAGGATTTTTCAATCGACCATTCCTTTGGAATCTGGCCAAAATTGGCAGCACATGGCTCCCTCCATATCTTCCAAAGAGTCCCACCCCTTATGGTATTCCACAGCCTAGATGAGCACTCAACCGCCTCACCCAACAGTGCCTGTTGCCAATTGGTTTGGTTCATGGGTCTCAATATGCACGTCATGTGGTGCCACATAACACGAGACTTGGGGCAATTGAAGAAAAAAGTGAGCTAAATCTTCGATGCATCAATGGCAAGGCTTGCACCATGGAAGCACACCGCAGATTTTGTTAGCCTTTAATTGAATTGGACCAAATACTCTTATGCAAGATTTGCCACATGAGAACGGACTTTTTGATCTCAATTAGGGGGTGCCAAATAGACATGAACTTTAATTCCCATCGAAGTTTGGTCCATGAAAGGCACCATCGCTTCTTAAGGGTGTGAGAAACATCTAAGTTCTCCTTGAAGTTTGGGATTCTGGATAGTTTCTTACTATTTCTCCATTTGAGGCCCTCCAGACAAGGAGGATTTTGTCCAGGCAAGGAGGATTTTGTCCACACAGAAGACGGGTAGTTGAGCGTTCCCACACAAAACACTTACCTTAAAGAAGAGTCCGTTGCTTGAGGGTAACTCTAAGTCTCGGGTCTAGGTCTTTCGTTTACTTCTCTCATATTTCGTTTACTTCTTTTTATAAACAATAGCACTATTTTATTATAAAAATAGCTGTTTCGGCGATAGAGATGCGTGCATAGTGCATAGATTGTCATGGCTGGAGAGGATACACCGATACCCCGGTCCCCAATCATCATCCCAATTCAAGGGTGTCTTCTTTTCCTCGAGATGGAAAAGCGTCTCTTAGCTTTGGCCTTTTTCAATTATGTGTGCTCAACGTAATCTATTGTTTACCGTCAGCTCCATTAGCTCCATGGCGGAGTAGGCTAGTGGCTGATGTCTTGAAGGTGTTTTGGCTGAACATGTCCATGAGTCTCTCATGAGAGATGCCTCTACCTTATGAAATTGGGTGTCTGCGTGTGTATTTCAAATTCATTGTACTGTTAAAAAAAAAAGAAGGAAAACACTACGTGGCCTACATAACCCTGCTTCAATGCCCAACAATTTGCAGGACGTTAGGGAAGGTGGGATACATCCCCATCATGCATCATCTTTTTTAGTCGGCATATTCAACGTCCTTTTTTTGTCAGAAACAATAATCCTACCGGATTGGCAGAAGATTTTGTCGTTGATTCACGTTGATGAACCACCATTTTCGATCCCCAAAGCATTTGTCGTACGATTGACGGGTTTTTCACTGCGATGGACAAGATTCTCCACGACGGACTCTTTCCCGCGATTGACGGCCTTTTCCGCGATGGATGGTTTTCCCTGCGTTTGATGGTTTTTTGAGCTCTGGTTTTGCCGCGACAATCGATGGTTTGGTGGCTACTGTTTCCCCCATCTCGGCGATTGTTGGTTTGGTCCCCGCGACTGATAGTTTTGTCCCGCGATTGACGGTTTTCTCCCCGCGTCTGATGGCTTCCTTTATGCTGCTGGTTTCTGTTCTCTCTGCCTTGTGGGCCTGACAGTTGTTCAACGTGGAGTTCTCATAGTCAGCGAAGTTGGAAAATGTTTTTTTGTGTAGAGAGAGTTTGAGAGTGCGCCACTCACGTGATTATCATTTGAATTTTGGGAGCATTGGAAACCTTTAGTTTTTGAGTTCTACTTTTGGCGTGGAGGCTCGAAGACTTTTGACTCGGAGGCATTGCATGTTTTTCAACTCCCGTGCATCTTCAATTCTACTTAAGTTTAAAGATAAGAAAGTAGCGGTTGTTTGTTGACTATAGGAGGTGGTTTTCAAGATTTCTTCAACACCATTCATCAGTGGAGCTTTGAAGGTTCGCATGGGCTTGTCGCTTCGATTTTAAAGAGTCTTTGCTCCTTTCTCTCTGTGGCCGCCTCTATGGAAGTGGTGGTCCCTTCCCTCATTATGAGTAATTTAGCTCCAGTTGTCATTGGCGAGGTTGACGTTGCCCCTAGCTTGTCAAAGACCGTGGTGGCCCCTTGGGTTGCCCTTAATCATGAGGTGATCCTTTCTACGCAAGAAGAACTCAAGAGAACTTGCCTTGTTGGCCAGCTATTCGGTCCTAGGCCGCCACTGGATTCTGTGCACCAGTGGTTTCGCAAAGAGTGGTTCTTGCGTGGCATAGTAGTGTGTAAGTGCCAATTCCTTCCAGCCAGACACCTCTTGCTTGTCTTTGAGAATGAAGAAATGGCACTCCAAGCCCTCAGTGTTGGGTTTTGGCAAGTCGGGCGTGCCACTCTATGCCTCTTCAAATGGGCCCCCGATTTTGTGCCCGACAACTCTAAACCCCTTCGGTACCCTCTCTGGGTTAAGCTCCCCAATCTCCCTTATTTCCTTTATGGCTTTTTGTGGGATATTGTCTCTTCGATTGGCAAGCCGTTGGCCTCGTGTGGAGATGTTGGGGGTTTCATTTATGAGGGCACAAAACACGCGTTTAGTGCTCGGTGGCATCCTCAAATGTGTGTGGAAGCAGACCTCAGCAAGCCTCTCCCCTCGAAGATTATTGTCGATTTGGGTGAAGGGGAATCTTGGGTTCAGGAGATCTCTTTTAAAAATTTGCCCAATGCCTGCTTTCATTGTGGTCAACAAGGCCATCGAATAAAAGATTGCCCCTTGAAGTAGAAGAAGCAAGAAACAAATAGCAACCCCCAAACTCTCAAGGGGAAGCAGATCGGCCCATCAGCTGAAGAGAAAGACAAGGATGACCGAATCCCAGAAACCGACTCAGAGGGTTTACACAGGTTAGAAGAAGAAGGAAAGCTAGCCCTAAGAGAAGCTCAAGCCCAAGGAGACATTTAGAGAAGTCTCGAACGCCAGAAAAGTCACTCAATAACTTATTTTGCAACCTCGAGAAAGAGGTTAATGAGCTTGATTATCCGGGAGGGACCCAAGACTTAGCGGGCACAAGTAACTTACCCTTGGAGTGCCCCCCCGCTAATGCGATCAATCAAGAGGACTATACAACTAGCAAAGAAGATGGATTCACCACAAGTAATGAGGACAATATGGATAGTGAAAGTTCCATCATTGGAACAACAATACCAGAAACAACCTCTCCTTCTCCCCCACAGGAGGCTTCCGGCAAGGGAAAACGGTATGCAGGTATGCCTTGGAAAAGCCCCCTCAAATCGAAGACGCATGGTCGAGACCATCCCCCCTCAGGAAAGAAACAAGAATCCAAGAGGAGAAAAGGGAAGACCCACCCTCGAAATGAGGGAAGTGCAAGAAAATGATCATCGCTTCACTAAACACTAGGGGGCTAACTGACCCATCAAGAGCCACCATTATTGGTCAATGGCTCCGCGACATAAGGTTAAACCTGGACTTCATCTGTCTTCAAGAGATTAAAATTGAAGGAGAAGACCTTCAAAAAAGACTTAAGAGCGTCTCTCAGTCCCATGAGTGGTTTTCCACAACCCATCAGCGTGGTTCTGGTGGAACTGCCATCGGTATCAATTACCATTGGGCTAATAAGCTTGACTACACGAGCGAAGACAGAAACCATAGGTGGATGGCGGTTACATTCAGCACCCCCTTCCAATTCTCCCTGATTTCTATGTATGCTCCAAAGGAGGATGCTGCGAGGATCGATACTTGGTCCTCCTTGGATTTGTTTTCTCATAATGTCATGATTTGCGGTGACTTCAATATGGTGGAGGACCCCTCTGATAGGTGGAACAACAAGGTCCGTATCATTGATGGCCAAGAGAAAGACACATGGGACCAAACCAAACTATTTCTGGATTTGGTCGAAGTCAAGGACCCCAATGGCTTTTCTTGGTCCAATCTTCAATTGGGTGAGGACTTGAGGAAAGAGAGACTCGACAGAAGCTACATTTCATAGAATCTCGTCCATCAATGGGTTCCTCCCACCCTAACGCAACGTATGGACCTCACCATATCATACCATTACCCAATGGTGCTCACCTTCCCCCCTCCATCTAAAAGTTGGAAGGCACCTTGGTTTCATGCCAGCCCATTTGTCTTTTCGCTCCCCTCTATCCACCATGAAATCACTAACGCGTGGCTTGAGGCCTTTGCCATCTGCCCCTCTCCAGCCAAGTGTTGGAGAAACGCGGTGGAAAAGTCTCATCAAATCTTGATTAGAACTACAAAGGCTCTCAAAACCATCCGCCAAAGACGTAGAGAAAACCTATACTGCCGGCTCCGGAGACTCGAAGAAGAAGTTAATAAAGGGAAGATTCAATCTCAGAAGGGACTCCAAAATATGAGAGGAAGATTAAGATACGAGGAGGAGATCAATATGAGAAATCTTCAAATTTATTTTAAGGAATGGTGGGTTGGTAAGGTAGACAGACCTTCCAAAGAGATGTGCAATATTCTCAGAAGAAAACAAATTAGAGAGGAGATCCTACTACTGCTTGACAAGGATGGGGCGTGTTAGACGACCGCCGGAGTGGGACAGACGTAATGACTGCCTGATATACCTGAATTATCAAAATCCGTGCAAAAAAGTTGGTACGCGCATCTTGAAAAAAGATATATAAAGCAATGTAAAGAGAATGGCGAGAGAGACGCTTGTGTACATGGTTTTAGAGAGAGAGAGAGAGAGAGAGAGAGAGAGAGAGAGAGAGAGAGAGAGAGAGAGAGAGAGAGAGAGAGAGAGAGAGAGAGAGAGAGAGAGAGAGAGAGAGAGAGGGATGCCCTTTCTGAAATTGTCAGAGTTTACTTACACTATGGTGAAGCTCTGAGTATTGTTTGTGTTGATTTCTGTTCTGTTTGCGTCGCCTACTCATACTGAAGTTCACCGTAGTGAATGTTAAATGTCAGTTTATGTGGTTGAGTACTGTTTTCGTATCGTAAGATTGTGTGCTCTTCGACCGTTGAAGTACCCTGAGTTAGTATAAGTGAATGTAGTACTCCATAAGTTGATTTGATACAGATTATTGCTTTTGGTAAATGTAACTTTTAATTGAATGTCTCGGGAAGTATTGTGGTGAGTGAATCTGTCTGATTCACTCTGTTTGGTATATTATATGTTCATGAATCTGTAGAAGGGACGATTGTTCTGTTCTTCGAGTAAACTGATCTGGAGAACTTTGGACGCAGGAATCTAAGAACCAAGTATTGATGTTGATTAGTAACTGAGCTAGACGAGTAGTCACGCTTGATGTTGTAACGAAGATTTGGGAAAATAGTACAGGGCCTTTGTTTAACAGACCCCTACCACTCCCAAGAACCCACGACGATCTAGTAATGTCTTACGGTAATGATAATTAGAGTTAACCATAGTTTACGGTGAAGCTCTGTATTACGTTAATCTTTGTTCGATAACGACTTGCGTTTTTCAGTAACACAGCATCGCTAGTTTAACACTTTAACACTTGGCGCCGTCTGTGGGAAAAGTGGCATCAAGATTGCCAGTCACCTGTCAGAATCAGATTATTGTTTGATTGTCAGTAGCAACAGAACCAGATTGTTGCAAACTGTTTCGTTAGTAATATCCCACGATTAATACGGAAAATGATAAATGCCGGTGACTCGGTCTGGCGAAACGTACCCCAAGAACCATCAGTCTGGAGTACTAAAGACAACTCTGGAAGGTAGAAGTACAACTAGGGCTGACCCAGTTGTCAAGAAAGTTCAGAACGTTAAAGCTGATTCCGGTCAAATTCCGGTAGAACGTGTTACGTCTCTGGTACATTCCAGTACTATTTCGGCACAGTCTGTCGAAGATATAGTAATTCCAGAACCTACCAAGACACAGTTGGAATCTAGTTTAACACTCTTGGAAAAAGATTTAGATTCACTTACGATTAGACATACCCTAGGCAAAGAAATCAGCAAAGGCAAAAAGACACCGCATTCGGGCACAAGTTCGGTTTATCCCGGTGATATTTCGGTAAGAGAATCTCAGTTATTCGGTGACAAATTAGCATTTTCTGCTGAATCTTCAGCCCAACTGCCGTGCTTCGAAGCAAGTTTTCATACACTGGACATCAAGGAAGAAGGAAGGCTGTTTGAAACAGAAATTCACAGCATAGTAAGCAAGCTCATTTCACCGGAAAGTGTGCCATCAGACGATATAGATTCCGGTAGTTCAAATATTCAGACCAGAAATACAGACGGAAGTTATAATATATTCAGGATGAACGGACAACAACAACAACAACAACAGTTATGTCAACCCAGGCCACCTCCAACGGGAGTGACATACACGAAGTTTGGTGGATTTCCAAGAGATGATCCGGATGCTCACGTACGCACTTTCGAGATAAGCTACGCCGTTCTCAACCATCCACCAGATCCGGCCTACAAAGCCATTGTCTTCCAATCTACACTTGTTAATGAAGCAGCCAGGTGGCTCACAGAATACGATATTAATCATTTTGGCACCTACGAAGCAGTTCGAGATGCTTTTCTGCAGTGATTTAGGCTAAAAAAGAATCCAGCCAAAATTTTTGATTATCTGCAGAGTAACAGATAGAGGGTGAATCAATCTGTACAGGAATATGCTACCCTTTTCAGAACACACTTAAGGCAGCTACCACCGGCTCATGCTAACTTACCAGATGATGTTATTACTCAGTGGTTCATCAATGGCTTGGTTCCTCAACTTAAGCAGATCATGATCATAAGATGTGTCGGAGCTATGACACTTGATGCAGTCATAGCAATGACTCTGCAGCTGGAAAACAAAGTTGGCGGATTTACAGAAGATCTGGAGTGGGTAAAAACAAACAGACATGTTGCCGAAGATATGACCAAACAAGTATATTGCACCACATGCAAAAATTCAGGACATACCATCACCAATTGCGCATTTAATCAGACATTCTGCGCTATCTGCAACATTGACGGACACATCACCGAAAACTACGCATACAACGCTAGAGTACAGGGAATAGCGACTGTCAATGCAATTATCCAGGAACAAGGGCAGCCAGCCAAACATTATGTGCCTCCACAAATGAGAAACAACCAGCAGCAAGGATATCGAAATTACCGAGGACAGAGGAATAACAACTATAATCCAAATCGCTGGCAGAACGGGCCACCACCGGAAAATCCCAATTTACCACCATCACGCTGTCATTTTTGTGGCGAATTTGGACATATTAGGAGATTTTAGAAAGATGCAGCTGAGTATGATCAAAGGAAGAAGGAACGTCAAAATCCAATGGCCAACATGGTAAAAATCACACCGGTGGAAACACAGGCTGCTGCAGTCCAGACCCGTTCCGGTAAACAATTGCAACCGGCAGTAGAAATTTTTGAACTAGGGATACGTGAACAACACAGAATGTATAACAAAGCTAGTCAATGGACCACAACAGAACCACCAGTCTTTCTAGAGCCTATTCCGGCAGCCCAGCCCTCGTTAACAAAGGAAGGACCACAACAAAGGGAGTTAGCAGCAGAAACATCATCAACAGCAGATACATTGCCCACCGTAGACACCTCCGCATCCGCAGAGGCATCAACTTCAACATCAGTAGAGCCTGTCAATCAACCTCAAGAGGCTTGGGAAATCTTATCTAAGGCATTGATCACTCTGCCTTTGTGCCAACTATTGGCATTAGTACCTGGAATTCGACAACGGTTCCAACAACAGTTCAGTCCGGTACCTTCTTGTATTTCGGCAACAGTAGCAGTTCAACCGGAACCTGATTCTACGGTTGATCATTCAGTTCCCTTGATTACAGTATGGTATAAGAATCATAAGATTACGCAGGTATTAAATGATGGAGGCTCTGGTGTTAACATTGCGACTACGGCATTATGCAAAAGATTAGGATGGACCGAAATTGAGCAAGTTCAATTTTTTGTCAGAATGGCAGATCAATCAAGAGTCCATCCTGTAGGACTTGTGCGAAATGTACCCATCACTTTACAAGGTACGACCTTTAAAATGACCTTTGTTATACTAGATCTGCCAGAATCTACTTTGGATTACAACCTTCTTTTCGGCCGACCCTGGTTTAAGCATGCAAAGGTAATACAGGACTGGTCCGCACAAGAGCTTACGTTTAAAGATGCCAATCATAGATATGTGGTAAAATTAGATGCTATACAACCTTACGAGCTACACGCTAGACCGTATTTTGCTGAACCAGTCCATATGCTAGATGGATTGTCAGATGATGAAGAAGAAGAGTTTCTGAAGAGTAACGCGGACTTAATTTCCTTAGGGACTATTGATCTACAGTCCGTTGTAGATAATTGGAATGCTTCAGTTTGTACAGTAATACCCATCACAGAAGAGGCTAAGAAGGAAGACACTGTTTCGACACATGACGATGAATTGCAGCAACTTTTTAAACCAACAGATGACATAGAGAAACATCACCAGTTCTATGTCCCCGAAGATCAGCTGATTACTTACAATTTAGGAGATGAAGATCATCCGCGTGCGGTAAAAATAAAGCAATATTTACCAGAAACATTTCAAGCAAGCTTAATCTAGTTACTCCGAGAATTCACTGACATCTTTGCATGGGACTACAAGGGCATGAAAGGATTGGACCCCCGTATCTACCAGCATAGGGTCATGCTGAAGCCAGAAGCAAGGCCGATAAAACAAACCAGCTACCGGATGAATCCCCATTATGCATCTCAGGTAAAGGCTGAACTAGATAGATTATTAAAAGTTGGATTCATTGTACCTATAGAGCATGCTGAATGGATTTCACCAATTGTGATCGTGCCAAAGAAAAATAAGCAACTGCGAATCTGTGTAGACTACCGAAAATTAAACGCAGCAACAGTACCGGATCCTTTCCCGATCCCCTATCTGGATACCATGCTTGATAGGGTAGCAAGACATGAAATGTATTCATTCTTAGATGGATACAGTGGTTACAATCAGGTTAGAATGGCTGAAGAGGATATACCAAAAACTGCCTTCATTACCAATTGGGGTGTCTTTGCTTGTACGGTAATGTGGTTTGGATTGAGAAACGCAACAAGCACATTTCAAAGATGTATGCAAGAAATATTTTCTCCTTATCTGACTTCATTTATGCAAGTATATCTCGATGATTTTTCAATTTTCGGTAAGTGGATAGCACATCTGTTCCATTTACGGTGCTGCTTTCAGAAATGCCGAGAGTATAGACTCTACTTAAACCCAAACAAATCTGTGTTTGCAGTTTCATGTGGCAAGTTACTTGGCCACATTGTATCTGCACAAGGTATCCAAGTAGATCCAGATAAAATTTCGGCAGTATTAGAAGCTCCGGTGCCCACTACACCAAAAGAAGTTATGCGCTTCCTGGGTCAAGTGCGGTGGCATGGCAAACACTTACGATGGCTTGCTCATCTGGCTATACCACTGAACAGGCTAATCACAAAAACTCCCCGCCAGTTCGAATGGACTCAAGAATGCCAAACTACATTTGATCGACTCAAGTATCTATTGACGCAGGCCCCAATCTTACAACCACCGGACTGGGACAATCCGTTCCATGTTTTTGGCGACGCTTCAGATATTACGATCGACAGTATTCTGATGCAACAAACACATAAGTGGTTTCGCCCTATTTATTATGCCAGCAGAAGGCTTGCACCTGCAGAAAGGAATTATTCTACCACCGAAAGAGAATATCTAGGATTAATTTACTCCATCAAAAAATTCAGACATTATCTACTAGGCCGGAAATTCACATTCCATGTGGATCATGCTGCCCTCGTCTATCTAGTAAGACAACAACATTTAGGCGGACGCTTAGCACGATGGGTGCTACTCTTGCAGGAATTCGATTATGAAGTTATTCACCGACCCGGAAATACACATGCCTTAGCAGATTTCCTATCTCGTCTAGATTCCGGTGAAGCTCCGATAGGCATAGATGACACAACTCTAGCGATCTATAGTTCTGAGCCACTGACTGATAAGACTGTCGAATCACAAGTACCACCTACATATTATGATCAGATTCTAACTTTTCTCACCGAAGGATGCTTTCCATCTGAGACCGCTAAGGTAGTACGAAGGAAAATTGCAGTCTTTAGTCGCCGATTCCGGTTAGTTGCTGGAGAACTATATTATGTAGATCACACCGGAATCCTACTCCGCTGTGTCCCTCCGCATGAAATTAGCTCAGTCATCACGATGGCTCACTCGACCCCTACTGTCTGTCACTTTGCCACAGATTTGACTCACCGGAAAATTCTGCAAGGAGGTCTCTGGTGGCCAACTATGTACAGAGATGTGGCCCGATTTGTCAAACACTGCGATACTTGTCAAAGGTTTGGACAACCACTGCAACGACACTTCTTCCCCTTGCAGCCTATTATGCCACTTGAACCATTTCAAAAATGGGGATTAGATTTTATCGGTCCGATCACACCTCCAGCAGTCTTCAGCAACAACAGATACATACTAACCTTTACAGATTATGCAACAAGATGGGCAGAAGCTTGGGCTTTACGGACTGCTACAGCGGTTGCAATTGCAAAATGTCTGTTAAATGATGTTTTCCCACGATTTGGCTTACCACTCGAATTGGTGACAGATCAAGGTACTCACTTTGTAAATCAATTAATGAAAGCACTCACCCAATCCTTCCAGGTGACACACAAACTCAGCTCTCCGTATTACCCTCGTGCCAATGGTTTGGCCGAAAGCACAAACAAATCACTATTGAATATCCTCCGAAAACTGATCATGGAAGCACCAGAAAGATGGGATCAACTACTACCTACAGTGTTATGGGCATACCGAACTACCTACAAGGTAACAACAGGATTGACACCTTTCAAATTAGCTTACGGCTTAGAAGCAATAGCACCAATGGAGATAGTTATACCAAGTTTACGAGTAGCCATTACCCAGAAACTGCTATCGGAAGACTCACTGTCATTTTGGTTGGACACGCTCAGAGAATTAGACGAACAAAGATGGCTCAGTTTCTTAACAATGCATGAAGTTCATCTAAGATAGGCAAGGACACACGATCGAAACCTGAAAACTCCAGTATTTTCGATAGGACAGCTTGTACTTTTCTATACTGCAAAGTCAAATAGATCCACAGGCAAATTCAAATTACGGTGGTTCGGCCCTTACAAAATCTCAGAACAAATCGGTCCAGCCACTTTTTGGTTGACTACGTTGACCGGAAATTCACTTCCAAAAGCAATCAATGGCTCAAAGCTGCGGCCGTATCAACATACCGCTAGCCCGCATTAAAACATTCGGAGGTGGACCGCATCTTTTTTGTTTTTTTCTTTATTTTTCTTGCAGTTCTTTCTTTTTAATAGCCGTGTTTTGTCATAAGCCGCCCTCCTTTACTCAAGCATGCACGCCAAATTGAAAGGAGTATCATTCCAGCACCACAGAATGATAACCCTCACTTCTTACCCCCACCGTAATATCTGTACTTAAGCTCTTTGGTTGCGCCAAAAAAAACACTATGGTGTTTTTGTGCTTGTAATTGTGTTTTCTGTGTTCTGTGTACTCGCGCTCTGTGCTCTGTGTATTCGTGTTCGCGTGCCCAATGGAAGCATTGGCGAACTACACAGCCTTTTGTGATGGTATCCCTACTGAGGTAGGAGAGTACCTGCGTATCCGAGGGTTGGCCAACTTCGCTGAGCTGCCATGGCACTCAGTGGAAGCCCATCCCTTCTTCGCACAAATCATCTCTGCCATCGCCCAATCCCCCATCGCTGACCGACAATGGCTCTTCCCCTCCCTACCATCTAGAACCGTAATAACCTTCCAGGCCTTTGCCGAAGCCTTCCGCCTCACTCCACAAGGCCGCGAGAATGGCCCAAGTATCCCCGTAGGCCGCATGACCGAACTTTTCCCCCGCCATTCATCAAATGAATACGCCATTCTCTGTCGCCCTGAACCTAAAAAAACCGCATTACAGTTCTTAGTTGCCATTCTTAACCTCCAAAAACGCACATACGGTATCTCCCGCCCATTCTATTCCGCCATCGATCTTGCCGCACGAGAACCCGTTAATTTCGCCTCATTTTTCTTTCACCGAATCCATAAGGAGTGTGTCGCCATCATGAAACAAGTCAACAAAGGAACCACCCCTCGATCCAGACTTCCCCACATCCTTTCTTTCCTCTTCCCAACCATACTCGCCGCTCAACCACCACCACGAGGACCAGTTTTCAGGCCGAAAGAGTCAGTTCAGCTACTAGAAGACGAGGAAGAAGAAGATGAAGAAGAGCTCAATTAGTTGTTTCGCCGGAAACGAATCAGGATTAGTTCCTCCGAAAGCGAAGCACAAGGCTCAGCCGGAAAGGACAGAGAGGACGATAAAGAAGAAGAAAAGAACGAAGAAGAGACATTCCATGATACAGCTACTTCAATGCATAATGAATCATCGACTGAGCAACACGAACAACAACATCAAGCAGAAACAGAAATAATTTCGATCGAAAAAGAATCAGAGCAACAGGTAGATGAACAGCAATCTCATCAAGGAGCACTAGACAATGTACTGAAGGCAGTGGAATCCATAGAAGCAAACAATGCAGAAACAAACAAGGTACAAACTACTGACTCTACCCTCCCCAAAACACCGCCTGTTAACCCCATTTCCCAACCTGAACCACCCCACAGTCCCATCAAGCCCAGTCACCACACCAGAACTTCTAAAGCCTCCACATCCTCCCTCAACTATTCACCTCCAAATTCACAACAACTCCTCACCGAAACCTCTTCGCAACCTCGCCCTCCTCTGCCACCCCACCCCGTTCCAGTTTTTTCAGAATTAGAAGCTATGGGTAGACTACTGATAAACCTATCCGAACAACTGCCCCAACACCTGAAACAAGTCACAGACGATGCACGAGAAGAATTCCAAAGGAAATTGGAATTAATGGAGGCGGATATCACCCCTCTTCAAGAAGAGTTACAAGCAGCAAGAGCAGAAAATCATGCACTATGTGAGGAGATCAAGCAACTACAGGCTTCGCTCCAAGCACAGGAAGAACACTCAAACCAGAGAGATAAGGCACTGGCTGAAAAAAACGAACTACTGACAGCTGCCGACACCGAAATACTAAAGTTAAAGCAAACAATCAAAGATACAGACGATACAAGAATAGCACTAGGAAATCTACTGGAAGAAACAAGACTCCAGTTACAGGACACCGTACAGAAATACCAAGAGCAGCAGAGAGAAGCAAAGCAGGCAGTAGAAGAGTTACAAAGAACAAAAGAATCCTTAGACGATGTCAACAACATGCTGAAACACCAACTAAACAGAGAATCTAAATATCAGAAGGACTTAGCAAATGTCCGCAGAGAATGGGATGCTTACTACCAAACCATAGAATTCCAGACCCAACAGTTTGGAAGATTAGATAATCAGGTACGTAACCAGAAAGACAGAATCAATGAGATGTAGAAACAAATAACGGACATGAAGACAGCAAGAGATGCGGCATTATCAAACGATTTTTATTTACAAGAGGCCTTTTTGCAAACACAGGACAAAATTTTGCTCACCGAAGCAATTGCACTTAGTTCCGTCAGAATAGATGCGCAGATTTTAGAACCCGACACTCTAAAGCAATTATTAGAAACCCTTAAGAAAAAAATAGCTCGTACATTTAGATTAGCCAGGAATATGTACCTCGAAGGTCTCATAGAAGAATAGTAAAATTCGTTCATGCGATTTCGCAATGTAATGATGAGTTCGAATTGAGTATGATATCAAGGTTTTGTTTCATGATACTGTTTCGCACATGTAAAAGACTTGCTAAGTCCAGCATCGATCTACGGAATAAAATGCAGAATGATGATTTTTACTTATGCTACAATTTCGGTAAGGGGAATGAAGTGTCATGTCCGAATGAAATATAATCATTCCAGCAAATGGCAGTTCAAGCTCTGGTGCTTATAAAATGCGTATGCTATTTTTTAGTATAGTATTCTTCGAGCTTGGGTGCTAGTTAACAAACTTCCAGCATATTATTTTCGGAGAGTCTTGCAACCATGTCTGAATCAGATATCCTAAGATGGTGACTCAGGAGGAGAGCAACTGCACAGAGAATGATAGTGCCTACATCAGACAACACTGATACTACATTACAGAATGAAAGCAATGATTCAACGACTTGTGCAACGACAAAGGCACAACATAACAACAAAGCATTATTCACCGATTTCAAAATAGAACTCGACATACATTCTATGAGGAATAAGAACTGGCTTCAGAGAATCAGACTACTACAGTTTGCCAAGCTACCATGGGAGCGCTGGACAGGTAATGAAGATGCAACGACTCAGTTGCAGATTATGCGACAAACAAAAGGACAAATTCTAAATCAGGTACAATTTTCACCGCAATTAGTCGCAGCAATATTTCAAGTGCCTCTGTATGACGATGACAGTATTCCTAATTGTTTGAATGACGACATGAGAAAGGATTTTGGAAACTGCGAAGGTCGTAGAAAATATTACCTGATGAAAAAAGCAGCATGCATTCGGCGTGAACAATTCAAATGGTATTTAGAGAGACTGTGTGTTATCGTCAGATTTGATTTAATGTCTAGAGAGAATTTTTCACCCTTAGTACATGCAGAAGGAGGTGGTAAAGTCAGCTGGGCTCACTGGCTGTATAACCACTTGTATACACAGATTTTTGTCGGGGACAAGCACAAGTCCCAAAAATGTAGTCGTCTGTCAGTCTTTTTAGCTGCTTTATTCGAATATGCACACTTAATCAAATATCAACAGGTAAGTAATATTTGTAATCAGACACTGAGTAGACCAGGGCAAGAACAGATAGCAGAGCCCGAGGACATAGCAGAAATGCCGGAAATTCTTTTTCCGGTAACAGATGGCGGTGAACAATCGCCTATTTTGGGAACCCCTTTTAAATTATCAACCAAAAGAAGAATGGAGGATCCATCACAACAAGTAAGTGCGAAAATATTGCAGAGTAATTGTTCGGATAATAACATGAGAACAATGCAGAATAAGTTGCAGGAAGTTTCGGACTTCCTACTGCAACAACAGGAAAGCATTCAGAACATACAAGAACAGGTAACTGTCAATAAAAATCATTCCAAATCATTGATTGAACAGAATAAACAATTACAGGATGCTGTGAATAGCAAGGACGATTTATTGAAGGAAATGCAGAATGACCACAAACAACTAGTGCTAGCTTTGATCGAGACCACAAGGTCTATTCAAGATTTTGAACCATGGCAGGTAGCAGTGCAGAAACAAATCCAAGAAGAGATGATAAATTTTTGCATGATAAATGCTAAAATGCAGGTAGAACATGTAGTTCTGCGTTCCAGAATACAAGTTTTACAGGAAATGGAAACCTAGTTATTAAATAATGAAGGCGTTGAATTGGATGCCACGTTGATGACAAAGATAGATATAGAGTCACTAAAACAACAATTGTATAATCCTGTACATGATACTTGGAAACTTTTTCGTAGAAGATGGCTGAGTATACTTGTTCCCCCAATGAATCAAAGGCGGTCCTGTTTTTTGTCCAACCATGAAAACGATCTCATGACAGTCATTAAACGACAGGAAAATCAGCTTGAAGAATACAAACACACGATTCAAGAATTCCAAAGAGAACTGTTATAGGTGCAGACACAGGTGAATTGGGAGCAGAACACTGACACAAACAATCAGACGCACCAAAGTGGCGAAGAAAATACTGTTAGTTTACAGAGTCTACAAGGTGCTCCCAACATCATTAATGAGTCTGAACATAACTCTGAAAGAATTTTTGTGGAACTTGCGGGTTCGAGTCCACCGTGCGTGCCAGTGTTAGACGACCGCCGGAGTGGGACAGACGTAATGACTACCTGATATACCGGAATTATCAAAATCCGTGCAAAAAAGTTGGTACGCGCATCTTGAAAAAAGATATATAAAGCAATGTAAAGAGAATGGCGAGAGAGACGCTTGTGTACATGGTTTTAGAGAGAGAGAGAGAGAGGGATGCCCTTTTTGAAATTGTCAGAGTTTACTTACACTATGGTGAAGCTCTGAGTATTGTTTGTGTTGATTTCTGTTTTGTCTGTGTCGCCTACTCATACTGAAGTTCACTGTAGTGAATGTTAAATGTCAGTTTATGTGGTTGAGTACTGTTTTCGTATCGTAAGATTGTGTGCTCTTCGACCGTTGAAGTACCCTGAGTTAGTATAAGTGAATGTAGTACTGCATAAGTTGATTTGATACAGATTATTGCTTTTGGTAAATGTAACTTTTAATTGAATGTCTCGGGAAGTATTGTGGTGAGTGAATCTGTCTCATTCACTCTGTTTGATATATTATATGTTCATGAATCTGTAGAAGGGACGATTGTTCTGTTCTTCGAGTAAACTGATCTAGAGAATTTCGAACGCAGGAATCTAAGAACCAAGTATTGATGTTGATTAGTAACTGAGCTAGACGAGTAGTCACGCTTGATGTTGTAACGAAGATTTGGGAAAATAGTACAGGGCCTCTGTTTAACAGACCCCTACCACTCCCAAGAACCCACGACGATCTGGTAATGTCTTATGGTAATGATAATTAGAGTTAACCATAGTTTACGGTGAAGCTCTGTATTACGTTAATCTTTGTTTGATAACGACTTGCGTTTTTCAATAACACAGCATCGCTAGTTTAACACTTTAACAGGCGGAATGTAAATCAGCGGAAGAAAACATTGGCATTATAGAATCACACTTCACGAGTCTCTTGGGTAGTGCTTGTCCCCTCTCCCCCCATAGGCGGGATTGCATGGCCACCATCTCTTGGACTTCCCCACATAGAATCCCATGCAACTTAAGCGCTCTGCTTGATGCCTCCATTTCTCAACAAGAGATCCAGGAAGTTATCAATTTGCTCCCTAACGGCAAGAGCCCGGGGCCAGATGGGATCACCAATGAGTTCTTTAAATCATTCAAATATGTGGTGGCCACCCCCTTGCGTCTTGTTTGGCTTGAGGCACTTGCGTTCGGCGCCCTTCCCACTTGTCTCAACAATGGCATCATCAAACTTATACATAAAAAAGGGGAGAGGAACAGAATTGGAGACCTATCACAATGCTTCAAACCAGATATAAGATTCTTGCTAAAGTCATTGCCAACAGGATATCGTGTCATTTAGACCAATGGCTTAGTAAGGACCAAAAAGGCTTCATTAAGGGAAGGTCAATTTTTGGAAGCTATCATTGATATCTGGGAAGGTCTGGACTATGCTGAAGAATCTAATCAGAACATCGTCTTCCTCAAGATTGACTTTGAAAAAGCCTACGATAGATTGGAATGGGACTATATTTTACAATCGCTAAAAGACCTCGGGTGTAGTAAGAGATTCCTCAGGATGATCTCCACTCTCCTTGGCAATGCTTCAACCAAAGTCAATGTCAATGGACAGCTTTCAAAGGCAATCAAATTGAAACGATCCATGAGGCAAGGTTGCTCGTTGGCCCCGCTGCTCTTTGCCATCGCCACTGAAGGACTGAGCCGACTTGTGGAGCAACAGATAGAGCTTGGTCATATAAGAGGCATCACTTTGCCACATAACTCTCGGCAAATGACCATGAGGCTATTTGCGGATGACACAAATGCCTTTGTTCACAATGATGATACCAGCTTCGAAGCCTTTTGGTGGTGCCTCGACACGTTTTGTGAGGCCTCTGGATCGAGAACTAACCATACCAAGACTGCATTTAGGGCTATCAAAGGGAATCAACCCAATCTCCTCGCTGTGCAAGGATGCCAAAGCATTCAATCAGGTCAGGTCGTTCGTATTCTTGGTATCCCCTTGGGATTCGGTGTTACTCTGGAACAAAGGTGGGCTTGGGTCCTCGCTAGACTTAATAATAAACTTAACTACTAGAAGGGTTTGCAAATCAATCTTGTTGGCTGGGCCATGGTGATCAACACATTCCTCATATCCTCAATCATATACTTTCTTTCTTGCTAGAGACCGAAGAATCAAGATTTAGCCAAATTAGAAAGTACTTGTAGGAACTTTTTGTGGATCGGGGACCATAATAGGAGGGGAGTGCCTAAAACCAAATGGTCCATATCCACTAGCCAAAAGGAGAATGGAGGTCTGGGTATTATGGACATTGGTAGCATGGCCAATAAACTTGCGGCTAAGTGGATGATTAATGCGTGGTGCAATAGAGATTCCTCCTGGGCCACATTAATTTTTAGAAAAACAAACATGATTACTTTGGTAGGCTACCCTGGATGGAAAAACCTTGACATCCTCACCCTCCTATTCTCTCCGATTCAGGTCTCACCCAAAGGATGAATCCTGGTAAGATCATTGTGGTTAAGCTGGAACACATTCAAACCTCACATCAGAATCAATGAAGATTGGAAGTGGGTTGCAGGTATAAGACAAAACGACTCTATTTGGTTCTCGATCCAAGGCATGAAGAACGTGGAGCCTTGGAATGTCTTGAGTGCCAAGAGACTCTGGAATAAGGGATTCAAACAATGGAAGCACCTCCAGAAACAGGACACGAACAGATGGGTGGACTTTGAGGACCTTGACCCTACTACTGCAGTCACATACGAGGAATGGAAGGTTTTACTGAGTAGACGCCATGCTTGGGACCGATCTAAAATCCGACTACTTATGGGACAGGACTCTCCGAACCCAATGGGCCTTAACTGGTATAATGGTAATCACATTTCCAAGCTTCCATATGTCGAAGCTTGCAATGACATTCACATCAGTCTGAACAAGAAATGGTGTCTCAACTGGACGCGACTTCGATGGGATATGAAATTTATGTCTATCTGGCACCCTCTCATTGAAAACAAAAAGTTAGTTCTCCTATGGCAAATCCTACACCGTGGAATATGGACCAATGCAAAAGCTAACAAGATCTTTGGGGTTCCACCCTGGTGCAAGTGATGTCGCCGTAGCAAAGAGGATATAGGTCACCTGTTCTTTGCTTGCCCTAAATCCCTTTGGTTATGGAGGGTTCTTGGTCGCTCTTTGGGACTCCAAGAACAAATCAATTGGAAGCAAGCCCTCATTGGTGAAGCAATCGGTTGCTCTGCGATGTTGTGGAATGCGATTAGGGAGAGATCCTAAGGAAGATTTGGTGAGAAAGATGTGCTCAAAACTTTGGCAATACCCCCAAGGAGTGGTCGATTGAGAAGTCCCTTTTCCTTCTCGGCAGAAGAATTGGTAACTGTAAGAAAAACCCCCCCTTCAGACATCACAAAGAGCTACAGTATGTCAACAATAAGCTTAAAGCCAAGTGGGCTCCACATGATGGGGATGCAAGGTTTATCAACCTCCTCTATAACTCCATGTAAGCCTTGTAAGGCCTACCACAAAGGCTATGGTAGATCATCGGAATGAAAATTAGTCATCAGACATAGATCAGGTGGAAGCCAGCTCTGCTGGGAGAAGCGCGTGGTCACTCCGCAACTCTCCGGAATGCTCGAAACTCTGGTCGATTGAGTTTTCACTGTTCCTCCTTGGCAAAAGGATTGTTAATTGTAAGAAACTCCCCCTTTTTTTGGGAGTCATCAAGTTTTCCTTTTGATCAAGAACACAGTTTACCCACATGGGCCCCGCTTGTGGGTGATGGGTGGGTGACTAACCCTTTTATTGGAAAGCCAGCTACACTCTGTAAATGCTTCCCCCGCTCTGTGGGATACGGGGGATCCCGTGGGCACTAGTCCCTTCTTTTTGTATTTTTTCTTTATTTAATTCAAGTCCGGGAGAGTAGGCTAAGACCAAACTTCCTTTATATTAAAAAAATCCTACCGGATTTCGGAATCCCATTTTGTGTGATCGGTTTCCTCCGTGAACGAACGTCATGCATTTCGTTTGACCGGGTAGACATTTGAGATCTTGGGAGGAATCAAAGAACGTTTTCCACGCTATAAGTATTTTTTATGAGAGTTTTCCACGCAATAAGTGTTCTTTTTTACGAGGATTTGGGTTTTGGGTTCTCTTTTGAACTATAAGGCTCACTGAAATGAAGAGACAATTAGAATTGTTACAGCATTTTGGACGTGCCAAATGGTACAATAAGTTCCCTGTGGGTGGTTCTAAGCTTTCTTTGAAACTCTCTCTAACATTTTTTTGTATTTTCCGTGGCTACAATATTAGCTATAAAAAGTTCATAAAATATAGCTATAAATAATGTATTCTTCCAGTAACAACCGACTCAGAAGCTGAATTAGTTTTCTTCAGCTTTTTAAAATGGATTTTGACACAAATTATGAGCAACTGCAATGAGACTTCATCTTCCAATCTCGATACTGGTGTTGGAGAAAATCGCATGATGTGCACGAGTTGTTTGAGAATGCCTATACCACACTATCTATCCATGACGATATCTCTTAAGCTCTTCTTAAAAGTCTCATTCGGCATTGCCCGTTTATTGTTTGATATGTGTAGTGATGCTGTGAATTGCTTAGTTCAAAAGAAAACAAAAAGTTTTCGTAAAAGTAAACAGATCAAAGTTGATGGTCAGGAACCTCTTTTTCAAACCATCCGCTAGAAACACGCTTTGCTTGGAGAGATCGCCTATTCTTTTTCTCTTTGGAATGTCATTACAGGCAATGCCCTTCGGAAAATCTGGATGCAAAGATGTGTAGTCAACTTTCAAGGTCCCCCAAAGGTTTTTTCTAATTACAAGAACTAGAAACTATAACATATCACTCCCTGATAACAAGAATTAGAAACTATAACTATAACAAGAATTAGAAACTACAATATCACTTCCTGAATTAGAAACTATAACATATCACTCCGTCGTTTAAACGCTTGTTTTTGAGAGCAGCAAGCCAAATAAAAATGGACTCCTACTCAAAGAGAGGAAAGGATTATAACCATGCAAAGATGTCAGCGAATTCTCGGAGTAACTGGATTAAGCTTGCTTGAAATGTTTCTGGTAAATTTTGCTTTATTTTTACCGCACGCGGATGATCTTCATCTCCTAAATTGTAAGTAATCAGCTGATCTTCGGGGACATAGAACTGGTGATGTTTCTCTCTGTCGTCTGTTGGTTTAAAAAGTTGCTGCAATTCATCGTCATGTGTCGAAACAGTGTCTTCCTTCTTAGCCTCTTCTGTGACGGGTATTACTGTACAAACTGAAGCGTTCCAATTATCTACAACGGACTGTAGATCAATAGTCCCTAAGGAAATTAAGTTCGCGTTACTCTTCAGAAACTCTTCTTCTTCATCATCTGACAATCCATCTAGCATCTGGACTGGTTCAGCAAAATACGGTCTAGCGTCTATCTCGCAAGGTTGTATAGCATCTAATTTTACCACATATCTATGATTGGCATCTTTAAACGTAAGCTCTTGTGCGGACCAGTCCTGTATTACCTTTGCATGCTTCAGCCAAGGTCGACCGAAAAGAAGGTTGTAATCCAAAGTAGATTCTGGCAGATCTAGTATAACAAAGGTCATTTTAAAGGTCGTACCTTGTAAAGTGATGGGTACATTTCGCACAAGTCCTACAGGATGGACTCTTGATTGATCTGCCATTCTGACAAAAAATTGAACTGGCTCAATTTCGGTCCATCGTAATCTTTTGCATAATGCTGCAGTCGCAATGTTAACACCAGAGCCTCCATCAATTAATACCTGCGTAATCTTATGATTCTTATACCATACTGTAATCAAGGGAACTGAATGATCAACCGTAGAATCAGGTTCCGGTTGAACTGCTGCTGTTGTCGAAATACAAGAAGGTACCGGACTGAACTGTTGTTGGAACTCTTGTCGAATTCCAGGTACTAATGCCAATAGTTGGCCCAAAGGCAGAGTGATCGATGCCTTAGATAAGATTTCCCAAGCCTGTTGAGGTTGATTGACAGGCTCTACTGATGTTGAAGTTGATGCCTCTGCGGATGCGGAGGTGTCTACGGTGGGCAATGTATCTGCTGTTGATGATGTTTCTGCTGCTAACTCCCTTTGTTGTGTTCCTTCCTTTGTTAACGAGGGCTGGGCTGCCGGAATAGGCTCTAGAAAGACTGGTGGTTCTGTTGTGGTCCATTGACTAGCTTTGTTATACATTCTGTGTTGTTCACGCATCCCTGGTTCAAAAATTTCTGCTGCCGGTTACAATTGTTTACCGGAACCGGTCTGGACTGCAGCAACCTGTGTTTCCACCGGTGTGATTTTTACCATGTTGGCCATTGGATTTTGAAGTTCCTTCTTCGTTTGATCATACTCAGATGCACCTTTGCAAAATCTCCTAATATGTCCAAATTCACCACAAAAATGACAACGTGGTGGTGGTAAATTGGGATTTTCCGGTGGTGGCCCGTTCTGCCAGCGATTTGGATTATAGTTGTTATTCCTCTGTCCTCGGTAATTTCGATATCCTTGCTGTTGGTTGTTTCTCATTTGTGGAGGCACATAATGATTGGCTCGCTGCCCTTGTTCCTGGATAATTGCATTGACAGTCGCTATTCCCTGTACTCTAGCGTTGTATGCGTAGTTTTCGGTGATGTGTCCGGCAATGTTGCAGATAGCTCACAATGTCTGATTAAATGCGCAATTGGTGCTGGTATGTCCTGAATTTTTGCATGTGGTGCAATATACTTGCAAGAAAAAATAGCACAACCAAATAGACACTAGATAGAGTTGAGCCGAAATGCAGATAAAGAGAGACACAAAATGAGACATAAAGAAGTCAAATTTGACCAAGAGTAATGTAGCTAGAAAGATGGTATGGTCCACCTATGCAGTCCCAATATTGAGTTTTGATGGGGATCTAGGGAGACTCCAAATGAAGCACTTACTAGTGCACATTGTTGTGTAGAGTTATACATGGACCATGCAGCTTGTATAACTTTCACAATGGGAGTCCATATAGATAAACATGGCTAGGAGAGATAAATTCATCGAGAAAAATATAATGTAATAATATGTCCACGACTAAAGGTCGTACCATCTAATTCCTATGTGCCTTGGGGATAGGTTCCATAGACCCCATAGAAGGGCGCAAGCACCCTTGTACACTCACCCCGTTCAGGTTCTATGGGGAAATCGCATGGTACCACAAGGACTTTATTTTTCACTTCAATGGAAATCCAGTGGGCCATAAGTTTATGTGCTACCTAAGCTAGTGACTAGCTTCACAAAGATCGTATATTACCATCGTTGATCAGAAATAGACTTCATCTAACCTAGAATTTAGGGTTCCACAAATCTCGAGGATCTCACATTGGCTTCTCGTCATAATGGAGGCCTTACAACATAGAGCAAGATAGATCATTTGTGTTGACTTGAGGGTGGAGTATTGAGTATATCCAACACCCCCAGCTCAATGTCCAACCTTTGGTGAACTACCCCTTGGTCTAATAACAAGATTTGGAAGGTTTCGATAATTAATTTGTTCTCTCACAAGAGGCTTGGTGAGTTTGTACGCTCCATTTTCTTCAGTTTTACATTAGCCATGACACGATGCTCGATCAACTCAGTCATATACGGAGACTCAACTTCTATGCGTTTGGTACATGCATGAAAAACATGACTTGGTGATGGTTGTGCAACTTTGGTTCTCACACTACAACCCCATAGCATCTTTTCCTTTTATTCCTATCTATCATAGGATCCTCCACAACCATATGGCTTCACAATATACAACACATGTTCCTGTGAACTCAAATTGATTGAAAATGCTACAATCGATTGCTTCTTGATGATCCAAGACAGAATCCCAGATTTTAAAGAAAAGCAAGATTCAGAAACTAATATTCTGGCATCAATATCTCTTACAAAGTTTGAATCACAATATCCAACCAGAGATGATGTTTTTTCATAGAGAATACCATAATCCATGGTTAGTTTCACATACGTGAGTATTTGCATGCTTGCTTTCTAACGACTTTGGGAGGGCTTGTTAGAGAACCCGCTTCGCATCCAACACAATAGCAAATATCTAGTCTATCATTGTAGAAGTATATAAGATTTCAAAATATTTCTTATATCTTCCAATATCCACTCGAGGTGAAGTATATTGAACAAATAACTTTTCTCTTTGTTCCATAGGTGTAGAAATCTCCTTGCAATCACTCATGTCGAATTCCTTCAAAATATGTGTTGCATACTTTTGATGAGAGATGAACATCCTCCCTCATTCCTACCATACTTCAATCCCTAAGCAGTAATGCATTAATTCGAGGTCTATCATTTCAAATTCTGAACTTAGGGCACCTTTTGTTTCTTCAACAAAAGCATCATTGTTTCCTATAATCACAAGGTCGTCCACATAGAGTACAATCACATTTTTCTTCCCTGCTTTATTTAGAACATACACCTTCACATCAACAATGCAACTTTTGAAACCTAGATCTAAGACATATTTATCATTACAGACAAAGCATGCTCTAGGGGCTTGGTTGAACCCATATAATGCCTTCTCCATCTTACATTCCCTATTCTTTGAATGCAAGTTTTCAAATGCAAGTGGTTGAGACACACATATAAATCCTACTTGAGGTCTCCAATCAGGAATGTTTCTTGCTTATCTATGCGATAGATTGGCCAATGTTTATGCACAACCACAACAAGTACTACTAGGATAGTATTCATCCTTGGAGTCCCGGCAAAGGATTCAAAAAAATCAATCTCTTCAATTTGTGATTAGGGTTCTGCGCTAGGTCTTGCGTTTTAATTTTCCAAAGTACTGTCAACCATGTACTTTAGCTTCCACACCGACTTTGTATCAATGACTTTGTGCTTAGGGTGTCTATCCACTAGCTCCCAAGTTTCATTCTCCTTGATGTTATCATATTTTGTGTGCATGGAAGCCCTCTAATTCTGATCATGGTTTGCCTCTTCAACCTTGGTTGGATTCTTTGATTGTTCTTGAATGCGTTCAGCCACCACGCATGTAT
This sequence comes from Ceratopteris richardii, assembly GCA_020310875.1. NCBI lineage: Eukaryota > Viridiplantae > Streptophyta > Polypodiopsida > Polypodiales > Pteridaceae > Ceratopteris > Ceratopteris richardii. The sequence goes on from CM035410.1 coordinate 93,428,323, forward strand.
TTTATGATATGGGTGCTTCTCCATTTTTGCCCCTCTGTTATTTATGATCACCTTGGTCCATGTGTATCTTGTTCTAGTGACTCTGGGATCTACTTTGCAAAATCATAACGCTAGCTCACCCAATGTGGCAATGGATTTTCGGTCGGGTGGCAATAGGTTAGTGACTTTGAGAATCATGATTTGAAGTTGTTGCTTCCTTCTCATGTGTTGAAGATATGGCTCTTGGGCAATGTTCATAGTGGGTTTCCCCTTTGCCTCATAATAAGGTGGAAGCTCTCTTTTTCTCCTCCACTAGATGTGGGTGCTCCTCCTTAAACAGCACATCGTGCTTGCCATCATGTTTTTACCATCAAGTTCCTAAATGCTATAAACCTTTTTATCCTTGCGCTACCCTACAAAAATACATTTGATGCTTTTTGGTTGCAGCTTGTTTCTCTGCCTATCTAGAACATGTACATAAAATTCACTTTCAAATACTTTGAAATGGGAAAGAGATGGCTTCTTGTGGAAGGTTTCCATCAAGTGCATGTAACTTTGATTCGAAAAGTAGAAAAGACGTTTGAGACACTCAAATCAAAATTGACTTGGAAAACCCTTTCATTTCAACATGCGCCTTCGCATCTCCATGATGATTCAATTCTAAAGTTCTACAACATCATTTTCTTAAGGGCTTTGTAACATTGTGATTTGATGCTTGATTCCTTTAAGCTTGTAGAAATCTTCAAGCTCTATTGATTTTAAACTCACCACCACATGTGCAAGCTGTTAGGTATTTTTTTGGATTTAGATGTCTTTATGAGTTATGAGTGGGATCGGATCCAACCTTGGTTCGAAGCTTCAATTAAAGGTATGGAGTTAAAAGTTTTTGGCAAAGCCATGATTATCAACAAGATCTTAATATCCTCGATCATTTATTTTCCCACCTGCATCTGATGGACCAACATAGAGGTCAAAAAAATGAAAAAAAAAATTGTATAAGTTTTTTGTGAATGAGTGACCTGAATTAAGCAAAACCCCAAAAATCCAGCACGAGATTTGCAGTTGCCCAAACGACAAGTGGACTTCATATTTTGGGTGTGAAAGATATGGATAGCAAGCAATAATCCAAATGAATGATTGAATTTTGGGTGTGAAAGATATGGATAGGAAGCAATAATCCAAATGAATGATTGAAGCTTGGATTAAAAACAAGAAATAATTATCAAACTTGATCTTTACAAATAGTGCTAACTTCACTTTGCTGGGTTCCTTAAGGTGGCAACATTGTGACGTCCTCATTGTTCTACTTCCCCTAAGCCTCGTTACCCCTAGCAACAACTAGAAGTGGGCAGTTGAAACCAGAAAAAATGACTCCATTTGGATTTAAATACCTTGTAAGTGAGGAACTAAAAACGAGAGCTTCCAAAGAGCTAAAAGACTTTGTTCCAAAGGATTTGAGCAATGAAACCGCCATTCGTGCCTACCTAAAAGAAATTGAATAAGACTTGAGGACATTGACAAGAGCCATAGAGTTGAGTACGATTATTGGTGCCTCTTAAGACAAAGGATGGATGCTTGGAGCGGTTCCAAGAGTCGCCTTCTTATTGGGCATGAAATTCTTAATTTGAAAGACATTAAATGAAAAAAATGGTAACAAGATCGAAGATGTCATTAGAGCTAAAAAACTATCGAAATTATTTCAAGAGCTTAATAAAAAGTTGTTATCTATCTCAAATTCAATGATCTTTGGCACCCTCTTTTGGAACCCAAGAAGGTAAATCTCTTGTGACAAATTCTCCATAGGAGTCTCGATTGGAGAATCTGGACCGACATAAAAGTAGCTAAAGTTTTGCGCTGTCATGCCTTGGTGTAAAACTATGCCATCAAAGTCATGAAGATGTCGCACACCTATTCTTTTCATGCCATAAAAGTACCAATGGTTGGAGCATAGTCAAACAGAGGCTTACATTTGATCGGTCAGTCAAGTAGAAGAAAGATTTGCTTGGGGAGGCAATTGGATGCTCCTTTGCCCTTTGGAAGATGATCAAAAGTGAGTTCTTCTAGAAGATTTTTCTTTTTAATATAAAGGAAGTTCGGCATTAGCCTACTCTCCCGGACTTGAATTAAATAAAGAAAAGTACAAGAGAAGAGGACTATTGCCCACGGGACTCCTCGAATCCCACAAAGCAAGGGAAGCTTTTATAGAGCTTAGATGGAATTACAAAGAAGGTTAATCACCCTCTCATCACCCTTATAAGGGGCCCACTTGAGTTTAAGCTTGTTTTTGAACAAAAGGAGTACTTGATGATGCCTGAAGGGGGGGGGGGGGGGATTTCTTACAGTTAACAATCCTTTTCCCAAGGAGTAACAACGATTTCTCAATTGACCACTCTTTGGGGGAGTCACCAAAGTTGAAAGCACATCTTTCTCGCCAGATTTACCATAGGACCTCCCCTCTGATGGCGTTCAAGAGAGTCGTGGAGCAGCTGATCACTTCTCCCAGCAGGGCTTGCTGCCAACTGAGATGTTTCTGAAGACTAATTTTCTTTCCAACCGTCTCCGAGAGTCTGTTGGAGTTGGGGCAGGTAAAGAAGACGTGTGAAACATCTTCGATAGACCGGTAGCAACGTTTGCACCAGGGAGGAATCCGACAAAATTTTCTAGCGTTAAGGTTGGTCGAGATTCCATAATGAAGAATTTGCCATAAGAGGACAGACTTATTGATTTCTATGAGGGGGTGCCAGATAGCCATGAACTTCATGTCCCATACCGAAGCTGCGTACATGACAGGCACCACATCTTGTTGATGTTAACCTGATATTCATTCCTTTCTTTGATGTTCGGGATTTTTGATAGGCTATTCCCATTTTGCCATTTGAGACCAAGCGAGCTCGACGTGTCGTGTCCCATGAGAAGGCGAACTTTGTGTCCGTCCCATGAGACATCTGCTTTGCAAAGTGTTCCATTCTTCGTACGAAATGTTGATGCAAGGGTCAATATCCTCGAAGTTGATCCAGCGGTTGGTGTCTTGTTTCTAGAGATGTTTCCATTTTTTGAAGCCTTTATTCCACTTCTAGTCTTCACTAATTCTTGTGTAGGTTTTGACTTTGTTCCAACTCTTCCATAGGGAGCACACGAAATTAGAGCCTTTCGGGAAGACGGGAATCAGTGAAAACAACAAGGTCAAGATGTCAAGATTCTTCCAATTTGGGAAACGCATGAGAGCCAACTCATTCTTGTTTCAGAAGATCAACTTGGCCCACGAGGCCTCCCCATTGCACCAAGCCTTAATCATCCATTTGGCTGCCAGTTTGTTAGCTATGCACCCAATGTCCAGGATACCAAGTCCCCCACTATCTCTATGGCTGGTGCAGATGGACCATTTGATTTTAGGCATCCCCCTCCTATTGTGGTCGCTCGTCCAAAGGAAGTTTCCACAAATACTATCCTGTTTGGACAGATCTTGCTCTTTCGGTCTCCAACAAGAAAGGAAATAAATGGTAGATGATAGGAGGAACATGTTGATAACCATAACACGACAAGCAAGATTGATTTGTATACCTTTCCAATAGTTAAGCTTGTTTTTGAGTTTGGCCAGCACCCAGTTCCACCGCTGTTCCATAGAGATGCCAAACCCCAAGGGGATCCCAAGAAGCCGAAAAATTTGGCCCTGCGGAAAGATTTCACAGCCATGATCAATGAGAAGGTTGGGCTGTGACCCAACAATAGCTCTAAAGGCGGTCTTAGAGTGGTTGATTGTGGATCTAGAGGCTTCACAAAAAGTATCCAGACACCTCCAGAACATCTCCACGCTGGTACTATCATCAGCAAAAAGTCTCAAGGTGATCTGACTGTGGTGATGAGGCAAACGGAGGCCTTTGATATTACCAGCTTCCACCTGATGCTCCACCACCTCCTAAGCCCTTCCGTGGCAATGGCAAAGAGAAGTTGTCTGATAGATCTTCTAAGTTTGATCACCTTTGAAAGTTTGCCGTTAATGTTAATTTGGGTAGATGCGTGTCCGAGAAGGGTCGTGATCATCTTGGTGAATTTCTGACTGCATCCAAGTTCTTTTAGAAGATTTGGAGGGAGCACTCCTCTGCAAACGTTTATATCCCACTTCAAGAATGGTACATCGAGTGCTAGCTAGACATTTGTGTGTAGAAGGATAAGAAACACCAATAAGCCCCCCCCCCCCCCCCCCCCCCCTTCAAGCATCATATAGTCTTTGTAAAAAAACAACAACAAAATCAAACGAAAAGGATTGCCAAATGAAGGAGATCATGCCATCATAAAGCTTCTTATTTTTTCCCACTAATCTTTTACCTCTAGAGGTTGATAGGGCATGATGCCTCCTTTGTATCTCCTCCTTTTCTTTTGTACACTCTCCCTTGTTAATGTACTTGAAGATGGAAAAAAAAATTCTATAAGGCAAGGATGTCCACTTTCTCGTACATTGTGTGCTATTACATGGGCTGATTTAACATTGCATATCGGGAAGGAGATGTTGAATGTAAACCAGAAGGTCTTCAGATTACACACACACACATACACACACACACACACATATATATATATATATATATATATATATATATATATATATATATATATATATATATATATATACATATATATGAACAAGTTTGTCAAGAAATGTCTACAGAAGGTATTCGTGTGCTCCCTAAAGTAGATGATAGATCTAACTCTAACTTATGGTTTTTATTAAGATCTAACTCTAGCTTATGGTTTTTCTTGGAAATTTCGTTTATCGAGAAGACCAAATGCTAATCATATTAAGATTTGTTTTAAAACAGGTAAGGGGTATTTTTTTCAATGTGTGCTACATGCTAGATGTCTCAAGTGGACATGAAAGAATAAACAACGTTTCATCGTTTCCAATGGTGTACCGAAAACTTAAAAAAAGGAAGGTTTTTACTGACAATCCTTTCTACCTAACGTACCTGGTATAAATATATTCCTAAAACATTACAATTTCCCATATTTAACATACTTTTTGTTTTCTTGGATCCCGTGAGGTATCATCTAATTTAGATAATTGTGCTTTCAATCGAAATTTCTAGGGGTAGGGGTGATATGCATGTTAATAAAATAAAGAAGGTAGCTTGGGAGACAATTCAAAAGCATGTTAGCTTGGGAGAGTGCTTGGCCTCGGTGTGTTTGGGGGTCAGTCTTCTCTCCATGTCGGAGGGCTCTGCCTTTGGATCTTGAGCAGTGGTAGTTGTGCAAGTCCCTTTTGGCCATGGATGTGGCTTCATCCTCTCTCGTGAAAAGTAATCGGGCCCCTCCCCCCGGGGAGACCGATACACTGGCCGCTCTGCTGGAGGGGGGGTCGTGTGCCGCCCCTGGGGCACCCGAAAGGGTTGAATCCCCCGTAGTGTCCCTCAGTAGACCCGCAGTTCTGTCTGCTCAGGAGGAGCTTAAGAAAGTGTGCCTCGTTGGCCAAGTGTTTGGCCCTAGGCCCCCGCTTGAAACTGTGCGACAATGGCTTCGAAAAGAGTGGTTCCCTAGGGGACTAGTGGTCAGCAAATGTCAGTTCTTACCAGCGAACCACATGCTGCTAGTCTTTGAAAATGAAGAGATGGCGTTCCAAGCCCTAAGCGTTGGCACCTGGCAGCTTGGTCGGGCGACCCTGTGCCTATTCAGATGGTCCCCAGACTTTACTCCCGACAAATCGAAATCGCTTCGGTACCCCCTTTGGGTTGAGCTCCCGAATCTCCCTTACTTCTTGTACAAATTCGTGTGGGACATTGTCTCTCCTATCGGCAAGCCGCTGGCCTCACGCGATGACATTGGTGGTCTAATCTATGAAGGCGCAAGACACTCGTTCAATGCCAGGTGGCACCCACAAATCTGCGTCGAGGCCGACCTCAGTTCGCCACTTCCATCAACGATCAAAGTGGACATGGGAGAAGGAGAAGTTTGGGAGCAGGATATCACTTACAAAAACCTTCCCAACGCGTGCTTTCGTTGTGGTCAGCAAGGTCACAGGATTAAAGACTGCCCTCTCAGGCAAAAAAACAAACGATCTCAAGAAGCCTCCAAAACAACTCAAGACAAAGTCGTCGACTTGACCCACCCGACCAAGGAAGGGGAAGGCAAGGGTCTCCCCAATCCACAAGATGATGCTGACGGCTTTACTGAAGTCAGAAGAAGAAGGAAAAGAAGTCCGAGGGCCAACGGCGAGAGAAACAACCTGCTAACTAACCCCTACAGCAACTTGTATTGCAATCTTGGTAAGGAGATCAACGAGCTCGACTACCCAGGTGGGAAGCCACCTGAGGTAGACAACTACGACGAAGCCCTAGAGATCCCGGAAAACAAAGAAACCCCCCAGGAGGGTTACACTACAAGCAAAGAAGATGGTTTCACCACTAGTAATGAAGATAACATGGACAGTGAAAGTTCCATCATTGGATCGACGATCCCGGAAACAGTACCGAGCACGGGGCCCAATTCTCCCCAACAAGGAGCATCCCGCAAAGGAAAACAGCCTATGGAGTTACCATGGAAAAGCCCTCACAAGAACCGACTGCTAAGCCGGGATCAGATCCCAGCGAAAAAGAAAGATGAAGCCAAGAGAAGAAAGGACAAGGCTCCCTCCCGCAAAGAGGGATCAACACAAAAATGATTGTTATCTCGCTAAATGCTAGAGGGCTAACCGACCCCTCAAGAGCGACCATCATTGGTCAATGGCTCCGCGACATTAGCTTAAACCTAGACATTATATGTATTCAAGAGATTAAAACTCACGGAGAAGACCTCCAGAAACGGCTCAGACAAGTCTCCTCGGCCCACGTGTGGATCCCGACGAAGCACCAGCGGGGGTCCGGAGGAACGGCTATCGGGATTAAGCAACGCTGGATCGAAAAGCTTGAGAACTCCATTGAAGATGTAAGCCACCGTTGGATTGCGGTTCCTTTTGGTGCTCCTCTTTGTGCTACTATGGTTTCTCTGTACGCCCCTAACGGGGATTTGGAGAGACTGAACACTTGGGCTTCATTAGACTTGCTCCCCCACAACGTGCTTATATGCGGAGACTTCAACATGGTGGAGGACCCTATGGACAGATGGATGGGAAAGGGCAGGGTCATCGACAGTCGGGAGAAAGAAACATGGGACACGACCAAACTCCACTTGGACCTGGTTGAATTCAAAGACTTGAATGGCTTTTCTTGGTCGAATCTCGAAGCGGGTGAGGATCTGAGGAAAGCTAGGCTCGATAGATGCTACATCTCTCAGAGTTTTACTCATCAGTGGGGCCACCCTACCATCACGCAACGCACTGACCTCTCCATCTCTGATCACTACCCGATAGTTATCACTTTTCAACCTTCCTACAAGATCCGCAAGGCTCCGTGGTTCCATGCCAACGCTACCACCTTCTCTCTCCCCTCCGTCCATCAAGAGATTGCCGATGTGTGGAAGGAGGCGTTTGCCTCGGGCTTGGCCCCTGCCAAGTGCTGGAGAAGAGCGGTCGACAAGTCTCGTAAGATCATGATCAGAACTAAGAAGATGCTCGAGTCTGTGCGGCGGGCCCGTAGGGAAGCTCTTTACCACAGACTCTGGCGGCTCGAGGAGGAAGTGAACAAAGGAAAACACCAGGCACAGAAAGGTCTCCGAAAAATCAGAGCAGTGTTGAGATTTGAGGAAGAAATACAAAGGAAAAACTTGCAAATCTTCTTCAAGGAGTGGTGGGCCGGCAAAGCCGACAAACCCACCAAAGAGATGTGCCGTATACTTAAAAGGAAACACAGCAGAGAGGCGATCCCTCTGCTACTAGACTCACATGGCAACGTATGCAACTCGGAAGAAGATAACCTTGGCATCATCGAAGGGCACTTCATGAGACTCCTGGGAACCTCGAACCCCCTCTCCCACCATAGAAGGGACTGCATGGCTGCCATTTCTAGGGTTTCCCCCCGGAGAATACCACCCAACCTTCTCCCCCTGCTTCATGCCCCTATCTCTGAATCAGAAATCATTGAGGTCATCGATGCCCTCCCCCTTGGTAAAAGCCCGGGACCCGACGGACTCACTAACGAATTCTTTAAATCCTTCAAGCTGGTGGTTGCCACCCCTCTTCGGTTGGTTTGGCAAGAAGCGCTAAAGTTTGGTGCTCTTCCGTCTTGTCTAAATAATGGAATTATCAAGCTGATACACAAGAAGGGGGAAAAGAACAGAATCGAGAACTGGCGTCCTATCACGATGCTCCAAACAGGATACAAGATCATCGCTAAAGTCATTGCCAACAGACTCTCGTGCCACTTGAGATATTGGCTTAGCGAGGACCAAAAAGGCTTCATCAAAGGCAGGTCTATCCTGGAAACCATTATGGATATTTGGGAAGGTATTCAATTTGCAAATGAGTCTAAACAAGATGTGGTTTTCATTAAGATCGACTTTGACAAAGCCTACGACAGACTGGAATGGGACTATCTTCTGTAGTCGCTGCAAGATCTCGGATGTAGTCAGAAATTCACCAAGATGATCGCGACCCTTCTTGGAAACGCAACGACCCAAATTAACGTGAACGGCAAACTTTCGAAGGCGATCCATCTTAGAAGATCTATTAGACAAGGATGCCCTCTGGCCCCCCTTCTGTTTGCCATTGCCACTGAGGGGCTGAGCAGACTGGTCGCGCATCAGGTGGAGACTGGCAATATCAAAGGCCTCCGGCTGCCCCACGACCACAGTCAAATCACCATGAGACTATTTGCCGATGATATGAACGCGTTTGTTCACAATGATAATACCAGCTTGGAGACTTTCTGGAGGTGTCTTGCTATCTATTGTGAGGCCTCTGGATCCAAAATCAACCACTCTAAGACCGCCTTTAGGGCCATTGTGGGACATCATCCGGGCCTTCTCACTGAGCATGGCTGCCAAATCATTCCTCAGGGCCAAATCTTTCGTCTTCTGGGAATTCCCTTGGGGTTTGGCGTCTCTATGGAGCAGCGTTGGAGTTGGGTGTTGGCCAAACTCGAAACCAAGCTTAACTATTGGAAAGGTATGCAAATCAATCTTGCTGGGCGGGCGATGGTTATCAACACGTTCCTCCTCTCTTCTACCATTTATTTCCTTTCTTGCTGGAGACCGAACGAGCAAGGCTTGTCCAAATTGAGTAGTACCTGTAGAAACTTCCTTTGGACGGGCGATCACAACAGAAGGGGGGTGCCTAAAATCAAATGGGACATCTGCACTAGCCCCAGAGAATGCGGGGGGCTTGGTATCCTGGACATTGGGAGTTTGGCCAACAAACTGGCTGCCAAATGGATGATTAAGGCTTGGTGCAACAGGGAGGCCTCCTGGGCCAAGCTGATCTTCAGAAACAAGAATGAGTTGGCTCTCATGGGGTTCCCAAATTGGAAGAATCTCGACATCATGACCCTGCTATTCTCCCCGATCCCTGTCTTCCCGAAAGGCTCCAATCTCGTGTGCTCCCTTTGGAAGGGCTGGAATAAAGTCAAAAGCTTCACAAGAATTAGTGAGGACTGGAAGTGGGCGGCCGGAATCAGACAAAACGACTCTATCTGGTTCCCGATACATGGCATCCGGAGTGTGGAATCGTGGAACATTCGAAATGCCAAGAGATTATTGCACAAAGGATTCAAAAAATGGAAACACCTCTGGAAACATGACACCAACGGCTGGATCAATTTCGAGGATATTGATCCCTGCAAAAACATCTCCTACGAAGAGTGGAACACTTTGCAAAGCAGATGCCTCGCATGGGATCGGCACAAGATTCGCCTTCTCATGGGACACGATGCACCGAACTCGCTTGGTCTCAAATGGCACAATGGAAATAACCTACTCAAAATCCCGAACATCAAAGAGAAGACTGACCACCAGATCAGTCTCAACAAGAAGTGGTGCCTGTCTTGGACGCGGCTTCGATGGGACATGAAATTCATGGGTATCTGGCACCCTCTGATGGAGATTAAGAAGTCTGTCCTCCTTTGGCAAATTCTACATCGTGGAATTTGGACTAACCACAAGGCTAGCAAAATTTGCGGAGTCCCTCCTTGGTGCAAACGCTGTCACCGGGCGATTGAAGATGTCGCACACATCTTCCTTTCCTGCCCCAGCTCCTTCAGAATCTGGCAGACGGTTGAAAAGAAAATCAGACTTCAAAAACAGCTTAGTTGGAAACAAGTCCTTTTGGGGGAAGTGATCGGCTGCTCCGCGACACTCTCGAACGCCATCAGAGGGGAAGTCTTGTGGAAAATATGGCGGGAGAGGTGTGCTCTCAACTTCGGCGATACCCCCAAGGAATGGTCGATTGAGAAATCACTATTCCTCCTTGGCAAAAGGATTGTTAACTGTAAGAAATCCCCCCCCCTTCAGGCACCATAAAGTCCTCATTTTGATCAACAACAAGCTCAAACCCAAGTGGGCCCCACATGAGGGCGATGAGAGGGTGATCAACCTTCTATGTAATGCAACCTAGAACGCATACAAGTTTCCCCTGCTTTGTGGGATTTGGGGGGTCCCGTGGGCGCTAGTCCCCTTCTTTTGTACCTTTGTTTCTTAATTTAATTCAAGTCCGGGAGAGTAGGCTATTGCCGAACTTCCTTTATATTAAAAAAAAAAAAAAGCATAAACACTACTGATTTATGGTCCCTTTCCATACAAAGAGATTAAAAAAGGAAAACTTTATTGTTGGGTTAGAAACAATGAATGAATCTTTCTATTTAGGATCTTGTGTCCTCTCCAAGAAGTATTACCTCTCTATATCTAAGATGTGTCTTCGTTGATGGTTGAAAAGGAACATTGTGTAGACGTAAAACATATATCCTAATACATTTTCTGTTTTTGTGACTAATGTGGTGTGTCTTGGTGCTAAAAATTGAGAAACTTGGTAAAATTGACCGACATGCCCTCAAGTTTGCAATAAGGTGTTGGTCGATTTGTACAGGGTTCAGAATTCTGAAAATACCCATATCTATAGAGATGGTAACCGAGAGTTGAAGAACAAAGTTAGAGCTATCGGAGACGTCCTAGATGGGTATTCTAGAGGAAACATACTCTCTTGTTATAGATAGCTGGATGAACCTAAAATTGGGACACGAATTGAAATAATGAATACTGGAGGTGCTCGTTTGAATGTATGTGGAATTTACCTTCTGACATCAAGCATAGTTACCCTCTATGGTTTTGGATCATTGAGCCTTTGTGGATTGCTCAACATGCTTGAAAAGCCAAAATATTGGGAGATGTGTCATGCATAATGCTGACGAAGATGTATCTCAAAATGCCAAGACGCAACACATTAAGATCCTCTATGGCCTCCTATTCTGCACTCTCATCCTTTCTCCTATAAAGGGAATATTTTATGCAAGTGATTTCACTTAGATATTCCCTTGTGCAATATGTGGAGAGCTGTGGGCGTCTTCGACAAATTCTCTCCTCAAAACAGTGAAAACAGTATCTATCTTGCTAATGACTTGAATCGACCAATACTTCTTCCTAAGCCTAAGAATACATATGTCGCATATGATAGCCTAAGAATACATATGTCGCATATGATTGCATACATATGTGACTATTCTGGTTTTTGCGACCTCTTATATCTTTTTTGTTTTCCTGATATTTTTTTGCTGTGTTCTAAAAAAAAAATGCAAGCCCGAGAACAGGAAGGAGACAAAGATGGAGATCGTACAAGAACCAAGTTGGGCAGGAGACATTTAGGGCGATTTGAGAAAGAGCGGCACATTTCTGCTTATTCAGATTGAGCTCGATGCTCTCGAGTTCACACAGAGTGACAACTTCCTTCAAAAAATGAAACTACAGCTGATGTAAACCATGATATTTTCATATGAAAACCAGTCGTCTTTTGTGTCTCCTTTGAGCAGTTAAACTACTGCTTGTACAATTGCAATTTCAAAGTTAACGCTTGGAGGACTAAGCTTCGACTAAACCTCCATTAAAAAAATTCACAAAACTAGTGAAATTTTTTTATCAGTTAGCTACGTTATTGTTCTTAGGAGGAAGGTAAATTCATGCTGAGGTGGACCCAAAACACTTTTCTTTATTCATGAACAGTTTGCCGCTAATCTGTGTGAATTGGTGAACTGAGTCTTAGCTCTCTTCTACCGTTTCTTAATCTTACTTGCAAATTTTATTTTATTACTATTTATATTAATATTCCGAGGGCCACTGGGCACGAGAAGTTGACTAACCTGCTTTGTATCGATCTATCACATTTCGTTTAATTCTCTCATAGTTCGTTTGCTTCATTTTATAAACAATAGCACTATTTTATTATACAAATAGCTGCTTCGGCGATAGAGATGCGTACATAGTGCATATAGATTGTGGTCATGGCTGGAGAGGATACACCAATTCAAGCTCCCCAATCATCATCCCAATTCAAGGGTGTCTTCTTTTCCTCGAGATGGAAAAGAAGACACCCTTGAATTATGTCTGCTGAACGTTATCTATTGTTTACCGTCAGCTCCATTAGCAGAGATGCCAATGAACGAAAACACTACATTGTGTCTCAGCTCCGACCAGCGTAAGCTAGTGGCTGACATCTTGAAGCTGTGAGAGGAAGTCCTGAGTTCATGTTTTGGCTGGACATGTCCATGAGTCTCTCATGATAGATGCCTCTATCTTATGAGATTGGGTGTGTGAGTGTGTATTTCCAATTCATTGTACTGTTTAAAAGAAAAAAAGGAAAAACACTACGTGGCCTACATAACCCTGCTTCAACGCCCAACAATTTGCAGGACGTCAGGGAAGGTGGGTACATCCCAATCATGCATCATCTTTTTTGTCGGCATATTTAGCGTACCTTTTTTTGTCGGGATATCTAGCGGAGCAGAAGAATATATCGGATTTCGAAATCCCATTGTGTGTGTGAACGAACGTCATGCATTTCCTTTGACCGGGTAGACATTTGAGATCTTGGGAGCAAAATCAAAGAACGTTTTCCACGCTATAAGTATTTTTTATGAGAGTTTTCCACGCAATAACTGTTCTTTTTTACGAGGATTTGGCTTTTGGGTTCTCTTTTGGATCTATAAGGCTCACTGAAATGAAGAGACAATTAGAATTGTTATAGTATTTTGGACGTGCCAAATGGTACAATAAGATTCCTGTGGTGGTTGTAAGCTTTCTTTGAAACTCTCTCTAACATTTTTTTGTATCTTCCGTGGTTACAATTTTAAAGCTTTTTTGGCAAAGAAAAAGTCAATAAAATATAGCTATAAATAATGTATTCTTCCAGTAACAACCGAATCAGAAGCTGAATCAGTTTTCTTCCGCTTTTTAAAATGGATTTTGACACAAATTATGAGAAACTGCAATGAGACTTCACTTTCCAATCGCATTATGTGCACGCATATGTTTGGGAATGCCTATACCACACTATCTATCCATGAGGATCACTCTTATGCTCTTCTTGAAAGTCTCATTCGGCATTGCCCGTTTATTGTTTGCTGTGCGTAGTGATGCTCTGAGTTGCTTAGTTCAAAAGAAAAAAAAAGTCTTCGTAAAGTAAAACAGATCAAAGTTAATGGTCAGGAACCTCTTTTTCAACCCATCCGCTAGAAACACGCTTTGCTTGGAGAGATGGCCTATTTTTTTTCTCTTTGGAATGTCATTACAGGCAATGGCCTTCGGAAAATTTGGATGGAAAGATGTGTAGTCAACTTTCATGGTCCCCCAAAGATTTTTTCTAATTACAAGAATTAGAATCTATAATATCACTCCCTGCTCCATCGTTTAAACATGATAAAATGCTTGGTTTTGAGAGCAGCAAGTCAAATAAAAATGGATTCCTACTAAAAGAGAGGAAAGGATTATAAGCATTTTTTGTACCTCTCTTTAAATTTCTTGTACTTCCCTCCTTTGGATTTAAAGATTCTTTTTGTAAAAAAACAAGAAATGCAACAATCTTTAATTGTAGTTGTGTCTAAAGTGCTCTGGTGGTGATGTAAATGTCTTATTGAATGCTGATTAGGACTCTAATTTACTTACTAAAATGTCTTACTCATTTCTCTTTTACTGGTTCCATTGGAGTCTCAGGAGGAGTGGCTTCAAGTCCTCATTTAACTTCCTCCTATAATATATCAAAATCTTGGAGGATTGACTTCAACTCCTCATTTAATTTCCACCCAGAATATATTCAAATCTTGGATGCTCTTGCATTCAAGGTGGCTCCTTCTTTAGTATTTTTGGTATTCCCATGGTATTTGTTCTTTTTTTAAGCTAACATGGCAATTGTTAGTGAACAAAGTTTAGGCGAATTTGAAGAGGTGGTTCTATTCTAAATCTAATATTCCTTTTTGGATCTTCCTTTCAAACCATTATTTTTTTCTTGGATCCACTCCAGAACCCATCATGTGGATCCCTTCAAAAACCAAATGCAACAATGGATCTTTATCAGTGGGAGCTTCCTTTGTGAGGATAAACATAGAATTACAGCAAGAAAAACCGTTAAAGATGCTTTCAATGTGTGCCTATATGTTCCTATTCCCATGCGGAGCAAGTTGGATAGTAAGTGGCTTAATAGGCTTGGTCAAAGTACATAGCTTTGGTCTTTATTAAGTCAAATAGAATTACAAATGTGAAAATATATTTCTCCAATGGACATTATTTTATCATCAAGATGTGGAAAGTAAGGTGCACTATAAAAAAGGAGTTCCATATAAAAAAGCTACTACAAATCAAAAGATTTTTTGTTCTGAAATCCACAATGCAAATTGGCTGTAGCTCAGGATTGACTATCTTTTCTGACGACAAGAGATCTTTCAACTGGGTCTCAGAACGAGATCATCCAAAACATGGCATGAAACCATGTGTGAAAACACTTCATGGATTTCTGATGAAAGATATATTTGTAAAAGTCCGATGATGTAATATTTAGGTGGATAGCATTGCAACCTCAGATGAAGCCTTATTTTCAAAGATTTATTTATAAAAACTAATGGAAGATTAACGAAACAATAAAAAATGAGATGGGTTTTCCATACCGATGAAGCTCATTGTGTTTCAATGGCTCTTTTTTCATAATCGCCTCTAATCAAAGGGAGAGAGAAAGAATAAGGTGGGAGACAGTAAATACAGATCACGTGGTCTTCTTGAAGGCTCTACTAATCTATTCCTAAGTTGCAAATGTGTTCAATGTCTCATTGGAGTCTTAGATCAATTCCTTTGCTCTTGTACACCCATCTGAGATCTCAGCTACAAGGGGATTCTATTAGGGAATCTTCTCACTATGAACTTCCCTTATGGAACCTCCTATGGGAAAGCAATCATTTGGCATCTTTGGATTTGGAGGAATGCTCCATTATTTGGAAATGATCCTGAAATGAAGGCAAATGTTTTGCTACTCAAGGTTAAGATATAGCTACTTTTGCAAGAAAGCCAAAGAAGCTACCCATACATCGTTTTTTGGATCTCGTGGCCCTTGTCAAACCTTCTACATGGGGATATTTTCTTCTGTTCTTTCACTTTGATGTAAGATTCCTAATGAGAATCACTATTAGGACCTTTATTCCTAAGGGCTTTTCTTCCCCCACACAAAGGATTTTTTGTACTCTTTCCTTTTATATGATCTAACTTCTTTTTTGAAAGCCAAAGGGAGAAATCTGATTTTATTAGAAATGAAATAAAAAGAAATCATATATCCAATATTCTATGATTTCAAAATCCATACGTTTGTCGCGCATCGATCGATTTATGAAGTAAAAAACCGTCCATAAAGTTATTAACGAGATAAAACAAAATTTTATGGGATCTTCAAGTATTTTCCTTTATAATGTGAGAATTCATAGAAATAAGATTGGCTTATTTCATGGTCTAAGGAGCGAATAGTTTTACTTCATGCCAATGATGGGAACTACAACAATTGATGAATGAATATTACATTTTTATGTTTGCAAGGTGAGCCCCCCCCCCCAAGAAAAAAAATTTATGTTTACAAAAATGTAAATTGTACTTAGTTTGAAATCTTTAAAATAGCTCTTATCCAAAATTTCAAGACAACTATGTTTTTTACGAGTACAAACTATCAAGTTACATAATGTAATATTTTTAGGTAGAGGTACTACTTCTAGTATTCTCCTAGTATTGCAAACCAATGTGGAAATGGAAAATGTTGATGGAATTCACAAAACTTATGTGTGATAAATTGATGAAGAAGAACTTTCATGCTTGGAAAATTAGGATGAAGACTTTCTTGATGAGAAAATAATACCACAAATACATGAAAGTAGACAATGAAAACCTCCTATATTATGAGAGAGGAATCAGCCAAAACTAACCCATCTTTTGGAAAGAAGGAACGTTGCATTTTGCCCAAAATGTAGCCTTTACAAACATGTTTTCCAGGTGCCTCAAGTTTGGGCAAAGAGGACACCATTTTAGATTTCTGTAGGCATAGCAAACTACCAAAATTCTGATGATCAAAGTGTTCATGCCAAAGCTTTGCATCTGACATAGCCTAAGAATCATGTACTACACATGCCAAATCATTTACAGATCTTTCATAATCTATGAGCTTATAAATCCCACAACATAAAATGCCAAAAGCAATAATCATGTCGCCATTTGACAGATCATGAACTGTACATCTGTCATCAAGAAATTTCACAACCAAACCAACCTTGGCTAATGCAAAAATTGATAACATATTTTTCTTGATCTGTGGCACAAACAAAGCATCTAACAAAGTGAAAGAATTACCATCAGCAGTAGTCAGAATGATCTTACGAACTCCCATAACAAGATAAGAGGAGTTGTTGGCACACATAACAATATTCCCTCTAGGGGAAAGCTCGAGTGAAGAGAAGAAATTGCGCTGCAAGGTAATATGTTTGGTCACCCGACTATCAAAGTACTAAACATCTGAGTCTTCTACAGACACAGAGTGCTCATGAGAAGATGGGTCAAAATTCCAAACAATAGTAAAAGCCCATTCTTCTTCCTCCACAAGATTAGTAGACTTTTTGGTGTAGAGGCCTCTGCAACAAACATTCCAACCTCTTTCTTCTTTGCCTCTTTAGCAGCCACTTTTGGAGAGTTCTTTATGATATGATCATTTCCTTTACAATATTTGCAAAACAATTTCTGCTGTTTTTATTTCCTTTCATCTTTGTCTTCCCCCTTCGATTGTGGAGAATTAGCAGATTTTTGCTTAGTAGTTGAAGAACTCCATTTTCCTTTGCCCTTCTTACTATGGAGTTCTTCAACTACTAAGGAGAGACTTTCAGATTTCTATGAGGGGGTGCCAGATAGCCATGAACTTCATGTCCCACCAAAGCCTCTTCCATGACAGGCACCACTTCTTGTTGAGGTTAACCTGATAGTCAATTGTTTCTTTGATGTTCGGGATATTTGATAGGCTATTCCCATTGTGCCATTTGAGACCAAGCGAGCTCGATGTGTCGTGTCCCATGAGAAGGCGAGTTTTGTGTCGATCCCAGGCGAGACATCTGCTTTGCAAAGTGTTCTTTTGTTTGTAGGAAATGTTGACACAAGGGTCAATATCCTCAAAGTTGATCGAGTGGTTGGTGTCTTGTTTCTAGAGATGTTTCCATTTTTTGAAGCCTTTGTCCCATAACTTCTTGTTATTTTGAATGTTTCAAGATTCCACACTATGGATGCCATGGATCGGAAACCAGATAGAGTCTTTTTGTCTAATACCGACAACCCTCTTCCAGTCTTCACTAATTCTTGTGTAACTTTTGAATTTATTCCAACTCTTCCATAGGGAGCACACAAGATTAGAGCCTTTCAAGAAGATGGGGATCGGGGAAAACAACAAGGTCAAGATGTCGAGATTCTTCCGATTTAGGAAACCCATGAGAGCCAACTCGTTCTTGTTTTTGAAGATCAACTTGGCCCACGAGGCCTCCCCATTGCCAAATGGATGATTAAAGCATCCTTAGTTGTTCTACAAGAGGGAATGTGAGGAATAATGGCACGTTTGACAGACAAAGTTACCAATGCATGTGTCTGAGCATCTCTCACATCCCAACAAATTTGCTTTATAGTAGGTGCAACAAAAACAGCAGCACAAATGGGAATCTTCAGAATATCATCATCTTTGGCACCATCTCCATCAACTATAGCACCTATATTTGTAGAGCTTGTATTTGCATGTGTAATAGGACGTCTTTCAACACCCTACACAATATTCCACAATGCTTTTGCAACCAATACATGTCACATCATATAATCCCATAATGGGTAGTTGGTACCATCCAACTTATCATCAATATCCAACATATGGAATACATCATTGCTTTCAGCCATGGCCGGTGACTAAAATACCTTGATGCAAAAAATTGATTATATCTCAAAAAGTTTAATAGAACTGCCTAGACAAATTCTACTAAACGTATTACTAGTGAACCTAATCTGGTATATACCTTTGGCACAAAAGGACAAAATAGCCTGCACAAGTGCTACAATAGTGCATTTGGAGGCCGAAATGAGCTTACCAAATTTCGTGTGATTCTGAGACTAAAACCAGAGAGGTGTAGACAACATCCCAGATGAAGTGGTGACCTGCTTTGATACTAATTGTTGGAGTTAGACTTCTATGGAAGCACACAAACAACACAAGGAAAAAGAAGAAGCTTGGAGCACAACACACAATACTGAATGTATTACCACTAGAATGTACTAAGATAAGTAGCCCATTAGGGCAATAGGTGTATTTACAAGTCGGGGAAAGAAAACCTCGTAAACAAGGAAAAAAAGTGCCCCAGCAGTCCTAGAGTGTTGACACACATCACTACCTAAGTATATCAAGAGGATGCTCCTTTGCCCTTTGGAAGATGAACAGAAGTGAGTTCTTCTAGAAGATTTGGAGAGATCACTCCTCTCCAAACTTTATATCCCACTTCAAGAATGGTCTGTTGAGTGCTCCCTAGACATTTGTGCGTGGAATAATAAGAAACACCAAGAGCCCCCCCTCCCCCCCCCCCCCCCCCACCCCCTTCTTCAAGCATCATAGAATCTATTTAAAAAAGAACAACAAAATCCAAACAAAATGACTCCCACATGAAGGAGATCACACCATCATAAAGCTCCTTATTTCGTCCGAGTCATCTTATACCTCTGGAGAGTGATAAGGCCTGATGCCTTCTTTGTATCTCTTTCTTTTCTTTTGTACTCTCCCCCTTATAAATAAACTTGAAGTTGGCAAGCAAATCTATAAAGCAAAGGTTTCCACTTTCTCCTACATTGTGTGCTATTACATGGGCTGATTTAACATTGCATATCGGGAAGGACATGCAGGATTGTAAAGCAGAAGATCTTAAGATTAGAGATATATATATGAACAAGGTTGTCAAGAAATGTCCACAGAAAATGTTCGTGTGATCCTTAACGTCGATGAGAGATCTAACTCTAACTTATGGTATGTCCTGGAAATTTCGTTTACTGAGAGGATCAAATGCTAATTATAATAAGACTTGATTTAAAACATGTAACCGGTGTATTTTTCGATGTTTGCTAGATGCTAGATGTCTCAAGTTAATCATGGAAAAATATACAAAGTTTCAACGTTTCCAGTGGTATGTCGGAAAGGCAAAAAAAAAAAGGTTCACTACTCACAATCCTTTCTACCTAACCTATCTGGTGTAACTATTTTTCTAAACCATTATAATTTCCCATATTAAACATACTTTCTGTTTTCTTGGGCTTCGAGGTATCATCGAATCTAAATAATTGTGATTTCAATAGAAATTTCTACGGGTAGGGGTGATTCGCATGTGAATAAAATAAAGAAAGTAGCTTTGGAGAGTTGAAAATACCCATATCTATAGGGACGGTCCTCCTAGAGTTGAAGAACAAACTTAGAGCTATCGGAGACATCCTAGATGGGTATTCTAAAGAAAACATACTCTGTTCTTGTTCTTGTAGATAGCTGGATGGACGTACAAAAGAAAGAAGAGGTCTGAAGTTCATCCTGATTGTCTTAACAAGAAACTCATTAAAATTGGGACACCAATTGAATAATGAATACTGGAGGTGCTAGCTTGAATGTATGTGGAATTTACCTTCTACATCATGTATAGTTACCCTCTATGGCTTTGCATCATTGAGCCTTTGTGGATCGCTCAACATGCTTGAAAAGCCAAAATATTGGGAGATGTTTCATGCATACTGCTGATGAAGATATATCTCATCTTTCTCTCAACTTACCCAAGCCAGTACCTAACACATTAGGATCCCTGAAGAAGGCGATGTATTCTGCACTCTCATCCTTTCTCCTATGAAGAGAATCATTTATGCAGGTGATTCCACTTAGATATTCCCTTGTGCAATAACTGGACAGCTGAAAATCTGGGCCTCTTCGACTCAAAGAAAAATAATGAAGCCCTCTTTGACAGATTCTCTCCTGAAAACAATGAAAACAGTATCTGTCTTGGTCATGATTTGAATCGAACACTTCTTCCTTAAGGTTAAGAGCATTCAAGCTAATTATACATAGACCGAGTAGAAAGATAGAATATGTCGCATACGATTCCATAAATATGTAACTATTCTGGTTTTTCCGAGCTCTTATATATTTTCTTTTTCCCGATATTTGCTGTTTTCTGAAAAAGAAAATGCAAGCCCGAGCAAAGAGGGATATAAAGATGCAGATCGTACAAGACCCCAAGTTGGGCACAAGATGTTTAGGGGCGAATTTAGAAAGAGCGCCACATTTCTGATTATTCAGATTGAGCTCGATGCTTTCGAGTTCACAGAGACCGACAACTGTCTCCAAAAGATAGACTTACGACTGTCCATGATATTTCTAGTTGAAAACTATTCATCTCTTGTGTCCTTCAGGCAGTTTTAAACCCCTACTTTGTGAGATACGGGAGGTTCCATGAGTATTATGGCCATTCACTTATATATTTGCAATTTCAAAGTTAAAGCTTGGCAGAGTAGGCTTCCACTGAACCTCCATAACAAAAAAAAAAAAAAAGAAAAAAAAAAAAAACACGACACCAGTAAAAATTATTATCAGTTAGCTACGTTGTTGTTCCTAGGAAGAAGGTAGATTCATGCTGAGGGAGACCCATAACACGTTGTTTGTTTATGAAGAGTTTGCCGCTACTCTGTGTGAGCTGATGAACTGAGTCTTACCTCCGCTTCTCAATCTTTCTTGCAAATTCTTATTTTATTACTATTTATATTTCTAAATAAAAGTATATCGCGAACGGCCATTGGGCACGAGAAGTTGACTGGCCTGCTTTGTTAATCGCTCTACAAAGCATCGCTCTATCATATTTCTTTACATCTCTCATAGTTCGTTTACTTCATTTTATACACAATAGCACTATTTTACTATAAACTAGCTGCTTCGGCGATAGATGAGAATGCGTGCATAGTGCATAGATTCTCATGGCTGGAGAGCATACAGCGATACCCCGTGTCCGAATCATCATCCCAATTCAAGGTTGTCTTCTTTTCCACGAGGGTGGCTTCAGACTAGGGCTCCGGAAACAAGAATGAAAAATGAAGATTTTCGCCTGAAACATGAATATCTGTAGAGTTCCTCCACCCTTGTATTCACATTGCAAGTGGACACAAAGGAAAAACTTGCCGCCAAAATCTGAGTTGGCATCAAAAAAGCTGTCCATAGAATCACCTTCATTCATGTGCTAACTCTGCAACTGTTTTCCGGAGGTAAGCAACACGAGCCTCATTCCTAGCTATTTTCGCAAGAGTGATTGTGAGTAATAATGGCATTGTTGACAGACAAAGCTATCAATGCATGTGCGTGGCCATCTTTGACATCCCAACGAATTTGCTCTACAGTGGATACAGCAGAAAACGGAAGCACGAACAGGAATATAGAGAATATCATCATCTTCGACACCTTCTCATCAGCTTTAGTACCTGTAGTTGTAACAGTTGCAGGTGTGATATGAGGTTTTTCAACACCCTACACAATGTTCCAAAGTCCTTTTGGCAACCAATACATGTCATAGCATATAAGCCCATAATGGGTAGTTGATACCATCCAACTTAGTACTAATAGGCAACAATACGAATACATCATTGCGTTCAACCATGGCCGGAGTTCACTAGAATACCTTGATGCAAAAAATTGAGTGTATCTCAAAAAGTTGAATAGAACTGCCGAGACCTAATTCTAACTAAACCTGTAGCAAAATTTGAGACGCTAATAGTGGCGAACTGAATCGTTAGTATATGCTTTGGCAGCAGAAAGATGAAATAGCCTACACAAGCGCTACGATAGTATGTCTGGAGGTAGAAACGAGCTCACATCCGGATTCGAGCACCACATAGGGATGCTGTTTTGATCTCTGAAACATGCTGAGTATGCTCACCAAATTTCATGTGATTCAAAGACTGCAACTAGAGAGGTGTTGACGATGCCCTGATGAAGCAGCGACCTGCTCTGATACCAATTGCTCGAGTTAGATGTCTATGAAAGCATGCTAACATCACAAGAGGAAGAAGAAGCTTGGAGCTGAATTCATAATACTGAATGTATTACTAGAGAATGTGCAAATAGGAGTACCCCATTAGGGTTATAGCATATATACAAGGGGGAACCTCCCAAAGAGGGAAAAAAGTTCCCTAGTGGTCCTAGTGTGTTCACACACATCACTACCTAAATATGTCAATAGACATTGCCATTTGACAGATTATGAATTGTATATCTGTTGTCAACAAATTTCACAAGCAAGCCAATCTTGGCTAATGCAAAAACTCATAACAGATTTTTCTTGATCCATGGCACAAACAAAGCATCTTACAAAGTGAAAGAACTACCATCAGTAGTAGTCAAAATGATCTTACCAACTCCCATACAAGATAGGAGGAATTATTGTCACATGTAAGAGTATTCCGTGTAGGGGCAGGCTTGAGTGAAGAGAAGAAACTATGCTGCAAGGTAATAAGTTTTGGTCGCCCTACTATAAAAGTACGAAAATTTGAGTCTACTGTAGACATGCACTGCTCATGAAAAGATGGGTCAAAACTGCAAACAGTAGTAAACACCCATTCTTCGTCCTGCACAAGATTAGCAAACTTTGTTTCTAGTGTAGAGGCCTCTGCAACAAACATTCTGGCCTCTTTCTTTTATGCCTCTTTAGCAGCTAGTTTTGGAGAGCTCTTGATGACATGATCATTTGCTTTACAATATTGCAAAAGAATTTTTGCTTTTCTGATTTCTTCTCATCTTTGTCTTCCTTTCTCGAACGTCTAGCATTTGCAGATTTCTACTTACTAGTAGAAGAGATCCATTTATCTTTCCCCTTCTGAGTAGCGAGGAAAGCTTGATCTACAACATTCATAAATGACCTATTCTGCCTAGACTGGTCTTCCTACAATAGAACAGAGACGCACTCCTCAAACGACAAGGCAGTTGGATTTCCTTTCATCATCAAACAAGAGTAGAAGCAAAACTCTGATATGAGTCAGGAAGACCATTCAAACGGTTTGCACAAGTGAGCTATTTAGTATAACTTCATAGTAGAAATGAACGTTCTTTCAAATCCTTGATCTTTGTGAGAAAACTATCCATAGAATTACCTTCATTCATGTGCTCACTCTCCAATTGATTCTAGAGGTAAGCAACACGAGCCTCATTCCTAGCCTGTACAATGTGGTAAGTTTATCCCAAGCATCCTTAGTTGTTCTACAAGAGGAAATGTGAGGAATAATGGCACGTTTGATAGACAAGCTATCAATGCATGTGCCTGAGCATCTCTCGCATCCCAACAAATTTGCTTTACAGTAGGTGCAACAAAAACAGCAGCACAAACGGGAATCTTCAGAATATCATCATCTTTGGCACCATCTCCATCAGGTACAACACCTATATTTGTAGAACCTGTATTCTCAGGTGTAATAGGACGTCTTTCAACACCTTGCACAATATTCCACACTTCTTTTGCAACCAATACATGTCACATCATATAAGCCCATAATGGGTAGTTGTACCAGCCAACATATGGAATACATCACTGCTTTCAGCCATGGCTGACTGAAATACCTTGATGCAAAAAAATTCTTATATCCCAAAAGTTGAAAAGAACTGCCGAGACAACTTCCACTAAACCTATAACAGACTTCGAGATGCTTATACTAGTGAACCTAATCTGGTATACACCTTTGGCACAAAAGGACAAAATAGCCTACACAAGTGCTACAATAGTGCATTTGGAGGCAAAATGAGATTACCAAATTTCATGTGATTTTGAGACTACAACCAGAGAGGTGTAGACAACACTCTATATTAAGCGGTGACGTGCTTTGATACTAATTGTTGGAGTTGGACTTCTAACGAAGCACACAAACAACACAAGGAAAAGAAAGAAGCTTGAGCACAACACACAATATTGAATGTATTACCACTAGAATGTACAAAGATAAGTAGCCCATTAGGGCAATAGGCGTATTTACAAGGGGGAGGGGGGAGGAAAAACCTCGTAAACAAGGAAAAAAATGCCCCAGCAGTCCTAGAGTGTTGACACACATGACTACCTAAATATATCAAGAGGATGCTCCTTTCCCCTTTGGAAGACGAATAGAAGTGAGTTCTTCTAGAGGATTTGGAGAGATCACTCTGTCCAAACCTTTTATATCCACTTCAAGAATGGTCCGTTGAGTGCTCCCTAGACCTTTGTGTGTAGAAGAATA